>CM051013.1:2708621-2718621 GCA_027704905.1 Muraenolepis orangiensis | reverse complement strand
TGACATTGAAACAGCTCAGCATGTTGTTGACGTGCTGAAGGGGGGGTGGGGGGGGAGACCCTGCATGTGCCCATGTGAGACACACACACACACACACACACACATTGTGTCATAAACGCACACGCAAATCCACAACCAAACAGAGGCAGCTTGTAAGGCAAACAGAGTTTGATGCTACAGCAGCAGCAGCAGCTGCATGCGTTGATGGATGGGAAACGTTTCCCCCCGGGGCCCTTTGTGATCTCCATGATTGCGTTTGGCATTAAGGAAATGAGAACTAAATTAGCTGGGATTGCGGGCTGCCGTTTTCTTGTAATTTGACCCAAATGCAATCGTTCAACTTATCAATGTTATCAGAGGGCTGGCTGATTCTGGTCATTTTATTCAATCAATATTCCCTACAAATATTGTTGCCCGGCATTATGCAAAAAAATGCCAGAAATACTAAACACTGAAGTAATGTCATGAAAAAAAGCCTATTCCTTTTTGCCCATTCCCAGTCTCACAGAATGTTTCCAATGCTCTCTCTGATATGCCTTTAGTGGTGACTTGACATTAGTTGCTAGTGTTAAGCATTGCAAGATAGCATGTGTTTGGCATTAACTCTTAACAAATGTTACCCTTCTTGCTTTCCAAAGATAAAAACAACATAACATCATTCATGCGCTGAGCAATAACAAAATAGCAACACTGTGTAGATAATTTTCTCCATTGACAACATGGCCATCAATATCTAATAATATGAATAGGGGCGTCAGTAACTCAGGGGGTACAGCTCCTCCTAGCCAAGTGTCGAGGTGTCCCTGAGCAACACGCCCTCACGCTAACTGCACCCGACAGGCGCCGTCACCATGGCTGACCTCACCATGGCTGACCTCACCATGGCTGACCTCACCATGGCTGACCTCACCTTGCATGGCTGACCTCACCATGGCTGACCTCACCTTGCATGGCTGACCTCACCTTGCATGGCTGACCTCACCATGGCTGACCTCACCTTGCATGGCTGACCTCACCCATGGCTGACCTCACCATGGCTGACCTCACCTTGCATGGCTGACCTCACCATCGGTGTATGAATGGTTGGGTGTGAGGCTTGACTTCTAAAAGCGCTTCGAGTGGCTGCACTGGTTAGAAAGGCACTGTATAAATGCAGTCCCTTTACCATTTACCATCTGTTTCAGAGAAACCAGAACCTACACCAAATCTAGGGCTTCAAGATACACAAGATTGATACTTTATGATAATAGCTCTGAAAAAACCCTGCAAAACCACCTGCAAGCACCAACATTGGCCAACCCACAGCCCTGTGGCTGTATTGAGCCCCTCCCCCCCACCCCCAGTCTTTAGGAGAACCTACCTCCACCGTTCTTCTGGCACAGGTAGGGGAAGCGCCACACGTTTCCTAGGCCTACAGAGAAGCCCACCTGGGCCAGGATGTACTCCAGCTTGTTGTTCCAGGCGGGCCGGCCGTCCTCACCGTCGCCGTCGGGGGACGGCAGCAGGCCCTTCCCCGGGGCCGTGACCCCGGGACTGAGGCCCATGCTCATCTGACTGTTCTTGTAGTCCATGGGCTGCTCCAGGGCCAGCAGGCTCGCCACGGACTCCGTGACGGCCTCCTTGCTGTGCTCCTGCTGGGTCACCTTGCTGTTCTTGGGCATGATGGTGGTGGTGGTGGTGGTGGTGGTGGTGTGCAGAAGCTCCTCTCAGAGGAGGAGGTGACAGCGGGGAGTAGAGGATGGTATTTTGAGAGGAGGTGCCGATCGACCGTCCGTCCGACGGTGCGCAAAGCCAGAAAGGGAAATCGACCGATGTTCGTATTACCCTGAACCTGTCGAACCTGTCAAACCTGTCAAAACAAGGATACACTTTTATTAGCCTTTAGAAAGGAACTAATAAGAAACTGCTGCTAGCGAAGCGCTTGATGCCCACATTATAAACTATCACCAGTAAGTACAGTAGCCAAATTAACATGACACATTTAAAAGAGAAAAACATTTGAACATTATATTGCAATTGATTGACGATTGACGCAGCTGTGCAACAGTACACTTGTTCAGGTAATGTGTAGTTTGTGTTTAACCTCGGAACATAATACACACCATTAACCTGGACTGAAGCACGGTCATTCTAATGCAACAGTGTCACCATTCAACCAGACCATATTTAATTAGATCAAGAAAAGTAAATACTCGTTCTGTCAATATATGGGTAACAAAATAGGTCAAGATGCAACCCCCTGTGTTAGTTATTTCAGCAATGCACTTAGTGGTGGGTAGTGAAAGAGAGATTGTGTTACAAGACACACATAGGGCTGGACACATCATAGGAAGGTTGAGTCATTGAGTCAGTCAGGGGGAATCACATGAACACCAGACGTCAGTTTGTGTTGCTACTGGTCTCCAAAGTATGCTAAAAGCGGTAACACTATAAGCTATAAAAACTATAATCCCAGTTTCCATGTCAGGTTAATTAAGGCTGGGCAATGTATATGGATATGATATCCATATCATTAAATGTATATGATGAGACTAGTTCTCTATATATCTCTATATAGATAGACATCTATATATTGTGATGTGTTACTTGTGTCTTTTCCTGGTTTTAAGTACTTTTCTGAACTGCCAGACTGTTATATTGTGTGCCTTTACTCACTAAGTCATTATATCCACAGTGCTGGTGACTATTTATATCGGAAATCTCATTGTGAACATATTATGTGAAAGCACCAATAGTCATCCCTACAATATTGTTGCAATATCAATATCCAAGTAATTGATTGTCCATATCACCCAGCCCTGATTAATATACTTTTACTTAAAATGTTTTATGTTATGTATGTTTATGTATGTTATGTTCTCTGATATTTAACATTTTAATTTTCTAGGCTAGAGCATATATTTGTTCAAATTTTCTCTGTAGTTTCACTTGAAACTTTCCCTTGAAATGTTCATTTAAGTTCTTAATAATATTTAGTAGTAAATACTATGTACTTTTTTTTGTAATTTGTCAAGTATTCCATTCACATACATCATTATCCAGATAATACATTCCCTATATCGGGAAAGCATATCACCCAGCCCTAGTAATATGTATTCCATTCATAATCCGGTCGGTCTGTGGAAGCCACAGCGAGCGCGTTGTGTGAAGAGGTTGATATGAACCAGCACCAGAGTGCCCTTTCCCCTCTAATTGGCTTCATTATGGGGTACTTTGTGGAGAGCGCTCTGCTATGTTTACCTGTGCACATGAGTGTTTTATTCAAACACCGCAGCTAATGTTCTCATTCCTTTGTTCAACACACTGCTTTACACATCCACCCCCAACCCCTTAGTTGGTGGGCTTAGAGCCACAGTACAGGCTTACTAAACTACTAACACGCTAAAGTATAGTAAAGGATCTACACTCCACACCTGACAGTTGGCGCTTTGACCCACAGTAACAAATTCAATTTAATAATTTATCTTGCAACACAATAGACTAGATTACTGTTGTGAATAGTTAATGTCCATTCAAACAATACAAACTACATGAGGAGGAGGAGGAGGAGGAGGAGGAGGAGGAGGAGGAGGAGGAGGAGGAGGAGGAGGAGGAGGAGGAGGAGGAGGAGGAGGAGGAGGAGGAAGAATAACAAGAAGAAGAAGAAGAAGAACGAACGAACCACAATGACCTTTCACTGCTACCAGCCAACATCAATGCACTTCTACTACAAATCAATGGTGAACACACAAGGGGGTGGTGGGAGGCTCCCTATAGCTATGTAATTACCCTTTTCATTCACACAATGGTATAAGTACACTCCAGTGAGTATGTAAATGCAACTCATACAGAGAGGCATGCCCTGGTATACATTACATTACACTACAGTCATTTAGCCGCACTTTTATCCAAAGGGACTTACAATAGTAAGTAAGTGTTATACGTTGAAAGGGAGTATTCTTTTTTCTGTTGTTTATTGCCCATGTCCTGGTGAAATTCACAGGCCATTGCTGTTTTTACGGACCTCCTGACTGAGAGTGAGAGGAGACCTGCCACTCAGCAGGTCATAAGAGGAGACCTGCCACTCAGCAGGTCATAAGAGGAGACCTGCCACTCAGCAGGTCATAAGAGGATCCAACCATAACAGAAAGAAGCAGTGGTTGTCTGACTTCCTTCCTTTAACTGTCCAGGGAAAGCTATAGTATGAGCTTGTCTCTATCTAGAGCAACGCGGTGGTTGTGGTAGAAGGGACTGCACGCCCATTACATTTAAACCAACCACATCCCTGCGTGTTGTACAGCATGGATTAAAGACACACATTGGAGGTTCCCTGTGTCCCGCCACAACGATGCGGACGCTCCGGGTTTTTTTTTATCTTGTCAGGTTGCTATAGTGATGGCTCTCCCCCTGAACATATGAAATCCCATCCCTGCATCCTATAGCCACTTTCACCGTCACACACACACACACACACACGCACGCACGCACGCACGCACGCACGCACGCACGCACACACACACACACACACACACACACACACACACACACACACACACACACACACACACACACACACACACACACACACACACACACACACACACACACACACACACACACCACGGGGGGGCTGGTCTGACAAAACAGGAGACGGGTATTAAATAATGGCGCAGATCAGGTGTGCGGTACAATTTCAGGAGCCGCTGTTGTGTACGGCGCGTCAGAGAGCCAGGCGATCATCAAGTGATTCAAGTGATGGGCAGCCACGCATCATTTGGGCAAGAACGTCGTGACGACGTGAAAAACACTTCGCAAACGTGACTGACATTGCCGGTCATCTGGTTTGAGTGACCCCATTAAGAATCTGACAGACTCAAAATTGCACTTCTCTCAGTCCTGTTTATTTTCTGTAGGCTATCGACACACGGACGCACAGATAGCTGATGTAGGCTTGTCCCGTAGGTTGTAGGCGGCTGACTATTCCAATGCGTATACAACCTAACGCCTATAGTCAAGGTCGAATAAACGCACATCCTTTGCGGCATATGATTCAATAGTAAGTTATTGGGCGCACGAATGTGCGGAGACTGTGTCAAATGACACCCCCCCCCCCCCACACACACACCTAAATTACATTCTAACATCAATCGGCGTGACACCGATCGTCAAGATGCCGCCTATTATTGAATAAAGCCCATACGCGTCCAGCTTGTCAAACACTAGTACCACACACCATCTCTCACGGTATACGAAAAGTCCGGTGATGCATTTCAGCGAATTTGAAGTTGAATTGAAAAAAATCGGGTCATAAATGCATCGATGCAGCGACATATAGTGTGTCGCTATTGTAATGTTCCCGTCGGAATAAAGGTAAATATATATCTCACCTGGACGGCGGGATGTTGTAGTGCACCCCAGCAGCGAAGCAGCAATCCGCACACAGTAGCAAGGTGGACGGTGGTCTGTGTGCGTGTGTGTGTGTGTGGTGTGTGTGTGTGTGTGTGTGTGTGTGTGTGTGTGTGTGTGTGTGTGTGTGTGTGTGTGTGTGTGTGTGTGTGTGTGTGTGTGTGTGTGTGTGTGTGTGTGTGTGTGTGTGTGTGTGTGTGTGTGTGTGTGTGTGTATAAGCGTCCCTGCGCGCCGAGAGACGCGGAATCACAGGAAATCAGGCAGGGAGAAGACAAGCGCGTAAAATCATGACGCACGAAATTCTCCAATAGCGTTACTTTTTTATTTTTTTTTACTTGGAGACAGAGAGAAAAAAAACAACCCACCTACAAATACACAACCACTTATTCCCACCCCCACTTCGGTTATTTTACTCGCTGCATGGACAGTCTATGAATACACCTCTTGTGTCCACGTGGTTATGCTTTTGTTTTGGGTTGATCCCCCCCCCCCCCCCTGATCGAGGGGTGGGGGGGGGGGGAGATTTCTATGGGAATGTCACGACCAGGTCTGACGCAGGATTGAGTCATCATCCGGTGTTGCTTGTACGTCATCAGTGGTTACGCGGTGTCCACAACATTTGCAGTACGTGTTCCCAGGACAATATGCTAATGAGCCCACACGTCATTACAGCTAATGAGGTGTAGGCCTACTACTACAGGCTTTTCCATCCATCCATCCATCTTCTCCTGCTTATCCGTAATCGGGTCGCGGAGGTAGCAGCTTCAGCAGGGGACTCCAAACTTCCCTCTCCCTGGTAACATCGACTAGCTCTGACTGGGGGATCCCGAGGCGTTCCCAGGCCAGTGTGGAGATGTAATCACCCCACCTGTACCTCGGTCTGCCCTGTGGTCTCTTCCCAGTTGGATGTGCCTGGAAAATCTCCCTCGGGGGGCGACCAGATGCCCGAACCACCTCAACTGGCTCCTTTCTACGCGAAGGAGCAGCGGCTCTACTCCGAGTCTCTCACGAGTGACTGAGCTTCTCACCCTATCCCTCAGGGAGATACCAGCCACCCTCCTGAGGAAACTCATTTCGGCCCCTTGTATTCGCAATCTCGTCCTTTCGGTCATTACCCATTGCTCATGGCCATAGGTGAGGGTAGGAACGAAGACTGATCGGTAGATCGAGAGCTTTGCCTTCTGGCTCAGCTCTCTTTTGATTACAACGGTGCGCCAAAGTGCACCCAATACCGCTCCCGCTGCACCTATTCTCCTGTCAATCTCACGCTCCATCCTCCCCTCACTCGAGAACAAGACCCCGAGATACTTGAAATCCTTCACTTGGGATACGGACTCCCTCCCTACTTGGAGTAGACAATCCACCGGTTTCCTGCTAAGAACCATGGCCTCAGATTTGGAGGTGCTGATCCTCATCCCAGCCGCTTCACATTCCGCTGCAAACCGATCCAGTGAGTGCTGAAGGTCACATACTGATGACGCAAACAGGACCACATCATCTGCAAACAGCAGAGATTTAATCCTGAGCCCACCATACTGAAACCCCTCCCCTCCATGACTACGCCTTGAAATCCTGTCCATGAAAATTATAAACAGGATGAGTGACAAAGCGCAGCCCTAGCGGAGGCCAACACCCACTGAGAACAGGCCTGACTTACTACCGAGAATCCTTGACACAGCTCTTGCTTTGGGAGTACAGAGATTGGATGGCCCTCAACAGTGACCCCCGCACCCCATACTCCCGCAGCACCCCCCACAGTATTTCCCGAGGGACCCGATCATATGCCTTCTCCAAATCCACAAAACACATGTAGACCGGATGGGCATACTCCCAAGCCCCCTCCAGGATCCTTGCAAGAGTGAAAAGCTGGTCCGTTGTTCCACGACCAAGGCGGAATCCGCATTGTTCCTCTTCAATCTGAGGTTCGACTATCGGCCGAACCCTCCTTTCCAGCACCTTGGAGTAGACTTTCCCAGGGAGGCTGAGTAATGTGATACCCCTGTAATTGGCACACACCCTCTGGTCACCCTTTTTGAACATTTGCCACTCCTCAGGCACTGTCCCAGACTTCCACGCAATGTTGAAAAGACGTGTCATCCATGACAGCCCCTCAACACCCAGAGCCTTTAGCATTTCTGGACGGATCTCATCAACCCCTGGGGCTTTGCCACTGCGGAGATGTTTGACTACCGCAGTGACTTCCTCCAGGGAGATTGATGTTTGCCATCTTTCATCCTCCAGGTCTGTCTCTACCATTGAGGGTGTAGTTGGGTTAAGAAGTTCCTCAAAGTGTTCTTTCCACCGCCCGATCACCTCCTCAGTTGAGGTCAGCAATGTCCCACCCTTACTGTACACAGCTTGGATGGATCCACGCTTTCCCCTCCTGAGGCGCCGGATTGTTTGCCAGAAACGCTTTGGTGCCGACTGAAAGTCCTTCTCCATGGCTTCTCCGAATTCCTCCCACACCCGCTGCTTTGCCTCCGCTACAGCCGAGGCTGCTGTCCTCTTGGCCTGTCGATACCTCGCAACTGAGTCCGGAGTCTCACAGGCTAACATCGCCCGGAAGGCCTCCTTCTTCAGCCAGACAGCTTCCCTGACCACCTGTGTCCACCACGAAGTCCGAGGGTTGCCGCCCCTTGAGGCACCAATGACCTTGAGGCCACAGCTTTCAACCACAGCTTCGGCAATAGAAGCTTTGAACAAAGACCACTCTGGCTCAATGCCCCCAGCCTCCACAGAGATGCCCGAAAAATTCTGCCGGAGGTGGGAGTTGAAGGTCTCCCGGACAGGGGCATCCACCAGACGTTCCCAGTTCACCCGCACTACACGTTTGGGCTTACCAGGTCTGTCCAGAGGCTTCCCCCGCCATCTTACCCAGCTCACCACAAGATGGTGATCGGTTGACAGCTCTGCCCCTCTCTTCACCCGAGTGTCCAAAACATGCGGCCTCAGGCCAGATGACAATGACGATAACAAAATCGATCATTGACCTTCGACCTAAGGTACTCTGGTACCATGTACACTTATGAGCATCCTTATGTTTGAACATCTCCGGGAACCATCACCTTATCGTGGTGGAGAGGTTTGGGTGTCCCTGTGAACCTGAGAGCTGTGTTGTCTGGAGCCTAGTGCTCCTGGTAGGGTCTCCCATGGCAGATTGGTCTCAGGGGAGGGGCCAGACTAAGAATGGTTCAAAAGACCCTAATGGACAAACAAACAAGTAGAAGTGAGGATACCCTGCCCGGAGGAAGCCCGGGCCCCTTTCCGGAGCCAGGCCCGGAAAGAGGGCCCGTCAGCGAGCGCCTGGTGGCCGGGTTAGCCACGGAGCCCGGTCGGGCATAGCCCGAAAAAGCAACGTGGCCACTTCTCCTTCCCACGGACCCACCACCTACGGGAAGAACCGCTGGGGTCGGGTGCACAGCCAGTTAGGAGGCAGTGAAGGCAGGGGGCCTCGACGGACCAAACCCAGCCAACAGAGACTGGCTTTGGGGACGTGGGATGTCACCTCTCTGGGGGAGAAGGAGCCTGAGCTTGTGCGGGAGGTGGAGCGCTACCAATTAGATCTGGTGGGGCTTACCTCTACGCATAGCACTGGCTCTGGAACTAAACTCCTGGATAGGGGTTGGACTCTTTCCTTCTCTGGAGTTGCTCAGGGTATGAGGCGCCGGGCGGGTGTGGGGATACTCACAAGTCCCCGGCTGAGTGCCGCTTTGTTGGAGTTTACCCTGGTGGACGAGAGGGTCGCCTCCCTACACCTTAGGGTTATGGGAGGGAAAACTCTGACCGTTGTTTGTGCCTATGCACCAAACAACAGTTCGGAATATCCCGCCTTCTTTCACACCCTGGATGGAGTCCTGCATGGGGCTCCTGAAGGGGACTCTATAGTCCTCCTGGGAGACTTCAACGCACACGTGGGTAACAATGGGGAAACTTGGAGGGGCGGGTTGGGGATGAACGGCCTACCTGATCTGAACCGGAGTGGGGTTTTGTTATTGGATTTCTATGCTAGTCATGGATTGGCCATAACAAACACCATGTTCAAACATAAGGATTATAGATTTTCATGTATAACCATTGTTTTTTAACATAACCTATTGTATTGTCCTTCTGTGTGACAGTAGATGTGCCATTGTCTGTTGGACATGCGTCTGATGTAATATCCGAAAATGATGTATCATAATAGTTCACTTCAAGGTGATCATATTTGGACGTCGTCAGTTTTTACTGGGATTCAATCAAATAGTTAATAAAATGAGGACTTACATCATCACAATCAAATATCAACATTTTCCTTCTTTGAACACTTTTTTCAAACAGCAGACAAACCTTGTGCAACAACTAACTCTTTTATGTCCACCAAGCAAGTTTCGGAAAGTCAATAAATTCTGCCCAGGGGATTATGGGTAATAAGGGGATTGTGGGTAATAAATGCTGAAATCCCCGTCTCGTTTATCAGCCGCAGAGGGATATGTAGGATGATTGGCAGATTACTTCTAATCAACTCCAGAGGCAACGGTATATAGCCCATGGTATGCTATCGCATGCTACTTAGTAAAAAGCACACACACACACACACACACACACACACACACACACACACACACACACACACAC
>CM051013.1:2696121-2701121 GCA_027704905.1 Muraenolepis orangiensis | reverse complement strand
AAAAATAGTCACAGCCTTTGTGGTATGTGATATGTTTGTGAGTGTTTGTCAAAATGTGCACTTGCCGTGAATTCCCTCTCTTTATTCCTCTCTCTCTCTTTGAAGCAATTCAAATGGAGACAAACTAAAACCACCATTGCTCCATCCATCTGTCCACCCATGTATTCCATCCACTATTCGTCATGCGCTTTTACAAGAGCTCCATCTCCTCCTCCCAGCGGCATGTGCATATATTATATATATGATATTGGTGTGCCCTCTGCTGGTTGGAAGTGTAGCATCATCCAGTATATTTTAATAATTGTATATATTATTATATATTTTACTTTCATATCACATTCTTTTTAATCCATGATGGCCCCAAACCACTGACACTCACCGACCATTCATTTTGGATGTGTGTGTGTGTGTGTGTGTGTGTGTGTGTGTGTGTGTGTGTGTGTGTGTGTGTGTGTGTGTGTGTGTGTGTGTGTGTGTGTGTGTGTGTGTGTGTGTGTGTGTGTGTGATTAACATGGTAATCCCGTCGCTCAGTCCTGCTGGCCAGACCGGCTGCTGAGCTTTCTCTGCAGAGCCTGAACTTCAGCACCATCTGGGCTGGAGTGATGGACGAGAGGCACTTTCTTCTTCTGTCAACAATAATGAAGTCGAAGCGGATCACTGCCCTCTGCTGGACGACTGAAGAATTACAACACGTTACAATTACACATTCACACACACGCTAGGGGTGGTTGAACTTGTGACCACCATCAGAATCATAAGCTGTACTTATTTGTTTTATCTATAAATCCACTTTGCATGCATTATTTTTTTGGTTTAAAGACCAACCCTGTCCATAACACTTTGCTATCGCACACACTATATTTTAGGAGCCTTATTATTTTATTTAAAAGTTACAATTCTTAAATGAAAACAGCACAAACTCAAGTTACTCATAAATACACACAGAAACTTGATGTGTTAGTCAATTGACCCGAACATCCTCTCTGTCCCTTAAGAACCAACAGCACAGGAGGGTAAATGTTCACTGCAAAGACGGGTGGACTTTCATGGTTTCCCTTCTTTGCTCCCCGGGGAACGGAGGCCCGTGTAACAGCATAAATCCACAATCTTCTCCTCTCTGGGTTTTCTTTCTCGGACGGGTTTCTAAAGAAACACAACCCAGGCTGGTCTCTTGGTGGGTTAGTGGTTGATCTTGGTACAGGCAGTATCATTTGTTTCCAATTGGTGGGTCCAAATTGTACTGCATCAATGATCTGTTAACATCTGTTAAAATCACAGATGTATAGAGCTGCTGGAAATTATGTCCATTATGACGTTAATATGCATTATTTTCTTCTTGACATTTTTTATTTTTAAATATATATATATTTTAAAGTAATCCTGCTTCTTATTCCTATTTGTTCAAACTGTATCGGTAATCCGATTAGGTCTTTGTGTTTACTGTAACTGTAAGGGAATACCGTTTGTTTTCTTTTGTATCCTAATAACATAACGCCGTTCCATGTATTCCGTTAGTCCCCAAGCCTGACTACCGTTATACAGTTTATACCGCTGTATTCATACTCCTTCATATGTATTATGCACATATGTAAATATGTGCATTTGTGATTTTGTAATTCCTGCTTTTTTTTGGATTTTTTGGTCTTTTTGTGTAGGCCTACTGTATTGTAACGCTGTGGCCTGGCCGACCATGGGTCTCCCTCCAGGACAAAGGGGGTTTGGGAGTTCATTGGGTGTTGTATGTGTGTGTTCGTTTACCTCTAGGGAGAGCAGGTTGCGTGGGAACGGGAGTGAGAGAGTCACGCGAGAGTTGGAACGGGAACGGGAACGGGAGTGGGAGGAGAGGGGTGTGTGGTGAGACGGCGTGGAGTAGGTGGGGAGAAAGGGACACGGGCTATTTGCGTTGGAGGAATATCGTTTTGGGCTTGCCACCCTGGTTTATTGTTTTTAAGAGTGGACATTTCAACCCCCGGGTTAGTTGTGAGCTGCGGCAGGAAATAAATCTGGGCCAGTTTGGCTATCAAATAAGAACATTGTCTCAGTCTTCTGTATCAAGCTGGCTACCACCGCTAAAGCCTCACAGTATTTTTGGAGATGGCTATAACATCTCACTGTACAATGTAGCTTACACTGTACCTAATACATGTGACAAATAAACCAAATCAGAATCAGAATCAATAACATTAAGACTACATAGACACTCAGAACACAATGTTTTATCATATTCACTGATTGGCTAAAAACAGGTTTAATGACTGCGCTTGTTAATTAGCTAAAAACAGGTTTAATGACTGCGCTTGTTAATTAGCTTTTGCTTATTAGCTCTGTGTATATTGGCTTCACTGTTTGACATCGTAGACCCTGTTTAATGTACTTATTGTGTCACATCAAGGGAAGCCAACTGAATGTACATTTACCTTCGGCTCTTGGAGAAAATGTAATGTATTATATATAATGTTATTATATATGACTATATATTCTGGATTTATTATTCATTACTCATTACAGTTACTGCACTGTTCTGCACTGTACTGCACCGTATTCATGATTCTGCTGCATTTCTGGCACTTTAAATAGCTTTTTAAATGCTTTTTGCACATTATAACAAGATATTTTGTACATATCACCAATCAATCATTTTTGTGATTTAAAAAATCTATTTTTAGTTTTCAAATGTTTTATTTTATTGTGTATATTATAGTATTGTGTTCTAGAATTGTATACTACAGGAGGGAATGGGGAGTAAGCATTCCATTGTACTTGTTGCAAATGGCAAATACAATTCTTGAATCTTGAATCTTGAATGACGAATATGTGTATATGTATATGTATATATGATATTATTACGGCTTGTTAGGAAGGAAATGCACTTATTGACTTACTGACTTCAGGTGACTAGTAGTTCTCTTGAATACCTATTGAATGACTGAGCAGTACATACAGTATACTTATTTAATGCAGGATTTTCAAAAAATAATCTTATTTTCTTTGAAGACTTGTAGCAAATATTCTTAGTCATCCATTGAAATTAGTGAGTTAAATTAAAAGATTTTTTTAATGTAACAATTTAGTTTTGGATTCCAGATTGCACATGGATTCCAGACCTTGGACCTGCTGTGCTCCTGGGGATATGGGTCGTGTTTATGGACCAATACACGCTGTCAACCTTTGAATTGGTAGAATATCAAAAGCAATAATAGTACAAAAATAATAATGTCTTCATTATCTCCACTATGCCATGTTCAGAACTGATGATGATGCCTATGCCTATGATGATGATAAGATAAAAGTAAAAGTGAAAATGTGTTTTGTAAAATTTTCCCCTTTTTCCTCTGCTAAACAGCTCGGGATAAAGCATTTCTGCGGGGTCAAAATGGCGCTTTCCACACGGCGGCCGCAGTGGCACAGGTGAGGCCGGCTCACAGGTGAGGGCAACCTTAACAACTTGATGAGTGGTCACTTATGTTGTGCAGTGGCGGCTGGATTAGACATTAACCGTGTCCTAAATCACTTTGTGCTGACGGATCTGGAAAAGTTGTAATCCCAGGCGGGCCTTTAAAAGGAACGAGGCGGCTGGGCCAGGTTCTACTCGTAGTCTCCAAATCCTCCTCCGTCACTCAGGTGTTAGCATCCAGGAACACAGGAGCGTCGCCGGAGCACCGCAGCCATGAACGGCACAGAGGGACCCGACTTCTACGTCCCGTGGGACAATGCTACGGGCGAGGTGCGCAGCCCCTACGAGTACCCGCAGTTCTACCTGGTCAACCCGGCCGCCTTCTCGGCACTGGCGGCCTACATGTTCTTCCTCATCCTCACAGGCTTCCCCATCAACTTCCTCACGCTGTACGTCACCCTGGAGCACAAGAAGCTGCGGACGCCCCTCAACTACATCCTGCTCAACCTGGCGGTGGCCGACCTGTTCATGGTGTTCGGCGGCTTCACCACCACCATGTACACCTCCATGCACGGCTACTTCGTCTTGGGCCGCCTGGGCTGCAACATCGAGGGCTACTTCGCCACGCTGGGCGGCATGATCGCGCTCTGGTCCCTGGTGGTGCTGGCCGTCGAGCGCTGGATCGTCGTCTGCAAGCCCATGAGCAACTTCCGCTTCGGGGAGAACCACGCCGTGATGGGCGTGGCGCTGACGTGGATCATGGCCAACGCGTGTGCCTTCCCGCCGCTGGTGGGCTGGTCTCGTTACATCCCCGAGGGCATGCAGTGCTCGTGCGGAGTCGACTACTACACACGCGCCGAGGGCTACAACAACGAGTCCTTCGTCATCTACATGTTCGTCTGTCACTTCTTCACCCCGCTGGTGGTCATCTTCTTCTGCTACGGCCGTCTGCTATGCGCCGTGAAGGAGGCCGCCGCCGCCCAGCAGGAGTCCGAGACCACCCAGCGGGCCGAGAGGGAAGTGACCCGCATGGTGATCATCATGGTGGTCGGCTTCCTGGTGTGCTGGTGTCCTTACGCCAGCGTGGCCTGGTACATGTTCACCCACCAGGGCAGCATCTTCGGGCCCGTCTTCATGACCCTGCCGGCGTTCTTCGCCAAGTCGGCCGCCATCTACAACCCTATGATCTACATCTGCCTGAACAAGCAGTTCCGCCACTGCATGATCACCACGCTGTGCTGCGGCAAGAACCCCTTCGACGAGGAGGAGCCAGGCTCCGCCAAGACGGAGGCCTCCTCCGTCTCCACCAGCTCTGTGTCCCCGGCGTAGGCGTGGCCCTCGACCCCCGCTCTGCCCCCGCGTGACACCGCACCCACCAAGAAGACCACGGACACTCCCTCCCCCCGGGAAACCAATTGAAGGCTAACCTCCACCTTTTTGTTTTTCTACAAACCGCTGGGTGTCACCTAAAGACAGTTGCAGGAACAAGCGGACACCTACAACGTGTTTATGTACAGAGAGTCCAGCATGTGGCACGGCAGTGAGATTATTCTTCCCCCTTGTTGTATGAAAGGGAAAGACGGATTCATCTTTTACTGTTGGATC
>CM051013.1:2686121-2691121 GCA_027704905.1 Muraenolepis orangiensis | reverse complement strand
GTCCGGTCGGCCCCGGCCCGGGCCCCGTGGCGGCCACGCAGCGCCTCCTCCTGGCGTGATGGTGGTGTGTGAAGGTCTGGTGGGTAGCTGGACTCCAGTGAGGCGTGGTAGCGGCTGTCGGGTGGCAGATGTCTCACTTCCGCAGAGTCTTGTGCCCCGGGTGTGGGAGGGTGCCCGTCATTGCTGCCGTCTGGAGGGGGAAAACACGAGAAAGCGGTTGAAAATAAAGTCTGACCTATTTTTGAACCGGGGTTTACACTTGATGCTGTGTAACTGAACGGGGTGGATGTATCCAGGTGTGTTTGGTTTGGGTCAGGGGTTGCAGGGAAACCATGCACACACATGCGTCTTGCGACATGAATCTTTTTTTTGCGAACAAAAAAAATACTAAAACCAGGGAACCAGGGAGTCAGTCGGAATACAGGATAGGGATTTAATATTTTGTAATGCGGCCGACAAACATGGAAGCTGCGGAGCACTTCAATGGCGTGGCTTTGTCTACCGGAGCGATGGGTCCAAACACAAGCAGACAGGTGCAGACCACCCTCGACGTGTGAGTCCATTAGAACAAAACAAAAAGCATCGGGAGAACAAAAAAAGCAGCCAGGTGACACAACGACAACACAACATGAAGGACCGTCGTCCGCCACGAGAGGCGGTTGCCATGGCAGCAGCAGGTGAGTGTTCAGGGATTAAGGATGAGGAGGAGGAAGAGGAGGAGGAGGAGGAGGAAGAGGAGGAGGAGGTGTGCAAATGTAGCACAAGTCAGATGGCACAACATGGCACATAGCATGATCACTGTATACATACACACACTCACACACACATACACACGTATGTACATACACACAAACACACACACAGACACATGTGTTCAGTACATATTCACACACAGACACACGTGTGTACATGTACATAATGTACATGAATGTACATATTCACACACAATACACACACACGCACACACACACACACACACACACACACACAACAACAAGAACAGGGGGAGATGCATGTGTTTGAGCCTGGTGCTGGGAGAAGCGGTGGGTACCCAGGGGGAGGGCTGGGTGGTGATGCTGGGTGATGGACAGACTGCTGGCTACAAACCGTGGTCTGATTCTGTCCCATAAGGTAGAAACAGGGCTCCCCCATCTTCTCATTCCTCATCGTACCAACAGCGAGATGAGGAGCCATCATCGCTGGAGGGGAGGAGGAAGAGCCCACACGACAAGAGGAGGAGAAGAAGAGAGAGAGAGAGAGAGAGAGAGAGAGAGAGAGAGAGAGAGAGAGAGAGAGAGAGAGAGAAAAGAGCGAGAGAGAGAGAGAGAGAGAGAGAGCGAGACACAGTAGAGAGAGACACACACACACACAAACAAGAAAGAAGAGAGAAGAGAGGGAGAGAGAAGAGAGGGAGAGAGAAAAAGAAGAGAGAGGAAAGGAAAATACACAGGAAAACAGGAAAGAGACTGTTGTTTACAGTGGATCTCAGAAGGGGGACGAGGAAAGGGAGTTTGGTTTGTTTGTGATAGAAAAAAAAGGACGGAAGAGTAGAAGTGCATTGATCATTCAGGGTCAGAGAGGTGCTTTCCCCGAGACGGAAAGACAAAAGAACAGAAAAAACTAAAGAACAGAAAAAACTAAAGAAGGATAATCATGTAATTACTGTGAGACTCCCACAGAGTCAACCTCCCATCCTCTCAGCACGAGAACCTCTCAGGAGACCGCCCTTATTTACACTACGCTACACACACCGTCATCACGCCTCCACCTACGGTACATCCACACACAGTACAGAGAACATGTACCCTGTGGACTGTTGTGCCTAATCTTATCATCAGCAGTAAGACACAGTCAACGTGTTCAGGTCAAGGGCCAAGCATCCCAGTCGGGTCTAGTGGGTCTCATTTTTGTAAAACCGAAATGTTTAAATAATTAATAGTTGATCTATCTATATTTACATTTATATATACTTAACATACAAAAAAACATATGGTAACGTCTCGAACCTACACAGAGATGCAGGGCCGTGTGTGTGTGTTTGTGTGTGTGTGTGTGTGGGGGGAAAGTTTAGGATGTTGCCGTTAGCAGCGTTAGTCACACATCGATGGATGAAACACAATAACATCACCGGCCACATCCTAGCGTCCTTGTAGCCTAGCGTGAGCTAGCATAGCGTCGTAGCCTAGTGGTACCTACCGTACTCGGGCACCGATCCGTCTCCCCGCTTGAGGACCAGCCGCGCCCGCCGCCCGCCGTTCTTGATCAGCTCGATGGCCCGAGCGTGCTTCATGTTCTTGGTGCTCTCCCCGTTGATCTCCAGGATCTCATCCCCCACCTTGAAAACAACACACAGTGTGTGTGTGTGCATGTGTGTGCGTGCGTGTGTGTGAGAGAAGGAGATGGAGAGAGGGAGATAGGGAGAGAGGGAGAGAGAGGGTGAGAGGCAGAGGGAGAGATACAGGGAGAGAGAGGGGGTGAGAGGGAGATGGGGTGAGAGGGGGAGAGAGGCAGAGAGGGTGAGAGATGGAGAGAGGGAGAGATGGAGTGAGGGAGGGAGAGGGAGAGAGAGAGGGAGCAAGAGAGAGAGGGAGGGAGAGAGAGAGAGAGGGAGAGAGAGGGGGAGAGAGGCAGAATGTGTAGGTGTGTGTGTGAGAGAGAGTGAGTGTGAGAGCGTTACCATGGTGACCAAGAGATTGCCACCTTTGGGTACCACGAGGAGGCGGGGTTAAGGGATGAGCGTGGTGCTTTCTAAATCACACCTTGAATCGTGTCACAGTTCACAACCTCAACACCACATGGCTTATATAAATATGATGGTAATAATATATCATAATATTAATATTATTACTATTATTATTATAACGACAACAAACTAGAGGGCCCTCAGCAGAGATTATACCTACGTCACACCAAATATCCTCTGGATCCGGATTTGGATCCGGGTCTGCGCCTAAATCCTTGACCCATAAGTAATCTAACAACAACTTTTGTCCAAGTTTATGAGTTATCCTGCTAACATACACAACACACAAACAGACAAACAAACCAGCAACCCCCTTTTTCTTATGAATATAATATTTTAGAAGAAAAGCATCTTCATGGCCGTACCCTCATCTTGCCGTTCCGGACGGCCGACCCGTCCTCGGCCAGCCTCAACACGTAGAGGTCCATGCTGTACTCTCTCCCCCCTCTCAGGCTGAACCCAAACCCCTTACTGTCCCGCTCCAGGTCCACAGAGTAGAACTCAGCATCCTAGGGGGAGCAGGGGGAGAGAGGGGGAGAGAGAGAGAGAGAGAGAGAGAGAGAGAGAGAGAGAGAGAGAGAGAGAGAGAGAGAGAGAGAGAGAGAGAGAGAGAAGGAGAGAGAGAGGGAGGGAGGGAGAGAGATGGGGAGAGGGAGAGAGATGGGGAGGGAGGGAGAGAAGGAGAGAGAGAGGGAGGGAGGGAGAGAGATGGGGAGAGAGAGAGAGATAGGGAGAAGGAGAGAGAGAGAGAGAGAGAGAGAGAGAGAGAGGGAGGGAGAGAGAGAGGGGGAGGGGGGGGAGAAGGAGAGATAGAGAGGGGAGGGAGAGAGTAGGGAGAAAGATGAAAAGAGAGAGAGGGAGAGAGAGGGAGAGAGAGGGAGAGAGGAATGAACGTGTGATCTGGGTACAGATGACGGCATCGAGGACGAACCACAGGGGGCCTCGGTGATTGAAAGGTTGAGGCCGTGACTACAAGCGCTCTGACTTTAGGACGGACGGCTGTGGGACGCGGGGACACTTACTTGTGTGGACTGAGCTTGTGTCGGTGGAGGTGGCGGGGCGCCTTTAGACTTTGAGTTATTTCTGAAACAAACAGCAAAACAAAAGTATGTTTAGCGAAACCACACACACACACACACACACACACACACACTGTCTGGGGACTTCCTGTGGATGTCTCATGGGGTGCCACCCACCTGCTCTCCGGCTGGGGGTTGTGCGTGGTGGTGATGGTGGCAATCTTCTCCGCGTTCGTCAGCAAAGACGCGTTCGACGACTCTGGAGGGGGGAAACAGATGGGGATTCTGGGTAAGGCTCACGATAGACAGACAGACAGACAGACAGACAGACAGACAGACAGACAGATAGACAGACAGACAGACCACACAGTGAGACAGACAGACAGACAGACCACACGGTGAGACAGACAGACCACACGGTGAGACAGACAGACAGACAGACCACACGGTGAGACAGACAGACAGACAGACAGACAGACAGACAGACAGACAGGCAGGCAGACAGACAGACACAGACAGACCACACGGTGAGACAGACAGACAAAGAGGAGGAGGAGGAGGAGGAGAGCAGGAGATGGAGAGATAGATAGACATGGAATGATGCACACATAATATATGAACACTTATAGGACAGCACTTAACAATAATTACAACATAATGTATGTTTTGATAATAGTATGTTGTCTATAGGGAGCCACGAGGGGAGATTGCACCAACACACTGACACTGATCACTAATGAATTCCTCTTTGCTTTTCTTTCCTCCTCGTAGTTAACCCAGCGCTCTGAGTCATCCCAGGGCCGACGCCCGCTCTCCCTTCATTAGCTTTGGAGATGTGCATTCCTCAGGTCTCTCTCTCTCTCTCTCTCTCTCTCTCTCTCTCTCTCTCTCTCTCTCTCTCTCTCTCTCTCTCTCTCTCTCTGCGTAAACAATTACCTTTGTGCCATGCAAGCACATTAAATGTCATATGGTGATCTGTTTAAGATTCGTACGTATGACGGGTACCATATTCTGAACCGCACGGCGGGATGTGTTGCTAGGCAACACATGTGCCTCGAGAGTCACATGGCGGCCAGAAAGCTCTAGACACAGTGTTGCATTGCAATATTCATATAAATAGGACTATATGGTGCAGGCCTAATATAGTATGCAGTTTGCAAGTGCGTTGCCTGCTGCTGTGGTCTTTACCATTCATCTCAACAGGAGCCGGTGGCTTAGAGCTGTCCATGGGTGGACTG
>CM051013.1:2668621-2678621 GCA_027704905.1 Muraenolepis orangiensis | reverse complement strand
GGGTTTGGTTTCTGTTTGTATCGGATGAGAGCGATCCAACAACACCACACTTCCTGTATCCCGTAAGCTGTGATGCGCCAAATGGAACACTTGTTGCTTTGACGAAGTGGTCATCCCACACGCACGCACGCACGCACGCACGCACGCACACACACACACACACACACTCCTACACTACGACTCAGGTCATCAGGTGTCTCACTACTCTCCAGACATGTGGTTTCTTCTTGTTTGGTTGGTGTTCTTCTTCTACTATACAAATATTACTTATTCACCACCGCCCCCTTCCTTCCTTCCTTCCTTCCTTCCTTCCTTCCTTCCTTCCTTCCTTCCTTCCTTCCTTCCTTCCTTCCTACCTTCCTTCCTTCCTTCCTTCCTTCCTTCCTTCCTTCCTTCCTTCCTTCCTTCCTTCCTTCCTTCCACAGCAGCCCAGCCGCCCACCCAAATAACAACAAGAAAACAACACCAATAACACTGTGAAATGACACGATGGGCGATCGAGTGTCTGCCTGCTCGCCCACGAGGAGAGAGAGTCTGCTGTGTTGGGACACACTTTGTTTAACTTCCCCCCCCCCCCCCCCCCCACCACACACACACACACACACCCCACCGGAGGCCGTCACACAGGGAACTGCGAGAGAGCCCATTGGCTACAGAACACTCTCTCATCCCTCTCTCTCTCTCTCCCCCTCCCTCCCTCCCTCCCTCCCTCCCTCTCTCTCTCTCTCTCTCTCTCTCTCCTCCTCTCTCTCTCTCTCCTCTCTCTCTCTCTCTCTCTCCTCTCTCTCTCTCTCCTCTCTCTCTCTCCTCTCTCTCTCTCTCTCTCTCTCTCTCTCCTCTCTCTCTCTCTCTCTCTCTCTCTCTCTCTCTCTCTCTCTCTCTCTCTCTGTTGTTGTTGTTGTGGTTGCTGTTGTACCAGTTGTTCTATATAAAGGGAATGATCATCCTGACTCGTGTGTACCGATACTTGGCGAGCGTCTCCCCCGGGTCACACCTGCCCGGGACAAGTCTTATGAACAGTCACACGGCTGCAGGTGGTGCACCCCCGCCCCCCCCCCACCAGCACGGGACTCTCAGAACAGAACTATTTCTGGCTTTGTTGGTCGCGACACGAGCGTGAGGACCTGCCGAAGACAACGTCAGCGTCCTGCTTTCTCCTCCCGGATGTGCGCTCGCATCCACTGGCGTATTCAAATATGCACTCATGTGCTCCCTGACGTGTGACTGCATGGACACCGGAATATGCATGCTAATGCATGCACGCCCCCTCCCTCCCTCCCTCCCTCCCTCCCTCCCTCCCTCCCTCCCACGTTCTTTCACTCACCGTCTCTCTCTCTCCCGCTCTCTCCCGCTCTCTCTCTCTCTCTCTCTCTCTCTCTCTCTCTCTCTCTCTCTCTCTCTCTCTCTCTCTCTCTCTCTCTCTCACACTTTGTCTTTCTCTCCCTACTCTTTGCTTTCTCTCACTCTCCTGTCTCTCGCTTTCTCTCTCTCTCTCCCCCCGTCTTCTCTCTCCCACTTTCTTTCTTTATTTTTCTCTCTTTCTCTCTCTCACTCTCTCTGCCATGTCCTCTCTCTCTCTCCCTCCCTCCCTCCCTCCCTCCCTCCCTCCCTCCCTCTCTCCCTCTCTCTCTCTCTCTCTCTCTCTCTCTCTCTCTCTCCCTCTCTCCCTCTCTCTCTCTCTCTCTCTCTCTCTCTCTCTCTCTCTCTCTCTCTCTCTGTGTACCTGATGCACTCCGAGCGCCCTGAGGTCTGTGTGTTCCCGTGATATAAGCAGTGGCTTTTCGACATCGACGTCCGAATGGAACCTAACATCTCCTCTCACTGGTGGACCAGGAGCGCAGTGAGTGGGCTGGTCGCTGGCCTCACGCCATGAATTATATAAGATTGCAAAAATGTATTGTGCAGCCTTACATCACACTACACTAAATAATTACTACTTCTTTTTTAGAAGCCATATCGCTTCGGCGGCGGTGCGTTTTAGGATGGAAACTGGCAGGTTACCCGGGTTACAGACACTCATCACGTCTTCATCTCTGTGAACAGCGATGTTCTTCAAAATAACCTTTAGAGGCGTGGTAGAGTCATCTACCACGTAGAGTCGTAGAGTACCACGTAGAGTCATCTACCACGTAGAGTCGTAGAGTACCACGTAGAGTCATCTACCACGTAGAGTCGTAGAGTACCACGTAGAGTCATCTACCACGTAGAGTCGTAGAGTACCACGTAGAGTCATCTACCACGTAGAGTCGTAGAGTACCACGTAGAGTCATCTACCACGTAGAGTCGTAGAGTACCACGTAGAGTCATCTACCACGTAGAGTCGTAGAGTACCACGTAGAGTCATCTACCACGCCTCACAAAACACAAAGAACATTTATGTGACAGGCAGAGAAAGACAGCACACACAAACAGCGGTCGCTGTGTGTGTGTGTGTGTGTGTGTGTGTGTGTGTCTTGTCTTTCTAGCAACACTCTAGCTAACTAAGCTCCTCCGTGGACCTCAAGCTCCAGTAAGCAGTATTTTTCCAACCCTGAGAGCGGAGAACGTGTTCACATGGGGGGGGGGAAGAGAAGAGGGCGCTACTCACGTCGACTCTCGTACATGCTCCGCGACTGCGCCCAGATCTTGAAGGGGTCAGGCTTCTTCTGCAGCGTGAGGGTGCCGTCGGCCGGGTCGTGGGGGGGCAGGCATGGCAGAGGCTGGGTGGGGGCGGCGGGCGTGGGACCCAGGGCCTCGCCTGGCATCACCGAGGGCGGGTGGCTGGGCGAGTCGGTGTGGGCGCTGCGGTGGCTGCACACGCTGTGCTGGGAGCTGTTCTGGCTGTCCTTCCTCTCCAACTGCTGAGAGGGAACACAGACACACACACACACACACACAGGGCATCAGGGGCAGTGTGTGTGTGGTGTGTGTGTTTGTGTGTCGTGTGCGTGTGTGTGTGTGTTGTATGTGTGTGTGTCTTGTCGTGTGTGTGTGTGTGTGTGTGTGTGTCGTGTGTGTATGTGTGTGTGTGTTGTGTGTGTCTTGTCATGTGTGTGTGTGTGTGTGTGTGTGTGGTGTGTGTGTGTGTGTGTGTGTGTTTGTGTGTGTGTGTGTTTGTATGTGTGTATGTGTGTTGTGTGTGTTGTATGTTGTGTGTGTGTCGTGTGTGTGTCTTGTCATGTGTGTGTGTGTGTGTTTGTCGTGTGTGTGTCGTGTGTTTCGTGTGTGTGTGTTGTGTGTGTCTTGTCATGTGTGTGTGGTGTGTGTGTGTGTGTGTGTGTGTGTGTGTATGTGTCGTGTGTGTGTCCTGTGTGTGTGTGTGTGTGTATGTGTGTGAGTGTGTGTGTCGTGTGTGTGTGTGTGTGTGTGTGTGTGTGTGTATGTGTGTGTGTGTGTGTCGTGTGTGTTGTATGTCGTGTGTGTGTCCTGTGTGTGTGTGTGTGTGTGTGTGTTGTGTGTGTCGTGTGTGTTGTATGTCATGTGTGTGTGTCCTGTGTGTGTGTCGTGTGTGTGTGTGAGTGTGTGTGTGTGAGAGAGAGAGTGAGGTGGGGTTTGAATGGATGTGAGTGGAATAAATAGGTAGGACAAAAATGAAGATATTTGCACAGGTTCTTTCTTATTAAGGATAAGCGAGAGGATGAGGACGAGAGAGAGAGGAAGAAGGTAAGAGAGGACAGAAAGAATGAGGAGGCAAACGAGGCAAGGTCAGATCTTTTTAGCCACTCTCGGAACGATGGAATTACACATTTCAATAAAAACCTTTTCAAAAATCTTTCTCTGTCAAGGCGCTGTGTTGAAAATATTGATATCGAATATCGAATTTGCCGAGAATTGTTGAATTCCTAAATGGCAAATGGCAATATAAAGCATGAAATCATCTCAAAGCATCTCAGCCTATGAATATTAAATATTATTATATATGTAATACATACGTTAATATATACGTTCATTCCATCTGGAAACCAAAGGCTCAGCCTTCGGTTTGAACGTATGGAATAAATATAATAATATTCATGAGAACAATTTGATTTTATTAAGCAGAAGGACATATTGTGGGGCGGTGGCGTCGTCACAAATAAATGAATCACAGCATCCTGTCCCAAAGACACAGGGCGGCGCGGTCCTCTGTGGATTCAGAACAGATGGTTTGTGACGGAGGAACCTGGTCCGCCTATACATCTATAAACATGGCGGACCAAACCCCCCCATAGTCAGCCAACCAATGGCCCTGATGGATGCGTTTCGCCGTCATCCTCGCAAGTGGGACTTTGCAAGTGGATTGTGAGTCATTAGCGTCTGGGGGGCTGGATGAAAACACCCTCCAGAGGATTCCTCCTGCTGCACCTCCTCCTCCTCCTCCTCCTACTACACCTCAGCCTGCTGCACCTCCTCCTCCTCCTCCTACTACACCTCAGCCTGCTGCACCTCCTCCTCCTCCTACTACACCTCAGCCTGCTGCACCTCCTCCTCCTCCTCCTACTACTACTACACCTCAGCCTGCTGCACCTCCTCCTCCTCCTCCTCCTACTACTACTACACCTCAGCCTGCTGCACCACCTCCTCCTACTACTACTACACCTCAGCCTGCTGCACCTCCTCCTCCTACTACTACACCTCAGCCTGCTGCACCTCCTCCTCCTACTACTACTACACCTCAGCCTGCTGCACCTCCTCCTCCTCCTACTACACCTCAGCCTGCTGCACCTCCTCCTCCTCCTACTACACCTCAGCCTGCTGCACCTCCTCCTCCTCCTACTACACCTCAGCCTGCTGCACCTCCTCCTACTACTACACCTCACCTGCTGCACCTCCTCCTCCTACTACTACACCTCAGCCTGCTGCACCTCCTCCTCCTCCTACTACACCTCAGCCTGCTGCACCTCCTCCTCCTCCTACTACACCTCAGCCTGCTGCACCTCCTCCTCCTACTACACCTCAGCCTGCTGCACCTCCTCCTACTACTACTACACCTCAGCCTGCTGCACCACCTCCTACTACTACACCTCAGCCTGCTGCACCTCCTCCTCCTCCTACTACACCTCAGCCTGCTGCACCTCCTCCTCCTACTACACCTCAGCCTGCTGCACCTCCTCCTACTACTACTACACCTCAGCCTGCTGCACCTCCTCCTCCTCCTACTACACCTCAGCCTGCTGCACCTCCTCCTCCTCCTACTACACCTCAGCCTGCTGCACCTCCTCCTCCTACTACTACTACTACACCTCAGCCTGCTGCACCGCCTCCTCCTACTACACCTCAGCCTGCTGCACCTCCTCCTCCTCCTACTACACCTCAGCCTGCTGCACCTCCTCCTACTACTACTACACCTCAGCCTGCTGCACCTCCTCCTACTACTACACCTCAGCCTGCTGCACCTCCTCCTCCTCCTACTACACCTCAGCCTGCTGCACCTCCTCCTCCTCCTACTACACCTCAACCTGCTGCACCTCCTCCTCCTCCTACTACACCTCAGCCTGCTGCACCTCCTCCTCCTACTACACCTCAGCCTGCTGCACCTCCTCCTACTACTACACCTCAGCCTGCTGCACCACCTCCTCCTCCTACTACTACACCTCAGCCTGCTGCACCACCTCCTCCTCCTACTACACCTCAGCCTGCTGCACCTCCTCCTCCTACTACACCTCAGCCTGCTGCACCTCCTCCTACTACTACACCTCAGCCTGCTGCACCTCCTCCTCCTCCTACTACACCTCAGCCTGCTGCACCTCCTCCTCCTCCTCTACACCTCAGCCTGCTGCACCTCCTCCTCCTACTACACCTCAGCCTGCTGCACCTCCTCCTCCTCCTACTACACCTCAGCCTGCTGCACCCCTCCTACTACTACACCTCAGCCTGCTGCACCTCCTCCTACTACTACTACTACACCTCAGCCTGCTGCACCTCCTCCTCCTACTACTACACCTCAGCCTGCTGCACCTCCTCCTACTACTACTACTACACCTCAGCCTGCTGCACCTCCTCCTCCTCCTACTACACCTCAGCCTGCTGCACCACCTCCTCCTACTACTACACCTCAGCCTGCTGCACCTCCTCCTCCTCCTACTACACCTCAGCCTGCTGCACCACCTCCTCCTACTACTACACCTCAGCCTGCTGCACCCCTCCTACTACTACACCTCAGCCTGCTGCACCTCCTCCTCCTACTACTACACCTCAGCCTGCTGCACCTCCTCCTACTACTACACCTCAGCCTGCTGCACCTCCTCCTCCTCCTACTACACCTCAGCCTGCTGCACCTCCTCCTCCTACTACTACACCTCAGCCTGCTGCACCACCTCCTCCTCCTACTACACCTCAGCCTGCTGCACCTCCTCCTCCTCCTACTACACCTCAGCCTGCTGCACCACCTCCTCCTACTACTACACTCACCTGCACCTCCTCCTACTACACCTCAGCCTCGCTCCTCCTACTACTACACCTCAGCCTGCTGCACCACCTCCTACTACTACACCTCAGCCTGCTGCACCTCCTCCTACTACTACTACTACACCTCAGCCTGCTGCACCTCCTCCTCCTACTACTACACCTCAGCCTGCTGCACCTCCTCCTCCTACTACACCTCAGCCTGCTGCACCACCTCCTCCTCCTACTACACCTCAGCCTGCTGCACCTCCTCCTCCTCCTACTACACCTCAGCCTGCTGCACCTCCTCCTCCTCCTACTACACCTCAGCCTGCTGCACCACCTCCTCCTCCTACTACACCTCAGCCTGCTGCACCACCTCCTCCTACTACTACACCTCAGCCTGCTGCACCACCTCCTCCTCCTACTACACCTCAGCCTGCTGCACCTCCTCCTACTACTACACCTCAACCTGCTGCACCTCCTCCTCCTCCTACTACACCTCAGCCTGCTGCACCACCTCCTCCTACTACTACACCTCAGCCTGCTGCACCACCTCCTCCTCCTACTACACCTCAGCCTGCTGCACCTCCTCCTCCTCCTACTACACCTCAGCCTGCTGCACCACCTCCTCCTACTACTACACCTCAACCTGCTGCACCTCCTCCTCCTCCTACTACACCTCAGCCTGCTGCACCTCCTCCTCCTACTACTACACCTCAGCCTGCTGCACCTCCTCCTCCTACTACTACACCTCAGCCTGCTGCACCTCCTCCTCCTCCTCCTACACCTCAGCCTGCTGCACCACCTCCTCCTACTACTACACCTCAGCCTGCTGCACCTCCTCCTACTACTACTACACCTCAGCCTGCTGCACCTCCTCCTCCTCCTCCTCCTCCTACTACACCTCAGCCTGCTGCACCACCTCCTCCTACTACACCTCAGCCTGCTGTCTCACCGTGGGGGGGGGGGGGGGTGGGGGGGGGGGGGGGGGGGCGGGGTTTCCTTAGAGGAACAACTCCTCTACGGACCAATCAGCCGTGTCGTGACATGACCCAGAATAGGTCCCGCCCCCTCGCTCTGATTGATACAGACTCAGACTAACCTTCTGTCCGTTCACCTGCCCCGGACGAGCGAGAGCAGTACGGACCCTCTTCCCATGTGGTCCACTGACAGCTGACCCCTGCACTGACCTTGGGTGGGCGGTGGGAGGAGGGTGAGTGGAGAATGACTAAACCTCCCCCCTCTCCTCCTCCCCCGGCCCCTCCCCCGCCCCTGTAATCCTCAAGGGGGGATTGATTTGATGGAATTCACAGCTCCTCCCCTGTGTGCTGTATTGATTTCATCAGGTCGAGCTCAGTTCGCGCCTTTAAACTCATCCCTCCCCCCCCTTAGAGAGAACAACCCCCTCCCCCCCTCCTCCCCCCTCCTCCCACTCACCACCCCCACCTGACAGGACGTCCTCACAACCAGGACAAGACTCAACTCAACATCTGGTACCATCAGGCTATCAGGACGACCCGGGGACAACACACACACACACACACACACACACACACGGCTGTGTGCGTGTGTTTGAGTGTGTGTGTGTGTGTGTGTGGACAGGGTGAAGAATTTAAGAAAGAGGAACATTGGAGGAATAACAATAAAGATCCTTCTCATTCTCTCTCTCTTTATCTTTTCTCTCTTTCACTCTTTCTTTATCTCTCTGATTCACTCTATTTATGTATCTCTTCTCTCTCTCTCTCTCTCTCTCTCTCTCTCTCTCTCTCTCTCTCTCTCTCTCTCTCTCTCTCTCTCTCTCTCCTCTTAATCTACACCCCCCCCCCACACACACACACTCCTCTCTCTCTCAATGTGAAAAAAACTAAACACCCAAAAGTAAGAAGAAAATAAGTCGTGACAAAATGTGGAAGGGATGGTGGGGAAAGAGTAACACACAGACGTACTGAAGGATGAAGAGCTGAGAGGCTGAGAGGTTAAGACGCACAGCGCTATAAAGTAGGATTAGAGGAGAGAGAGAGAGAGAGAGAGAGAGAGAGAGAGAGAGAGAGAGAGAGAGAGAGAGAGAGAGAGAGAGAGAGAGAGAGAGAGAGAGAGGAGAGAGAGAGAGAGGGAGAGAGAGAGAGGGAAATAGACAGAGAGAGAGAGAGAGAGAGAGAGAGAGAGAGAGAGAGAGAGAGAGAGAGAGAGAGAGAGAGAGAGAGAGAGAGAGAGAGAGACGAGAGAGAGAGAGAGAGGGAAATAGACAGAGAGAGAGAGGGAAGAGGGAGGGAGCGAGAGAGAGAGAGAGGAAAACCCTTCACTTTGACGAGCACCAATTCAAGCAGATCTAAAAATACACAAGCCACACAAACAGACACACACACACACACACACAAGCACACACACACGCACACGCACACACACACACACACAAGCACACACACAAACACACACACACACACACACACACATATGAAAGAGAGTTGGTACTCACCACCAGTTTTGGGCTGCGTTTGGCGGGCACCACTCCTGCAAAGCAGTGGCAGAGAGACAGAGAGAGCATGAAGGACCAGGTTCCTGTTCCCCTCTCCCCCACCACAACAACATCAACAACAACACAACAACAACACAACAACAAACAAACAACAGAACACAGCAGGAACACAGCAGGAACACAGCTCCCCCCCTGGCGACCGACACCCGCTCCTTCCTGACGGAATAGCGGAGCGCAGCTCGACTCTCGCCTCTCTCTCAGTGTCTCTCTCTCCTCTCTCTCTCTCTCTCTCTCCTCTCTCTCTCTCTCTCTCTCTGTGTCTCTCTCTCCTCTCTCTCTCTCTCTCTCTCTCTCTCTCTCTCTCTCTCTCTCTCTCTCTCTCTCTCTCTCTCTCTCTCTCTCTCTCTCTCTCTCTCTCTCTCTCTCCTCTCTCTCTCTGAGTGTCTCTTTCTCTCGGTCTCTCTGTGAGCGAGGCTGCTCTAGGTTCCCTGCTTTGACGATGTGATCTCCTCCCCCCCCTCCCTCCCCTCACCCGGCTCCCCTCCCCTCCCCTGCTGTGGGCTCGGCTCCGACTGCTGGTGTTCTCCTACTCTACATTGCTCTCTCTCTCTCTCTCTCTCTCTCTCTCTCTCTCTCTCTCTCCCTCTCTCTCCCTCTCTCTCTCTCTCTCTCTCTCTCTCTCTCTCTCTCTCTCTCTCTCTCTCTCTCTCTCTCTCTCTCTCTCTCTCTCTCTCTCTCTCTCTCTCTCTCTCTCTCTCTCTCATGAAGTCCATTCTGTTTCCAGAGCACGGCGCCATTTGATTTGACATGAAAACCTTTGCATCGCCAAAAGCGTTGGCCCAGAGTCCCGCCAGATCTGAACCCACACTGTGTGTGTGTGTGTGTGTGTGTGTGTGTGTGTGTGTGTGTGTGTGTGTGTGTGTGTGTGTGTGTGTGTGTGTGTGTGTGTGTGTGTGTGTGTGTGTGTGTGTGTGTGTGTGTGTGTGTGTGTGTGTGTGGAGCAAAACCAGTACTAGGTTGCGTGTGTAAAAAAAAAAGTCAACGTCAACTTTCTACACAATCAGGCTGACCGCTGAAGCTCACCGCTGCAGCACCACCTGGTCACACACACACACACACACACACACACACACACACACACACACACACACACACCACACACACACACATGCGTTGCAC
>CM051013.1:2658621-2661121 GCA_027704905.1 Muraenolepis orangiensis | reverse complement strand
AAATAGATTTGTTTTAATGACTCTCGTTTAGTTTCCGATGAGGACAAAGCGGCCAGGCCGTGGGGGGGGGGGTCCACACACACATAAACACAACCGTCATAAATCAGGACGGAACGGTTCCTGGCCGCCGTCCAAAGCTGCCGTCGTTAAAAGGAGACCACGGCGCTAAAGAGGGACTCACTCTTGGCCATCCCGGGGCCCGGGGGTAAGGGCGGAGGGACCTGCGGGTCCCGGTACGTCTCCAGGTGGTTGGGGGCAAAGTTAGCCAGCGGGGCCCCGACTGAGGCGTGCTCCTCTATCCACTCTGTGGGGGGTCAGAGAACGGGGGCCCCGAGGGGGGCCGGTTAATCCACACACACACCGGGGCACACCGAGGATGTTCTGTGTACGTGCATGCTCACAAACACAACACAACACCACACACACACACACACACACACACACACACACACATACTATATATAAACACACGTAGATACATATTCTGTTGCACATACAGTACACTTTGTTAAGCGACAAAAACTACAGAATACATGCAGGAGATTTACTTCATGGTTCATTCGGTCTCTTGTTTTAAAGTATATGTGAAGTATACACTTATTTTCCATGATTTCTTTTACTCAGACAAGACAAATAATAATCTAATAATATAATAAATAGCAGTCCTAAAACCTGCAATAACAACCACAACAACCGCTTATTGGCAAAAGAAGTACTGAAAGCCATGGATGTCTGGACACAGAACACAGAATGAGACGGTGTTCATGGTTATGTAAATCAAATCAAACACACACAGACAGACATGACAGGAGCGCTCGGGCCGGCTTTGAGTTCAACTTCTTACTCGGTCTGTTCTAGAGCATTGACCCTTTAAACCTCCCCCTCCCCGTCACCCTGTCACCTCTCCCCTCTCACTCCTCTCTCCCCTCCCACCACTCTCTCTCCCCTCTCACTCCTCTCACTCCTCTCTCCCCTCTCACTCCTCTCTCCTCTCACTCCTCTCTCCCCTCTCACCACTCTCTCTCCCCTCTCACTCCTCTCACTCCTCTCTCCCCTCTCACTCCTCTCTCCCCTCCCACCACTCTCTCTCCCCTCTCACTCCTCTCACTCCTCTCTCCCCTCTCACTCCTCTCTCCCCTCCCACCACTCTCTCTCCCCTCTCACTCCTCTCACTCCTCTCTCCCCTCTCACTCCTCTCACTCCTCTCTCCCCTCTCACTCCTTTCTCCCCTCTCACTCCTCTCTCCCCTCTCACTCCTCTCTCCTCTCACTCCTCTCTCCCCTCTCACTCCTCTCTCCCCTCTCACTCCTCTCTCCCCTCCCACCACTCTCTCTCCCCTCTCACTCCTCTCACTCCTCTCTCCCCTCTCACTCCTCTCACTCCTCTCTCCCTCTCACTCCTTTCTCCCCTCTCACTCCTCTCTCCCCTCTCACTCCTCTCTCCTCTCACTCCTCTCTCCCCTCTCACTCCTCTCTCCCCTCTCACTCCTCTCTCCCTCTCTCCCCTCTCACTCCTCTCTCCCCTCTCACTCCTCTCTCCCCTCTCACTCCTCTCTCCCCCTCCACCCCTTTCTCCCCTCTCACTCCTCTCTCCCCTTTCTCCCCCCTCACTCCTCTCTCCCCTCTCACTCCTCTCTCCCCTCTCACCCCTTCTCCCCTCTCACTCCTCTCTCCCCTCTCACCCTCTCTCCCCTCTCACTCCTCTCTCCCCTTTCTCTCCCCCTCACTCCTCTCTCCCCTCTCACTCCTCTCTCCCTCTCACTCCTCTCTCCCCTCTCACTCCTCTCTCCCCTCTCACCCCTTTCTCCCCTCTCACTCCTCTCTCCCCTCTCACTCCTCTCTCCTCTCACTCCTCTCTCCCCTCTCACTCCTCTCTCCCCTCTCACTCCTCTCTCCCCTCTCTCCCCTCTCACTCCTCTCTCCCCTCTCACTCCTCTCTCCCCTCTCACTCCTCTCTCCCCCCTCCCACCCCTTTCTCCCCTCTCACTCCTCTCTCCCCTTTATCCCCCCTCACTCCTCTCTCCCCTCTCACTCCTCTCTCCCCTCTCACTCCTCTCTCCCCTCTCACTCCTCTCTCCCCTCTCACCCCTTTCTCCCCTCTCACTCCTTTCTCCCCTCTCACCCCTTTCTCCCCTCTCACTCCTTTCTCCCCTCTCACTCCCCTCTCCCCTCTCACTCCTCTCTCCCCTCTCACTCCTCTCTCCCCTCTCTCCCCTCTCTCCCCTCTCACCCTCTCTAAAAGGAAACGACTCAAAGCGGACCCAAACTCCAGCAAAACACGACACACGGCGGGACGAGACGTCTGGACAAACATGAAGAAAGAAAGAAGCGGAGCCGTGCCACAGGGCTGTGAACGAACCTCGAATGTACCGCTCACCTTCAGCGGGCTGCGGCTGGTGCTGCTGCTGCTGCTGCTGCTCCATGTGCTTCCTCCGCCGAGACTCCATCACCGGGTTCTCGTACTGGGTCTTCCTGTTAATGTGACTGTGGGAGGAGAGGAG
>CM051013.1:2646121-2653621 GCA_027704905.1 Muraenolepis orangiensis | reverse complement strand
CCACCACCATCAAAGATGGGAGGAGGTTAAGTTCCTCTGTTTGTCTGTAAGCAAGACGGAATGCACACGGAACTGGACCAAACCTGGTGGTTCCTTATTACTTCGGGGCCAATGAACAGTTGATTATATTTTGGCGCAGATCCTGATCCAGGGGACATTTTAGTGCGCCGGAGGTATGTGCTCGACTGAGTGCCCTCTAGTTTGAACTTTTAATGTTTTTTCATCGGAGCATCTTCCATGCTCACTACGGGACACTTTGCGTCCAGCGTGTCTTTCTAAAGCGGGTGTCCCGCGGTTCGACCCCCTACGTACTCTATGAAGTACAGCTCTCCGTTCTCCGTGTAGGCCATCTCCCAGTTGTCGGGCAGCGGTCCCAGGGGGTCCTCCGGCGAGGCCTGGGGCTCCGCCAGCGTCTGCTGCCCGCTGTCGGCGGTGGAGGCGGGGGCATTGTTCAGGCCGTAGGAGGGGGCGTTCTCGCGGGCCGGGTAGGGCCGCAGGGCGCTGCCGCGGCTCTCGTCCGGGTCAGTCGGGATACCTGCGCACAGCAGGGGGGAGGGGAAGAGGCTACGCACTAAGGTTCCTGGGGCAACCACCGGGTACACCACACACACACACACACACACACACACACACACACACACACGCACACACACACACACACACAGACAAACACAGACACACACACACAGACACACACAAACACACAGACACACACAAACACACAGATACACACAGACACACACAGACACACACAAACACACAGGCACACACAAACACACACATGCGCACACAATAGGAAAGGCGGGAAAAACGTGGCAGGTTTATGTGTGGCGTGAACGCATGCAAAGGGATGAACAACACAAAAACAACAGCAAAACAATATTTGGTGATGATTCACAGTTCCGCCACGCTTCACCGACTAGCCCCTCCCCTTCTGGCACTCTTTAGCCCCGCCCCCCTGCCCTATTTAAGTGTATTGAATGGGGCCCTGGGATATGCTAATTCCTTCAGGGAACCGGCTCTTGAAAAACTCTCCCCTTACACCATAGCCGCTCACCCCTTCTTCAACCCCCCCCCAACCCCAGTCTCACACTCCCCATGGGGGCTCTTTCTCCCCCAACATCTAGAAACCCCCCCCCGCTCTCCCTCCCTCCCTCCCCCCTCTGCAGGGTTCCCAGAAGCGGCCCACAGTACTTCCGCGAGGGCCTTTCAGACCTGATCTCATGCTAATGCAACACATGGGCGGCCTGGCAGAGGGACACACAGGAGGAGGCTCACACCATCCAGGAGAAAGGAAACCAAAAGAACAGAAAATCAACTAGCGACACTGTTTCTCTCTCTCTCGTTCACCTCGCAAAGAACAGGCCTACGCTGACACAGTAGTATATAGTATAAGTTTAGTACATATTATGTATATTACATTGTAGGAATTCATCAAAAATCTTGAATCTTGAACGAGGGGGATTTCTATTTAGTTACAAAGATCTCGACAATTAAAAAGCCCAAAACAATATTTCAAACCACTTATAAACTACACAAGCCCTGCATAAAAGTAATATAAATGACGTCAACTGTAACAACGATGATGAGCTTCTGAAAGTGACTGCAGACCCTACAGTTGAACCTTATCTTCCATTAGTAAGAAAGACTTCTCCCCCCTCCCCTGCTCTCCCTCTCACCACAGGCAGGGGGCAGTGTCTCCAGACTCAGACCGTAGAGAGAGAGATCACCATCACAAAGACATGATGTAACCGGTAGACACCCAACATGGAGCAGAGGAGAGCAAGCAAAACATACACACACACACGTGTGTGTGTGTGCACAGACAACCACAAACACACACACACACACACACACACACACACACACACACACACACACACACGCACAAGCACACACACAAGCACACACACACACACACACACACACAGACACACATGCACACACACACACACACAAATGAATAATCATAGAGTGAATACCCCTAAATATATATATAAATATATATATTATATTCCAAACCAAAGCAGAGATGCACTCACACACACACACACACACACACACATACACATCACGGACAAAACACAACACAAACACACAGGCGACATTTCCTCCTCGCTGATTGGTCACCAAGCGAGGCTCCGCCCCCCCCTCTAGCCCCATTCGTACCTGTAAAACTGTTGTTCATTTCCGAGGCCTGGTCGTCATCGCCGTGGTAGGCAGGCGCTACGCGGGCGTGTTGCATGTCATGGTAGGACCGGCTGCGCTTGGGTGTGGACGGCCGGGGGCCCGCATCACCCAGAATCAGAGCCCCGACGAGGGGCTGCCTGGGGGGCTTGGGGGTCCCATAATAGTTACCTAGGCAACCAACCCGGAGACGGAGATGGAGAGACAGAGAGAGAAGGAGAGAGAGAGTGAGAGAGAGAGAGAGAGAGCATTAGCATGCCTGACGGAAGGCGAGTGAAAAGAGAAAGGGGGAGTGGGGGAGGCAATGGGAGAGAGGGGGAGAGGGAGGAAGAGAGGAATAGAAGGGTAGAGAGGAATACAATAAGGTTAGGTAGGATGGAGAGGATGACAGGAGGAGAGGAGGAGAGGAGGAAGAGAGGGAACAAGGCCACAGGAGGGATAGAAGGATGTAGAATCTCCTTATCTCAGTCAGAGAGAGAGAGAGAGAGAGAGAGAGAGAGAGAGAGAGAGAGAGAGAGAGGGGGAGAGAGAGAGAGAGAGAGAAAAGCTGGAACACAAGATGTCTCCAGAAACAGTATAACATAAGCAGCTGGTAGGGGATGCAGGGCTGGGTTGTGGGGTGAGTGGTTGGGGGGGAGGTGAGGTCCAGCATGAGGGAACATTGAGAATCAAAGCCCTTGAAGAATACAGCTGTCATACAACACAACTAAACATAACACAACACAAAAACAACTGCTGAAAGTATTTGCATTTGTGCCACAGATTCACATCAGAGATTGGATTTCAGTGAATCACATCGCCGGAGCGCCCAACGCATGGGACACGCAGGTGAGGTGATTCGAGATGGAAATAGCATGTGATGTTATGGATGTCATGTTATACACGCCAACAGGCCACTAAGTCTCTCAGTGGGACTGCAGCCGGGGGAGGACGAGGCCTCCCACCACCAGGTAGTGATATTGTCTGCAGGAGAGACGACACAAACGTGCCAACACACAGTGGTAACTCTGCCAAGCAGATTAACGCTGTGACATCCCTGTCCCACACAGTCACACACACACACACACACACACACACACACACACACACACACACACACACACACACACACACACACACACACACACACACACACACACACACACACACACACACAGTCGCACACACACAGTCACACACACACACACACACACACACACACACACACACACTTGCACGTGTACACTCACACATATGTGTGTGTACACTACACACATATAACCACCCACACAGCACACACACACATTTGTAGTATTGCACACAGACAGAAAGTAAATAGATGTAACAAGCACCCACAGAAATGTTCACACACACAAATACACACACACACACATTCCTAAGAGTGCACACACACACACACAAACATATCCCTAAGAGTGCACACACACATCCCTAACAGTGCACACACACACGCATACACACAGGTTTCTGGCAGAAGGGGACTAAGCGATGTGGCCCAATCAGGGTGAGAGGGGCAGCTGTGGAGTGACCTGCTGCTCTCTCTCTCTCTCTCTCTCTCTCTCTCTCTCTCTCTCTCTCTCTCTCTCTCTCTCTCTCTCTCTCTCTCTCTCTCTCTCTCTCTCTCTCTCTCTCTCTCTCTCTCTCTGTCATACAGAATCTAATCAGAAATCAACTGAGCACTAAGTCGTTCAACCGGCCCGGTGTGTGTGGTAAAAAACAGAACTACATTTTGACGGGTGTCCCCATGTGACCCGGGGCCTGTCAGCGGGTTAGGGTTGGTACCGAATGTACCCGCAATGTACAGGCTGTACCCATAGTGTACCCGCAATGTACAGGCTGTACCCATAGTGTACCCGCAATGTACAGATAGTGTACCCATAGTGTACCCGTAATGTACAGGCTGTACCCATAGTGTACCCGTAATGTACAGGCTGTACCCATAGTGTACCCGCAATGTACAGGCTGTACCCATAGTGTACCCGCGGTGTACCCATAGTGTACCCGCGGTGTACCCATGGTGTACCCGCAATGTACAGGCTGTACCCATAGTGTACCCGTAATGTACAGGCTGTACCCATAGTGTACCCGCAATGTACAGGCTGTACCCATAGTGTACCCGTAATGTACAGGGTGTACCCATAGTGTACCCGTAATGTACAGGGTGTACCCATAGTGTACCCGCGGTGTACCCATGGTGTACCCGCGGTGTACCCATAGTGTACCCATGGTGTACCCGCGGTGTACCCATAGTGTACCCATGGTGTACCCGTAGTGTACCCATGGTGTACCCGCGGTGTACCCGTAGTGTACCCATGGTGTACCCGTAGTGTACCCGTGGTGTACCCGCGGTGTACCCGCGGTGTACCCGCGGTGTACCCATGGTGTACCCGCGGTGTACCCATGGTGTACCCGTGGTGTACTCATGGTGTACCCGCGGTGTACCCATGGTGTACCCATGGTGTACCTGCGGTGTACCCATGGTGTACCCGTGGTGTACTCATGGTGTACCCGCGGTGTACCCATGGTGTACCCGTGGTGTACCCATGGTGTACCCGCGGTGTACCCGTAGTGTACCCATGGTGTACCCGTAGTGTACCCGTGGTGTACCCATGGTGTACCTGCGGTGTACCCATGGTGTACCCGTGGTGTACCCATGGTGTACCCGCGGTGTACCCGTAGTGTACCCATGGTGTACCCGTAGTGTACCCGCGGTGTACCCATGGTGTACCTGCGGTGTACCCATGGTGTACCCGTGGTGTACTCATGGTGTACCTGCGGTGTACCCATGGTGTACCTGTGGTGTACCCGTGGTGTACCCATGGTGTACCCGTGGTGTACTCATGGTGTACCTGCGGTGTACCCGTGGTGTACCCATGGTGTACCCGCGGTGTACCCGTGGTGTACCCGTGGTGTACCCGTGGTGTACTCGTGGTGTACCCGTGGTGTACCCGTGGTCTACCTGTGGTGTACCCGTGGTGTACCCATGGTGTACCCGCGGTGTACCCATGGTGTACCTGTGGTGTACCCGTGGTGTACCCGTGGTGTACCCATGGTGTACCCGTGGTGTACCCATGGTGTACCCGTGGTGTACCCATGGTGTACCCGTGGTGTACTCATGGTGTACCCATGGTGTACCTGTGGTGTACCCGTGGTGTATCAGCGGTCGTCCTCACCTTCGTATGTTCCTATCTCCAGCAGTGTCCCACTCTCATCGAGCTTCAGGAAGTCTTCCACGGACAGGAAGTTGTAATCCACCCCGGAGACCTCTCCGTAACGAGGGGGGCGGGTCGTACCTGTGACAGACAAACAGCAAACACACACAGAGGAAGGTTCATTAGCTGCAAATCGCTAAATTTGAGCATGAGATTGTCGGACAGGAAGTTGGCAGCGCATCACTTTTACAAGAAACCAAAACGGAGCTCATCTCACACGCCTCACACACATGAGGCTTCTGCACCTGATGGGGAAACTGAGAAAAAACAAGATGGACGCCACGCGCGGCACCACACCCACAGGGTGGTCACCGCGCTGCTCGCTACACGATGTCCCGTCAACAGTCAGCTTCGGACGAGGAACAACACAGACGCCTACGTCAACCCCACCCCCCGCCCCCACTATGCTGCAATATAGTACCGTGCTCTGGTAATAACCACAACACATTGTTGTCACGTTTTATGGCACTGCATTATGAGATGTTAAAGCTTTATTTTCATGCATCAATTCAAATCAATCAAAACTGTTGCAGATTACGGGCAGGGGACCAAAGCCCATGTGGCCCCGTCTCCTGTTAAGAAAAGGGAGGGAGAGAGGGGGAGGGAGAGGAAAGGAGGGAGGGGGAGGGAGGGTAGGAGGAGGAATGGGGGGAGAGAGGGAGGGAGAGAGGGCAGGGGGAGGGGGAGGGGAGGGAGGGAGAGAGGGGGGAGAAGGGAGGGAGGAGGGGGAAGGAAGGGATGGGGTGGGGTGGGGTGGCCTTATACTTCCAAATGTTAATTGCTAGGTTAACTATCCATAGCCTTATCCCCTGAGTTAATGATTAGCAGAATGGCCGTGGTGTGTTTCTCTTTCTCTGCCCTAAGAACGACGAGGTCCATCACAACAATGAGGGCGCAAACAATGGAGACAGGGGGCATTGTGTCTCTCTCTCTCCTCCGCGTGGAGGGAGAGAGACACGCCACACCTACCAGATGGCCTAAGGATGAAGTAGGAGCCTGTCTGTGATTAGAGGAACCAACACAATCTCTCTCACACGCACACACATACACACACACGCACGCACACACACACACACACAGGCAAACACACACACAGGCAAACGCATGCGCACACACACACACACACACACAGGCAAGCGCATACACACACACACACACACACACACACACACACACACACACACACACACACACACACACACACACACACACACACACACACACACACACACACACACACACACACACACACAGGCACACACAAACACATGCATACACACACAGACAAACACACAAACAAACACACACACAAAACACACACAAAAACAAACACACCACCACACACACACACACACACACGTGTCAATGTCAGAGACACACGAGCGGTGTGGACCCATGCCTCTCAGAGGAGCATAGAGGAGGATAGATACCACTGCCCCACTCTGCTGTTTCCTGTTTCCTGGTTTCCCTCCAATCAGGATCCTCCCTTTTTGTTTCTCAAAAACATTTGTTTCTGTACGTTTAATATAATTTCACAATATCATTCATGATTAGTAGTTCTTTAGTAGTAGTTTCTAGTAGAACCTCTCTCTGATAGGCTGTCTCTCTGTAGCCATGGTAATAACATACCATCATACCTCTCTCTGATAGGCTGTCTCTCTGTAGCCATGGTAATAACATACCATCATACCTCTCTCTGATAGGCTGTCTCTCTGTAGCCATGGTAATAACCATACATATAGGATCTTTCCTTCGACAATTTCGGTCTGAAATGATCATTTCTGTCTGTCTCCTTGTCCGACCTGCAGCCACACACACACACACACAACCTGGTCTGGGCCAAGAACTCTGAGGCTGTTTACAAGAAGGGCCAGAGCCGTCTCTACTTCCTGCGGAGGCTCCGGTCCTTCAACGTTTGCAACAAGATGCTGAATGTGTTCTACCAGTCGGTGGTAGCCAGTGCCATCTTCTCCGGTGTTGTGTGCTGGGGAAGCAGGTTGAGATCAGCAGACGCCAACAAGATCAGCAGGATTGTCAGGAAGGCTGGCGCTGTCCTGGGGGTCCAGCTGGACTCCTTGTTGGTGGTGTCTGAGAGAAGGAT
>CM051013.1:2633621-2638621 GCA_027704905.1 Muraenolepis orangiensis | reverse complement strand
CACACACACAACCACACCCACACACAACCACACCCACACACAACCACACCCACGCACAACCACACCCACACACAACCACACCCACGCACACCGTGTGGATGTATTTGGATCATCATTCTCCTCCTCCAACACGCTGATAGTGTCACTCAGCATCCTGTGGCTCTCACGCATGAAGCCGGGGAATTGACCTACGTATTAGAATTGGGAAAACATCCCAACGTGTAAGTGAACCAACGGCACGTGTTCCAGCACCACTTTGAGCGCCATGAGATGGAGAGGACAGCCCCGGGAGGAGGTGTTATTACAGGCACGGTTACGTCTCACGGCGACTTTGCAATAGACTGAGAACGGCACTTGCGTTCGGAGCAGAACAGAACGATCACAAACATGTTCTCTATATTAGACAATTATTTCAGTGACGCTAACAACACGACTGAGACCAGTGGTTCTCAACTGGTCTATTCTCAGGACACACATGAAACACACAAAAAAATGATTTACCAATATTGTAACAATGCTTCATGTCCGGTAAAAACATTTTAGTGCACAAAAAGCTGCAACAATTGGGCCTAAACTCAATGAAATAGTATTAGCCACTCAAACATGAATTAACATTGAAACACAATTCATGGCCTCTTCTTCCTAAAGATTGAGGTTCGGCATATGCGCTGCGTGCGACCCACTCAAAATGCCCTCACAACCCACTTATGGGTCGCGACCCACCAGTTGAGAATCCCTGGCATTTTGGCTACAAAATACCACTTAATTAATAATAGAACTTTAAGGAGCAGGGAAGGGAGAGGGGGGTGATGGTCATATCTACCTGATGATAGACCACCACCAAACTAGAAGATATAGAAGATCTTCCCCCTCCCCCTGGTGTCACGCTGACCCGGGAGCCAAGGTGAGTCTTAAACCCCCCCCCCCATGTGTTCTGTCAGCACTCCTCCCAGCCCCACCATTAAAGGGATTGCTGTCCCGTGATGATTTATGAAGGAGAGGGAGAGGGAATCAATGGAACGATTAATGATGAAGCAAACAGTACACACACACACACACACACACACACACACACACACACACACACACACAGCGCGCGCACACACACACACAGGCACACACACACACACCTCTCCCCTATTGGTGATCCTATCAGGAGGCGAGGTGCAGCTCTGAAGAGCGCAAGGCATGCTGGGATGCCTTCAATTACCTAACACAGGGCTGAGGGAGGCTTCCCCTGCAAGGAGTCCCATAGCCACACACCGTCTGTCCTCCACACACACACACACACACAAAATGGCAATCATACGCACACACACAGTCGCAATCACATGCACACACACATACACACATGCACACACACACACACACACACACACACTCCACATGGAATCTTAAAGCTTTGACTAAAATAAGTCTCCTTGTATTCTTGTACTCAGGTCTGAGAAGACGTCACGCAGAATCCTGATGAAGGATGTTTCGGGACAGATTGATGACTATATCACAGCAGGTGTCTCTCTCTCTCTCTCTTTCTCTTACACACACACACACACACACACACACACACACACCACACACACACACACACACACACACACACACACACACACACACACACACACACACACACACACACACACACACACACACACACACACACACACACACACACACTGTATACGCACTGAGGGGAAATCAAATCAATCAATTACAGAAAGAAAGAATTTAGGAAGAGTTGAAAGAAAAATTCTGACAACACCAGATAGATAGATAGATAGATAGATAGATAGATAGATAGATAGATAGATAGATAGATAGATAGATAGATAGATAGATAGATAGATAGATAGATAGATAGATAGATAGATAGATAGATAGATAGATAGATAGATAGAGAGATAGAGAGATAGAGAGATAGAACATAAGATAGGGAGATAGAGAAAGAGAGAGAGAGAGAAAGAGGGAGAGAGATAGACCATGCGTAGATACATACATACAGTGTAGAGAGAGACAGCGAAAGGATGCCAGACATAATACTACTGCTGCTCAAACACAACAGGCCTCACAGCTGAGTCCCTGCCACTATTCTCCTGCTGTCCCCTCTCCTCTTCTCCTCCTCCCTGTCCTGTCTCTCCCTCTCCTCCCTGTCTCTCCTCCTTCCTCTCCTGTCTCTCCTCCTCTCCTCCCTCTCTCTCTCTCCTCCTCTCCTCCCTCTCTCTCCTCCTCTCCTCCCCCTTCTCGTCCCTCTCCTCCTCTTCTTTCTCTCTCTCTCTCCTCCTTATCCTCCCTCTCCTCCTTCTGCTCCCTCTCCTCTCTCTCGTCTCTCTCCTCCTTCTCCTCCCTCTCCTCCTGCCTCTCCTGCCTCCCCCCTCTCCCCTTTCAGAGCAGGGATGAATAAAGGAGGGGCCTGCATGAGAATAGAGGGTAAAGAATGCACATCTCAGGCTCAATTAGCCAGAAACCTCGCAAAAAGGAGAAAAATGTTTCACACAAAAGGCTCCTTCCGCCGCTCGGGTTCTTTCTCCTTGAATGTGTCGTCACCTCTGAGCTCCGGCGAGAGGAGAGACAGACGGACCGTTAGACAGACACACAGACCGACAGACAGACAGACACACAGACAGACAGAAGGAACAACAATGACATCTCAGATTGAAGACTTAAGCTGAAGAGAGGAAACGGCAGGAGAAGCTATTGCTAGCGTTAGCACACGGATGCAAAGAAACAAACAGAAAGATGGAGGACAAGGAGACCACAGTCAAACGGTGAACGGGTAGTGAGGTGGTGTTTTTTTCTAATCTCCTCCGAGCCAGTGGAGAGACCATGTCCTCAAATCATCCGACCGTCAAATCAAATGTAAAATCAGCTCCCCCCTTTTCCCCCTCCAAACTGATTTGTGTGTTTGTGTGTTTGTGTGTACGTGTGTGCGTTTGCCCGCCTTCACGGGCGCATGGACAGTGCGCATGTGTGTAAGCAGAAGCACATCAACGCTCTCTCTCTCACACACACACACACACACACACACACACACACACACACACACACACACACACACACACACACACACACACACACACACACACACACACACACACACACACACCCGGGTAAAACCCATCATCAGCAGCCCATCACCCCATGTATCTGCAGAGACACCCGTTCCAACGTCGCTTTGGCGTAACACACATCAAAAAATTATATATACATCTGCTCATCGAGGAGGCATCTTTCCGGTCTTTTCTCCCCACCCACGCCTCCTTCTCCTCCTCCTCCTTCTCCTCCTCCTCCTCCTCCTCCTCCGTCTAATCCCGGAAGCTCGGGCATCACTAGCAGCAGAGGTAAATGTCAGTGAATTACCTTTGCACTGCTGCTGCTGCTTCTGCTTCTGCTGCTGTTCCAGCTCTCTCTCTCTCTCTCTCTCTCTCTCTCTCTCTCTCTCTCTCTCTCTCTCTCTCTCTCTCTCTCTCTCTCTCTCTCTCTATCTCTATCTCTGGCTCTCTCTCTCGTTCTCTCTCTGTCTCTCGCTCTCTCTCTCTCTCTTCTGTGCGCTGTATTCCAACCAAGATGCTCAGCTCAGGTTAAATCCACACACGGAGCTCTGAAAGCAGCCGTCCCCTGTGGGTCTGATCCAGCGGAGAGTCCACGGATGGTCCGGTCGCATGTGAGCACTAGCCCCGCTCGCTAGCTCATTCAAGCAGACAGCCAGCTACTAGGCAGCTGCCTCCCCCACTCCCTCTCTCCCTACCTCCCTCCCCCCCTCCTCCTCCTCAAATCTCCACAAGCAGAGAGAGAGAGAAAAAAAACAGAGGTCCAGCCCAGCTTAGAGGCTAAGCCAATGTGAGCTATTCACACTCCAGCTTCTGTCCGTGGCCAATAGCGTGGCCACGTCCTCCTCCCCCTCCTCCTCCTCCTCCATCTCCGCACATCCCCCTCCTCCTTTCCCCAAGCATGTTCCCGCCCACATGCCCCCCCCCATCCCTCCTTCCCTCCCACTATTACTATCAACCCCTGCGTCTCACAGCCATAAATATGGTCTCTTGACGTAGCACACCACATGCTGGCCTCTGATAAACAAGCCGTCCTCATCAGCCCCCTGCAGGATGTGGTGAGAGAGGGAGGAGAGGGGGAGGTGTCTCTCTCAAGACGACAGACCAAGACACTGCCCAGGTGCATTTAGGTGTTTTGTTTTTGTAAAGGCGGGAAAGGAGAAAAGTCAACAGAAACAGCAATGGGTAAAATACAAAAAAATGACCATGCCCGTGATTGTAGAACACATATTGGGGTCTCGGCAAAAAATAATGTTTTGAATGAATGAATATGGGGAAATACTCACCCTGGCCCTAACCCTAACCCTCGTACATATGAAGGTAGATATGTGTACATAGGGAATGGCTGCACAGTAGAGAATGCAAGCAATGGAGGCATTTCGGTGCATTTGTGATTCCCGTGGCGGACAAAGACCGATGGGAAGGCCAGCCTCTACCGGCGTGGACATGGACCTCTGGCCAGGCCTCAACTCTAGACCCACAAGACCTCAGGACCTCAGGACCTCAGGCCCTCAGGATCTCAGGACCTCAGGACCTCAGGACCTCAGGACCTGCCCTCACACTGCAGCCTTCACACCATCATTAACACCGTCACAAACATTCAAGCAGATACTCCCTACTCCCTACTTCCTACTCCCTACTTCCTACTCCCTACTCCCTACTTCCTACTCCCTACTTCCTACTCCCTACTCCCTACTTCATTGCCACACATGAACCATTTTAGCACCGGGATTGCGGTGTTTTTGGGGGTTTGTTCACATTTCTTTGTCATGACACACGCACACACACACACACACACACACACACACACACACACACACACACACACACACACACACACACACACACACACACACACACACACACACACACACTATATAATCTTTATTTCAGGGGGTCAGCGAGGATGTTTAAATGCCCCCCCCCCCAACCCTGAGGGGTCCTGGTCCACAGCCC
>CM051013.1:2606121-2626121 GCA_027704905.1 Muraenolepis orangiensis | reverse complement strand
GATAATCTGTGATAGTCTACCAACCGCTTTCACAAACCTGTGTTGGTCGAAAAAAAGATTCACTGCAGCTCTGCAGTTCTGAAAGCTGGGGGACATACACAGCACACAGCACACAGCACACCACAGAGGGGAGGATACTGCAAAGCTAAACCACAACATTATTACAGGGGAACAAACACACAATGATACAGAGGATGAAAAGGAGCCAGGCCTGCCCGGGCACGGCCCTTTGATCTGGGTTGCACCTAGCATCACAAAAGAGCTGCAACATGGTTCATCGATGAGGAGCTAACCGACTCACATCTTAAGGAGAAGTAGAACTACAGAAACTTGATATTTCCTGCTTGATATCCTGCTCTTAATATACTGGGCTTAATATACCGGGCTTAATATACTGGGCTTTATAAGATGTTCTTAATATACTGGGCTTAATATACTGGGCTTAATATACTGGCCTAATATACTAGGCTTAATATACAAGGCTTTATATACTGAGCTTAATAAGGTGTTCTTAATATACTGGGCTTTATATACTGGTCTTAATTTACTGGCCTAATATACTGGGCTTAAAATACCGGGCTTAGTATACTGGGCTTAATACTCGACATGTTAAACTCTGATATACTTTGTTTGTATATCGGTGCCTCAGGAGAAGCGGCAAAGGCCAGCGGTGTCTGGTGAACTTCTACCGTGGCCCCGTAGAGAGCGCCCTGCCGTACCACACAGCGCCCTGACGTACCACACAGCGTCCTGACGTACCACACAGCGTCCTGACGTACCACACAGCGTCCTGACGTACCACACAGCGCCCTGCCGTACCACACAGTGCCCTGCCGTACCACACAGCGTCCTGACGTACCACACAGCGCCCTGCCGTACCACACAGCGTCACCGTGGGGTAACACCACTGCACAGGACAAGAAAGTCATCCAGAGGGTCGTGAGGACAGCAGAAAATTGCATGGGGTGTGCACTTCCATACATTGAGGAGAGAAGAAGGCCATGTCCATCATAAAGGACCGCAACCACCCTGGGCACCATCTCTTCTCCCCCCTGCGGTCCGGTCGCCGGTTCCGGAGCATCCATACAAGGACTACCAGGTTTAAGGATAGTTTTGATCCACAGGCAGTGACCTACTGAACTGCTAGGAGTGCTGCCACTATCATTATACTGTCACCCACACTACATTACACTATCAAACTTTTGTGGGACTTTCTGGACTCAAGACTTACTACAAGTTACTGTACTGTTCTGCACTGTATTCATGATGCTGCTGCACTACTGGCACTTTTAAATTATTTTAGCACAATTCAACTCATCATCCATCAGTCACTTCATTGTTATTTGTATTGTGTACAGTATTGTTATAGTGCAGTGTTGTCTAGTACGAGTATAGTACATGGTATAAAAGGTTGTGGTCGCGGTACTCACAAGGCACGGCATGGCGATACAGGTTGGCCCGGATGGTCTGCTGCAGCTCATGGTCCGGGGAGGACTTCTGGAACCTCAGGCCCAGGTAGTGCTTCAGGTCCTTGTTCAGCTTGTGTCCTGCAGGAGGCCAGAGAGCCGTAATTATGAACCATGTCGTTAGATCATAGTTTATCATCGACTGTTGTGCTGTGCTTGTTCATCTCAAGATAACCAGAAAGCCCCATCTCAGTTTAGTGTTGAGGGAACCAAATATATCATAGCTCAGCAATCTAATAGGTTTGCTGATACCTTGAGTACGAGTCTCACGATACAAGAGCAAATATATGAATTTAGCACCATCAAACGTAATACGTGATGCTAAGTCGTTGTTTTTAGATTGGATTTAGAGCCACTAAATATTAATGTGTTCCTATCACTGACAGGGAAAAGGAGAGTTCAAAAACAATATAAAGAAAAATATATATAATCTTGAATCTTAAAATAGCTAATATTCCACGAGGTATAGACAACATATCGGCAGATATTAAAGCTGTCCCGAAGATACAGTAAACGCAGGTTGAGGCAACGGATGAAAAACAGCGTCCGATTGGCTGTGGCTCTGAGCCCTCGGTCAGCACTTATCCAATCAGAGGTGCCGATGGTGACTTTGAACGGGGCCAGCGTTCACAATAGGGCCAGATGGTCAGAGCTCTCTCTCACGCCAGGGTCTCGTTTAGGACCTTTTACTGATCCCTAAATATATCACGCCTGTCTGGGGATCCGGCCAGGCTTCCAGGGAGCCGTCTGGGTCCTGGTCCTACAGTCTAATCTACAGTTTGGTTACAGGTGAACTGTCAGTTACCAAGATAACGTTTAGCGGACCTTGGTCTATTTTTGGTTTGTAATATATTCTAACACATTGGTCAAACAAGTGTCAATTCTATCAAACCAGATTCACAGAATAGAAATACAGTTCCACATTAGAGCATTCAAATAGTACCGTGTGTTGGATAGGATTGTACCTTTTAAGACATAGCAATATTAAAGCAATTATTCAAACGTTAGTATATTCGTAACATTGAATAAAACCCGCCTCTGGGCTACGACTTAGGATCATTTAAAAGATAACTGTTTGATGTGTCTGCGATATTTAGCAAATTAAATGTAGAGCTGATATAATCCCTAAAACAGGAACATATCAATATTTGCATAACACTGTGCAGAATAATAGTTCAGTAGGACATGAGATCATGTGAACAAGAGGCTGCTTCTGTCTGGAAGGAGAACTGCTGTGTCTACCATGCTGTATTTTTCCATTTCCCAACACACTCGATGGTACACACACTCAAACACACACACACACACACGTCGCACAAACACTACACACACACCATGCACACACACACACACTACACACGCACACACACTTACACGCACACACACACACACACACGCACACTACGCACACTACACACACACACACACGTCGCACAAACACTACACACACGCACACACACAGCCTCTGTGTAATTCTGCGTAAGCAAAGCACAGTCAGGTAATTGTTACCTAGCAACCAGCCAGCGCTGACAACCATCGTGATGGACCCTGCTAGGCAAGCAGCATTCAAAAAAAATAAAAACACAACAAAAGACACACACATACAGTGTGTGTGTGTGTATGTGTGTATGTGTATGTGTGTGTGTGTGTGTGTGTGTGTGTGTGTGTGTGTGTGCGTGTGTGTGTGTGTGTGTGTGTGTGTGTGTGTGTGTGTGTGTGTGTGTGTGTGTGTGTGTGTGTGTGTGTGTGTGTGTGTGTGTGCGTGTGTGTGTGTGTGTGTCTGCATTGCAAGGTGGAATGTGTGTTGTGTGTGAAATCATGGGGGGGGGGGGGGGTGGGGGGGGGGGTCGGGAAGAACCGGCGGTGGGCCGTCCAGGTGTCACGGTTCATCAATGACTCGGTCATCAAATATTCAATATCTATCTGGGATTACAGCGGTGCTGTGTGGAGATGACACTCACACCCATGGTGAGTCGGGGTGTGGGCGCTCATATCACCCACCGCCACTAGGGGAGCCCCCTCGAAGCGCTCACTGGGAAAAACACAGTGGAATAAGAACGGTGTGTTACTCAGTCATTAGGAAGGGAAGACGAAACAAGGAACACTCTCTCTCACACACACACACACATGCATGCACACATACACACTTGGGGATGTTTGGTTCTTCTATGATTGACACATAACCTATATTTATATTTATTATTTGTATTATTTATAAATAGTAAATATACATAATATAATGTGATCATTGGTATGCAAATGTGTATGCAGGAGAAAGATTGGAACATACAATTCAAAACAAGGGCCAAAACACCATGGCAATCCAGTTATAAATATCATATTTATATCAATATTCTAAATACCCACATCCACAGATGTTCTACCGTGATGAGAACCCACAGAGGGATGAACTGAATCCTGGTTCATCCCCACTACCAGGAAACACGCCAGATTAAAGAGGACGGGCTAAGATGCTAAGACACGGCCACCTAGAGCAGGCTGCTGCCGCTGCTGCTGGATTGTGTGGGACAGTGTGAGGTCAGTGTGTGTGTGTGTGTGTGTGTGTGTGTGTGTGTGTGTGTGTGTGTGTGTGTGTGTGTGTGTGTATCAGGTCTGAACCGGACATAAACTAGAGAGATAAGCGGCAGACGTAAGAGAGATAAGGGAATGCGTCCCAATCTCTCTCTCTCTCTCTCTCTCTCTCTCTCTCTCTCTCTCTCTCTCTCTCTCTCTCTCTCTCTCTCTCTCTCTCTCTCTCTCTCTCTCTCTCTCTCTCTCTCTCTCTCTCTCTCTCTCTCTCTCTCTCTCTCTCTCTCTCTCTCTCTCTGACTGTACCATACACATGCTGGGCATTCATGCCTCCAGTCACCGTTACATAACCTGACGTCTAGTTCTGCCAACTCTGTTTGTTGTATGTAAGATGTGGAGGACACAGACCTACACCCACACATCCAAGGACAGGCACACACACACACACACACACATACACACACACACACACACACACACACACACACACACACACACACACACACACACACACACATACACACACACACACACACACACACACACACACGGCCATACAGTGGCTTAACCTTGATCTTAAGAACTACTACCACTACCACTACCACTACCACTACCACTACTACTACTACTACTACTACTACTACCACTACTACTACTACTACTACTACTACTACCACTACTACTACTACTACTACTACTACTACCACTACTACTACTACTACTACTACTACTACTACTACTACTACTACCACTACTACTACTACTACTACTACCACTACTACTACTACTACTACCACTACTACTACCACTACCACTACTACTACTACTACTACTACCACTACTACTACTACCACTACTACTACTACTACTACTACCACTACTACTACTACTACTACTACTACTACTACTACTACTACCACTACTACCACTACTACTACTACTACTACTACTACCACTACTACTACTACTACTACTACTACTACCACACTACTACTACTACTACCACTACTACTACCACTACTACTACCACTACTACTACTACTACTACTACTACTACTACTACTACCACTACTACTACTACTACTACTGCTACTACTACTACTACTACTACTACTACTACTACCACTACTACTACTACTACTGCTACTACTACTACTACTACCACTACTACTACTATTACTACTACTACTACCACTACTACTACTACTACTACTACTACTACTACTACCACTACTACTACTACTACTACCACTACTACTACTACTACTACTACTACCACTACTACTACTACCACTACTACTACTACTACTACTACTACTACTACTACTACCACACTACTACTACTACTACTACTACTACTACCACTACTACTACCACTACTACCACTACTACTACTACTACTACTACTACTACGAAGAAGAAGAAGAAGAAGAAGAAGAAGAAGAAGAAGAAGAAGAAGAAGAAGAAGAAGAAGAAGAAGAAGAAGAAGAAGAAGAAGAAGAAGAAGAAGAAGAAGAAGAAGAAGAAGAAGAAGAAGAAGAAGGAGGAGGAGAAGAAGAAATACTTGAACGTGATTATAAATCTGTTACGTCTTATATATATATATATATATAATATAATGTATATATATAATGTATTATTATAGAGTGTGTTATAACACAGCCAAGAATACCAGCTACTGGTCTCAGGTCCCATATGAAACAGATACTTTTCCCACAAATGAGGATGAGAAATGGAGGATGAGAAAAAAGGATGGAGATACCCAACAGCGCCCTCTGGGTCTCCGTCATCACACTAAATCTGCTCCACGCAGGCCCGTCGCCACAGCAACCCGGGGCTGACCAGCGAATAGACGAGCTCTGTGTGGTGACCGTGGGATGCTGCCCCCTAGTGGCACATCTGCGTATTGGACTGTTCTTTTTACAGGCCACTACTCAGAAATATAACAATATGATACATTACCTATACTTTGTGTATTAGGAAGTACGTATAATATTGAAATTATTAAATATTTAATATAGAATGGTGTGTGTGTGTGTGTGCGTGTGCGTGTGCGTGTGCGTGTGCGTGTGCGTGTGCGTGTGCGTGTGCGTGTGCGTGTGTGTTTGGAAGATGACTGTGTGTACATATACAGTCTACCACCAACATGTTGGTAGTTATAATTCTCATTATTGGTCTAATGCTCGTCAGGGACTCACATAGGAAGCACATTAGTAACATCAACATCAAGTGCTCTTTCTCAAAATAAAGAGCAACACACACACACACACACACACACACACAGTGATACACACACACACAGTGATACACAGGTAGCCCCTACATTGACACCAACTAGTCGTAAAATCCCTAAATGACAAGCTCTAGTCTGGGGAAAAGAAGCATGCCAAACACCCTGCAATTGTGAGTGTCTTAATTACAGTCAGCACAGTACACTACACTGTGTAAGCAGTCAGCAAATACACTACTGTAACACCAGGCTCTAAATGTGCTACACTTGAGAGTTGTAAAGAGAGTGATAGCGAGAGAGAGAGAGAGAGAGAGAGAGAGAGAGAGAGAGAGAGGGAGAGAGAGAGAGAGAGAGAGAGAGAGAGAGAGAGAGAGAGAGAGAGAGAGAGAGAGAGAGAGAGAGAGAGAGAGAGAGAGAGAGCGAGAGAGAGAGACAAAGAGACAAAGAGAGAGAGAAACATTATGAAAAAAATAAACAACACAACAAACGTCCCCTCCCTCTCTTTTTCCACCCTTACGTTTATCCACACACACCTGTGATTGACAGGCAAGATGGATCCACACGAACCAATCAGGGAAGAGATAGGTCAGACATGAGCAGGGCGTGGTCTAACATCGACATGGCTCATAAGGGAGGGAGGCGTGAGGTCAGCCAGAAGAGAGCATTCCCACAGAGAGGTTCCCACTCACTAATAGCAGAGTTTCTAACAAAGGATTTCACTCAAATTATAGCTATTGAATCCTACCTCCGGCAGTTTTAACGGTGGAATCCAAAGCTCTGATCACACACACGCACACACACACACACACACACACACACACACACACACACACACACACACACACACACACACACCATCATTTGGTGACACAGCTGACGATATATGCAGGAGGCTGCAGGAGTCTGGCTGTAACATGGATATGTGTGAAATGTTCTGACAATTTGATTCAGCACTCAGCCTGCCAGCTATAATGCTATTTCCTCTGGAGTGAAGTGTAGCCTTGTTGCAAGACAGGCTTTGTTCAATACGTACTGTGGAGGATCTCAAGCAGTGTGAGACACTGTGTCAGACGTCAGTCTTCTCCCATTTAGATCAGGAAGGCTCCAGAAGGCCTGACCTGCCTTCATTCTGGGCGTTCTTCTCGAGTCTTCAGAGCATGGGATGCTTAAACACACATGGCCCCAAAAAGAGAGAGACACTCTCAAAACATTGTGGTTTAAGTGTATTATAAATATATAATATATCTATCTTTTGATACAACGGCATACCCCTGCTCACTACCTGTTCATACTTCTATACTTACCTTGTATATGTATATATATATCTATAATTCTGCACATATCTCATACCTACTCAGTATAGCTGTATAGCAGTATAGCTCAGGAGGTAGAGCGCCTCACAACCGGAACCGCTGGTTCGATCCCCGGCTCCTCCTAGCAAAAACTGTGGAGGTGTCCTTGAGGAAGACCCCTAACCCTGACTGCCCTGATGTATGCGACCAATAAAGAGGATTCAATCCTCACAATGTGTTTGTATAAGTTATTTTATACCTGTTTTTAGTAGACTGTTATTGCATATTATTCAACAACTGTGCATTATATATTACTATACACTTTACTGCAACATTTGCACTCTGGTTAGATGCCAAATAGTTGTTGCTGTGCTGTACTTGTGCTGTGAAATGACAATACATTAGAATCTAACCTAATTAAAAGTGAAATGTGTTTTTGTGTGTATGTGCCAACGAGCAAACACACACACACACCCATGAAAAACACTCTCACAGCCACACAACTGAGCAACAATAAGTAAGGATTTCCTCAAGGAGCAAATAAGATTGTATTTCCTTTTAAATAATAATAGCCCCCCCTCCTTGACAGAAAGGACAGGAACTGGAAATGCTGGTTCTTAAATAGTGAGATCCATTGTTTCGGGCGGCTTCCTGTGTGTCTCAGGACGTCCCATCGGTCAACACTGGACTCTGGGCCGGCACCGGAGCAGAGCTCCACCCCTCAGTCCATTACCCATCAGCCATCAGGGGAGCGGAGGGCCCAGGGAGCTGAACTCTGGGAGAGACGCAGCGGCGGAGGAGGAGGGAAAAATAAGCTAATCGCACTCTGCTCCACTCCGCTTGGGCTCTAAGTGATGGGATTCACTACTCACGGCTCTCTGGGAATTTTTCCGACCCTTTAGCGGTCAGCCTGCCGCCATTAGCCGGCCATTAGCGGGGTCTGGGAGCGTCTGAAGTTAGATCACATGGAGCAGACAGGGAGGCTGGCCGCACACATGATTATCGTAAACAATGGACCGGGGTTCACTGTGGAGACCTGACATCTGTTCATCATAAAAATGGCAATCATATCTCCATACATGTCAGTGTGTGTGTGTGTGTGTGTGTGTGTGTGTGTGTGTGTGTGTGTGTGTGTGTGTGTGTGTCTATGTATGCGTGTGTGTCTGTTTGTGTGTGTGTATGTGTCTGTGCATCTGTTTGTGCGCGTGTGTATGTGTGTTTCTGTGTGCGTGCATGCGCACGTGCGTGTCTGTATGGGTGTGTGTGTGTGTGTGTGTGTGTGTGTGTGTGTGTGTGTGTGTGTGTGTGTGTGTGTGTGTGTGTGTGTGTGTGTGTGTGTGTGTGTGTGTGTGCGTCTGCATGTGTGTGTGTGTGTGTATGTGTCTGTTTGTGTGTGCGTGGGGAACACCCACTGGTAGCGGGAATGAGTGTGTGCTTCATGACCGACACACAGCTCTGCAGCCCACGCTCGTCTGTTGCTTCCCACCACAAGGTCTGCAATCAGCCTGAACTGTGGCCCCTATAGCTTTTTAATGCTGTAATTACACACCACCAGACCAGGCCCCGCCCCAAAAGATGCACATTTATAGCCCACTTATAGCCAGTTAGCCACAGGCTAACGGCACCTATGGTGGACCCACAACAGAAGGAGTTCGGACGAAAAACCGTTGAGTTCCAGAAAAACTGAAACTTAACAGTTAGCTTCTAACATGTTTGATGAGGTGCCAGACGTCCAATCATCATAGAACTGCTTCTTGTGACACTAAAAGCGACATTCAATTCATTCAATTCAAGTCATTGTGTGTTTTAAAAAATAGTCACTTTTTACTGGTTTGACGGTGGCTATCGCAGGTAATATGATGATGTGATATGATGATGTGATATGATGATGTGATATGATGATGTAATATGATGATGTGATATGATGATATGATATGATGTGATATGATGATGTGATATGATGATGTAATATGATGATGTGATATGATGATGTGATATGATGTGATATGATGATGTGATATGATGATGTGATATGATGATGTGATATGATGATGTGATATGATGATGTGATATGATGATGTGATATGATGATGTAATATGATGATGTGATATGATGATGTGATATGATGATGTAATATGATGATGTGATATGATGATGTGATATGATGATGTGATATGATGATGTGATATGATGATGTAATATGATGATGTGATATGATGATGTAATATGATGATGTAATATGATGATGTGATATGATGATGTAATATGATGATGTGATATGATGATGTGATATGATGATGTAATATGATGATGTGATATGATGATGTAATATGATGATGGTTAAATTAATGATTAGGTCAGGTCCACCAAATTAAAAGAACAAATGAAGGTCCTAGCGAACGTTGACCCAGTTGTCTCCGGAGAGCCGTCTGATGTAGATCAAATATCAGCGGACGGCAAACATCACAGCATAATGAGCATAACGACTACGCAAATACAAATCTGTACAATACTTCCCTTAACCGGGCCAAGAGACCATAAACAATATGAACACCAGAACACCAGATATGTGATAGGAGTCTGACCCGGTTAGCCAACGGTTTGCTGAGTCAGAGAGCTGACACAAGGCATCATGGGTAACGTGAAGGAGCCCAAGACAAACACACACATTCTTAACCGCACACACAAAGGGCCAGCGGTGTGTGTGTGTGTGTGCGTGCGTGCGTGCGTGCGTGCGTGCGTGCGTGCGTGCGTGCGTGCGTGCGTGCGTGCGTGCGTGCGTGCGTGTGTGTGTGTGTGATATATCAGTACTGTTGGCTGTCAGGCGACCGTGACAGAAGATGACGGGAAAGAAAAAGGGAGGGAAACATGTATGCTAAATATAGAATTGAAGAAAGACCTATAAACTCAAGACACACACACACATACACACACACACACACACACACACACAGCCGCACACATACACACACACACACACACACACACACACACACACACAGCCGCACACATACACACACACACACACACACACACACACACACACAGCCACACACAGCCACACACACACACACACACACACACAGCCGCACACAGCGGTACACGAGAACACAACACCTAAGGGCTCTTCTGCCACACTGGGATCCATGGGGCAGGTAACATGTTTAGCATTATATATTATTATTATTATTATATATAGGTCAGCCCTCCTGTCTTATCTCTCAATCAGTGGATATGGTAAGGGCTTAGTGGAGCATCTGTTTTTTTGTCGTGTATTTCCCTTTTTCTTGCTTAGTTAAAACACTCAGAGGACGTGTCTCTGTGGGTCCTGTTACATGTCAGCACCCATCTGGCTCCAAGTGCCATTAGAGTAACCCTCTGCTGGGAGGACCCCTCGGCCACGGGACAGAGAGAGGACACGTCCAGAGCCACCGCCGGCTACACAACGGCAAAGTGCTGTGGAGACCCAGAGAGCCCGGCACAGCCCAGACCGGCCCTGACCCTCACAGACCGGCTCAGACCGGCCCTGACCCTCACAGACCGGCTCAGACCGGCCCTGACCCTCACAGACCGGCTCAGACCGGCCCTGACCCTCACAGACCGGCTCAGACCGGCTCAGGCCAGTGGTTCATCAGCAGCTGGGAAGATGTAGTGAATGCAAAACAAACTAGAGGGCCCTCAGTAGAGCATACCTCCAACTAGAGGGCCCTCAGTAGAGCATACCTCCGCCACACCAGAAAGTCCCGTGGATCCGGATTTGGATTCAGATCTGCGTCAAAATCAAATCAACTTACTTGGCCCATAAGGAATGTAACCACCAAGTTTTGTCCAATTCCGTACATAACTTTTGGGTTGTATTGCCAACAGACAAACAAACAAACAAACAAACAAACACACAAACAAACAAACACACAGGGGTGAAAACATAACCTCCTCCCATCTTCGATGGCGGAGGTTATCAACTCGTCATCAGGTATTTTCAAAATAAAAGACTCGGAATTGAACGGTCACTTATTGAATTACAGTGAATCTGGCCTCAGACAAAGTGCACATTTATACACAAACCGAGTGATGGATTTGGATTTTGCATGGTGTGTTGTTAGTGTGAAGTTAGTTCTGTATGGCGTGGCTCCTTAGCGTGGGCAGACTTTTGATGACATGCTTGCTCCTGCACGTGTGGTGAAGGAGTGACTGGGAACACATGACCCACTTCCTGGTCCTCTCCACGGCGATGAAGCCATCACTAATTAACATTGGTGGAACACCCACAGTGTACGAGAATAGCCCTTCTAACTTAAGGGCTATTTGTGTTGTACATACAGTGCCACGTACGCGTGTGTGCGTGTGCGTGTGTATGTGCGTGTATGTGTGTGTGCCCGTACATGCACATGTGCGTGTCTGTGTGTGTGTGTGATGTCGATGACGAATAACACTTCCCACAGGGACGGCTCTGTCACATGATGTTCCTGAGATACCCGATGGATTGTTGCCAGCAGAACGTTCTGCTGAGGAACATGTTGTGAGAAGTGCCAGCGAGGCGTTTAGTGAGGACTTAGCTCCTGTGGTGTTCCCAGCCCAGACACAACCAAGCACAGTACAGGAGTGCAGCAATGTTGATCTTAGTTTCATAGTTAACTGTAGGGGCATGAACACATGAAGCCTATAGCCCTAGCCCTGGCTACAAGAGACCAATGAGGGATCTACAAACAGCGATCCTATTCTGTATGTGGTTGAGATCATAACCCTGGGATGATGTGCCACTGGGTCGACCTGTCCTGCTGATGTTTAAGACCCGAAGAGCTGCAGGCTTTGCTTCTTGTATTTCAAGTCATAGGAGGACACAAACCCCCTCTTATCATTTACTCACAGGACAACTGCAGGTCAGAAACAAATTCTAATAAAAGAGAAAAGAAAAACATTTTGATGGAGCTAGTCTGCACTGGTAGCTGTAGGGTGTTTGACTCTAAGCTGAAAGGTTGTGGGTTTGAAGCCCAGTGTCTACCTAAGGCAAGATGCCTAACCGCACACCTGGGCCACACCATGCATCTAAAACAACTATTCACTGTGGATAAAAAGTGTTGGCTAAACAAGAACACACTAAGTAGTCATTACAAAAACATAAAATACAAAAGCAAACATTAAGCAGATCTTACCTGAGAAAGATTGAGAAAAGCTTGTATTATTATCATACATAAGCAACAAACAAACAAAAGATTGAATTTGAATACTCAACAAAGAAGAATAATGGTCAGTATCACACACACCACACACACACACACACACACACACACACACACACACACACACTAATGACATATGATGTCATGTCCCTTAATGGCCACTAGGGACCTGCTTACGCTTAGACTCACCTCAGTAGTGAACACCTTGACCTCACCTGTGTTCAGCTAAGTTGCCTACTTCAGCGTCTCAGTTTTACCAGGGTCAGGTTCACCCTCTTGTGTGTTAGGACTCCAAGAGTTGTCATTGTGTTAGTGAACATGGACCAGTGGATTTTCATTTTGGATTTTGTTTTTCCTTTCATTTTTTACTTCAGACTTCTCTAAAGTTCCACTGACGACACTTTGTGTTTGTGAGCTTGGCAACAAGCCCCTGACTGACCTGATTCTTCCTTGTGAGAAGGTGAAAGGAGACATCTGATAAGCGCAACCCACATGGCACCGTACAAACAACTGCAAAAGTGAAAGACAAATGGTGTGTGTGTGTCCGGTCCGTGTGTGTGTGTGTGTGTGTGTGTGTGTGTGTGTGTGTGTGTGTGTGGTGTGTGTGTGTGTGTGTGTGTGTGTGTGTGTGTGTGTGTGTGTGTGTGTGTGTGTGTGTGTGTGTGTGTGTGTCTGAGAACCAACATCCAGGCCTGGAGGGCCTGGATGTATCGCTCATCTGGAGCCAAGGAAGGATGAACAGAAATGTCCCTCATCGCTGCGTCTAGCATCCGGACTAGCAGGTTTAAGGATAGTTTTTATCCACAGGCAGTGACCTACTGAACTGCTAGGAGTGCTGCCACTATCATAACATTGTCATTAACATTACACTATCATACTTTGTTGGACTTTCTGGACTCATCACAGTTACTGTGTAAAAGCAAATATAAAAGCATCCATTAAAAGCATCCATTACTTAAAAAAAATAAAATATGTACATTCAACACGTGTATCATATCATTTAACAGTGACTTTGCTGATCTTTTTTTGTATATTTCTATTGTATATATATCAGTGGTGAAGCGTCAGGGCCTTCAAGGTATTCAGAGAAGACCCTGGAACTCTCAGATGAAACAAAAAATATCGAATTAATTGTATTAACAATTTAATCAAATCTAATTGAAATAAAATGAATAAATGAGAATCGTATCTGTGTTGTTATCTGTTATATTACAGTGTTACGTTGATTTGTTCGTCTTTCTCGGTCCATGCACTACGCATTTGAGTGGTTTTGTGTTGCAACCAATCAGATATTTTTCTGGGTTGCTGGGAAGAATATCCTTCAACCAAAGTATTCCCGCTGACTTTGGCCCTTAGACTGAATGAGAGCGTACGTTTGGATTGACAATTTGATCAACCAATCATATAGTGATTTGTAGCCAATGGGTGTATTCTTTCAGATTTCCCCACAGCTCAATAGGGAGCTAGAAGGTCTACTGGCTGGAGCGAGAGGGGATCTAGCGTAGTGCTACGTTGTTTCTACGTAGGATTTTACGTCAAAACGGCGAAGGCGAAGATGATGGGATGTTACTTCACTACATGGACACTGCTTTACCAACTATGGTACACTTGGAAATTGGCTGCGACAATCTTATCTGCCTAAATGAGATGATTTCAGAATCCTCTTGATGTGACCCATGAGGTTTATTTGTTTTAAATTGTATTATTATTATTATTTTTTACCATTTGTATTACGGTATTATTATTATTATTATTGTTAATAGAACGTGAGTGACAAATAAAGGAATTCTGATTCCCACAGCTTCACGACAGTATCATCATTGAAAAAAAGCCACACACAATGTTCGCGATCGCTATTAACCCCCCCCCCCCCTTGGACTTCACGATGTCCGCGATCGCGATTACCCCCCCCCCCCCCCCCACCCCCGTCGGACAGTGACAGTGGGAGGGGGGGTCTGTTATTTTGGGGGTCGCGGGCTGAAAAGTTGGGGAACCCCTGGTCTACAGAAGGTCCAGTTGGGATAGACACGCTTCGCCACTGATATATATACATTTTTGGTATTGTTTTGGAACTGCGGGAGGGAATGGGGAGTAAGCATTCCAATGTACCTGTTGCAATTGGCCAATAATAATATCTTGTATCTTGTATCTTGTAGTTCAGAAGTCACCGAGTGTTTGTATCGGAGTCATGTCACAGCTTTTATATTTTAGTGGTGCAACACAACCTGCTGTCTTACAAAGAGATTACCAGCAGTCACACTACAGCCGGCACTCTGCGTGTGCATTCCTCTGAGCGTGATGGCTGTGATCTAAGTGTGTTAATGTAATCCAATTCTGTTAATGTAATCCAAGTCTGTTAATGTAATCTCAGCGGGATAATGCTATAGTGGCGTAGTGGTGTTGGTGATCACACAGTTCCACTAAACCTGGAGGGCCGTCTGAGTGAGGCGGTGACCCCGTGTGGTGTGAAGTTACCAGAGGAACACGGGGAGAACAGCAGTGGTCCACTGTGATGAACACATTCACCGTGATGCTGCACACGCCACGGAGAGAGAGAGAGAGAGAGAGAGAGAGAGAGAGAGAGAGAGAGAGAGAGAGAGAGAGAGAGAGAGAGAGAGAGAGAGAGAGAGAGAGATACAAGGTGGGTGTCATACAAATATGTGTGCATTGGATGAAAGACAGAGAGAGAGAGCGAAAGAGAGAGATTGACATGGCCGAAAAGTCAGGAGCCGACCCCTGCCTCTCATCTCGTCTGTTCAGGTTGAACTCTGACCTCTCACCTCTCACGGCACCTACGTTAATCTGCCATCACCCAATCACAGCCCCTGTACCGAAACCCCGCCTCCTCCACCCTAGAGGATAATTCATCTTCTTCATCAAATCTGGTTTATCTTTATACTACAGCTCTATATGAGGACGTTGGAGGATGCATTGAGACATCACATACATCTGTTTTACAGAGTAATACGTAATAGTGATGAGCGATGATGGCTTAGTTATCATAGTTATCATTGTAGGCCCTGTTTGATGGCCATGTGTCTTTCTCACTGATGTAAGGGAGCATCCCATCGCTCCCCACTGCTGTGACTAAGGGGAACCAGCCCAGCCCAGAGAGACGTCTGGGGTTCCCATCAAGACGCTTCCTCCACCTTTGACTTTGCTGCACTCGCCGCTTTCACCTTTTCACCTGTCAACTGATGGACGCACACACACACACAAGCACACACAAGCACACACACACACACACACACACAAATACACACAAGCACACACACACACACACACACACACACACACAAATACACACAAACACACACACACACACACACACACACAAGCACACACACACACACACACACACAAGCACACACAAGCACACACACACACACACAAGCACACACACACACACAAGCACACACAAGCACACACACACACACACACACACAAATACACACAAACACATGCACTCAGAGGAACTGAGGAATGTTCCAGGCTGCCCTGTAATGCCTGTAGAGGGATTACCTTGTTACCTTGAGTAACACACACACACACACACACACACACACACACACACACACACACACACACACACACACACACTGTGTGGGAACCAGGGACATGGACTGTCTCAGAGATCAAAGCCTGCTTGTTATGTCCAACAGACTCAGTTCACGCACCTTGTTAAGAATTTGTATTTACGCTCGATCACTTCCAGTGTGCGTGTGCGTGTGCGTGTGTGTGTGTGTGTGTGTGTGTGTGTGTGTGTGTGTGCGTGTGTGTGTGTGTGTGTGTGTGTGTGTGTGTGTGCGTGTGTGTGTGTCTGTCTGTTCTTCCAACGCTCCAGCCAGCACTGCCAACGCAGGCACAGGACACGCAGCGCCATTATAACTGTTGTGATCACATCGCCATGACGACATTGTTTTGCTCAGCCTGAGCTGCCACTAATTAACCCGTCGAGGGCTGAAAGGTTAGCAGCGCAGCCCTGATGTGTACAACACACTCATCTAAGACTTATCTAAGATTCAAGATTATTATGTGTAACATAGTACAATGAAATGTTTACCCCCCATTCCTACAACCACACTATACTACACTGTACTCAACTATACTATAATATACTATACTATAAACAACACTATATACTATCTACTATAAACAACACTATACTATAATATACTGTAAACACTTTATACAATCTACTATATACTATACGTTATACTATAAACAACACTATACTATAACAACACTATACACAATAACAAATAACATTAATTGATGACGACACGTAAGTCTCTCTGTTCAGACGAGACTCAAACACGTTCTCTCTCCCTCATATGGTGACCTTTGACCTTTCGGATCATACGATTGAGACTCATTTGATTGTATGAGAGTGTGAGAACCATAATACTTTATTGAATACGGTCAAACACTGACACTGACTGTACTGTGTAACCACTGCTGTACTGCTGGACTGTTACTGTTACTGTTACCTTTCTCCGTCACCTAATCAGCAGCCATGCTTTCCATGTGCCTTGGTAAACAGAGGGCTGCGGCCTTGTGACTTTGATTGGGTCTCCTTGGACTCCAGTAGCTTCACATTCAATTACACACACACACACACACACACACACACACACACACACACACACACACACACATCTAGTATTCAGATGGAGAGAATAAAGTACACAGTTCACTGATCTGCAATGAGGTACATGTTTTTATATCAAATGCACAATATAACACGTGTGGACATTGTACAATTATGACCGCGAGGCAAGACACGACTACATAGTAGCATACTATTTTTTTGGAGAGACGCACTCGAAATAAAAAATAAAAATACATATTTAAAAAAAAGATGATATAGACATTTCTCATGGTATCTATAGATTAAATAGCAGTGTAAGAGCATGAGGGTCAGAAGGACACACAGACTTGGTGCATGAAGCAGGTCAGAGAGTGGTACACCAACCAGAGCCGGGTCAATGCCTACAGATGGACTAAGTGGGAGATGAATGGACAGAGAGAGAGCGAGAGATCAACATGATGGGGAACATTGCTTACAGTAAAGACCCTCAAAACCTTTCACCTCTAACGGAGAGAAGGAAAAAGGACTCGACACGCAGAGAAAATACACTCATGTACACAGGACTAATGTATACAGTAAGATTGTGTAATAATAGGCTTGAGGCCTTACTGTACGTGACGGTGAAGGGCCACTGGCAGGCCCTTTAGATATGTTGGAGTTCCACTGTGGCAACACAAAGCATGGGGCTTATTATAAGCCTTTGTGTAACGACTGCCCATGTGATGCACTATATTGGTAGCTTTAAAAAAGGGACAATTAACTTACTAAAAATAGTAAACACAAAAAAAAAACTGGAGCTATAATTAACGTGTGTGAAGCAAAGTCTGTAATTATGCGTTATCCTTTCCAGATGTGTGAACTGAAGGGTAGTTTGGTGTACAGGTCCCCTTCACACACCGGGGGTGTGTGCTCATTCATACTGGGTCTGTTTATCTGTCTCGATGTGTGTGTGTGTGTGTGTGTGTGTATCTGTCTCTATGTGTGTGTGTGTGTGTGTGTGTGTGTGTGTGTGTGTGTGTGTGTGTGTGTGTGTGTGTGTGTGTGTGTGTGTGTGTGTGTGTGTGTGTGTGTGTGTGTGTGTGTGTGTGTGTCTGTCTGTCTCTATGTGTGTGTGTGTGCATGCGTGCGTGCGTGCGTGTGTGGGAAGCTCTTGTTTTTCACGAGCACCTGGTCGTCAGATGATGACCAGGACAGGAGAGAGTCTCAGCTATTTGAAGTGAGGACACAACACCACTGAACCAGAGGTCAGATAGCGTCTACAAAATGAATGGTACCCTTTATCATTCACAAAGGGGGACAAGAACAGATCTGGAATTTCAATGTCCTGATCATATTTAGCCACAACTTAATAAACCTGAAAACATGTCTGGAAGGCAGTCAGAGCATTTAATAAGGCTTTATCAATAAATGTGTTTTCACAAAGTTAAGCGACAAAGCTTTACTTCTTTCACCGGGCTTGCTGCTCTTCTTCCGACTTAATAGACATAAACATATAAAATAGACCCCTGTGTGTGTGTGTGTGTGTGTGCGTGTGTGTGCGTGTGTGCGTGTGTGTGTGTGTGTGTGTGTGTGTGTGCGTGTGTGTGTGTGTTTGCATATTTACCGTGCATATTAAAACACATGCTTACATCAGGGTTACTAAATAAACAATTGATGTTTAATTGTATTCGAATGTCACTGTTGCATTAGACATGACTTCATTACAACTTACACAACTTACACAATCACACAAATCCCACACGGTGGGAATTAAAAAATCATCATTTGTAACAATGTGCATGTGGTAATATTGAATGTGTATGTAGCCTACAGCTTACATCACTTATAGGATGTTTCAAAACAGAGTAGTGAGTAGGAATGTCTAACAACATAACCTCTGGCTGTTTCAGTAGCTAACTACCATAGCAAATTGAATAAAGCAATGTTGTGGTTGTCAAAGCATAGCAGTCATACTGTGGTTGACTCATGGCTTATTGTATAACACACACACACACACACACACACACACACACACACACACACACATGCGCGCGCGCTACTGATGCAAAGAGGATGATGGTGATGCCCGCTGGACATCTGCTTGGGATGTCCCAGACCTGTGGGGGAGCACCTATCTCTACCTAACCCCAACCTATCCAACTCTGTTCCATACATTTCAACAATAACCCCTTACAAACTATCAAGATATAAAGCTGACGCACATTTTAACTACTAAACTCAATAATAACCAAAGCCCGGTCCCTCATGGCTTCCCCCCGCTGGGTCACCCAAGGTTTTTGTTGGGGTGATTTATAAACCGTGGTAATTCTCCGGGTAACCCGCCACAGCAGTGGGCCGTTGGAGATCCGCTTCCCAGGAATCTCTGGCATCCGCCCCCTCCTCCCTCTCCATCTCTCTCTCTCTCTCTCTCTCCCCCCAAAACCCCCTTAACCCCTCCCTCCTCCTCCTCCACCCCCCTCTCCCCCCTCCCCCCCTGGGTGTGGAGTGACACCTGGCTGAGGATCACACACAGCAGCCACCAGCAACACAACCAGCTTACTACCACAGACCAGGCGTTCACATAAAGGACAACGCATAAACAACAACAACACTATATCGCTCTTCCAATAGGCCCGATTACCAAGTGAAACATGCATTAAAAACAGTGCAGAGGTGCAGCTGCTTCACCTCCCGCCATTAAAAAGACTGATTTTCACTGTGTGTCACTGCAG
>CM051013.1:2301121-2601121 GCA_027704905.1 Muraenolepis orangiensis | reverse complement strand
AGCTGGGGAGTGTGTGTGTGTGTGTGTGTTTGTGCACTTGTGTGTGTGTGTGTGTGTGTGTGTGTGTGTGTTGTTGTCTGCCTGTGAGGCTCTTTTGCTGGGAAGAGAGAGTGTGTTGTGGTGTGTGGTGTGTGTGTGTGTGTGTGTGTGTGGTGTGTGTGTTGTGTGTGTGTGTGTGTGTGTGTGTGTGTGTGTGTGTGTGTGTGTGTGTGTAAAATCCATGCCTATGAATACTGCAGCATACATGAAGTTCATAATACACTAGAGGGCACATAACTCAACACATATTCATCTCATCTTTCTGTGGTCATGTGACTGGCAGTCACATGACCACAGAAAGCCAGGCCCTGACATTCTGTTGCGGGACAAAATTGTTTGGTAACTGCTGCTGGCCAGAACATGTCACCCACATCTAGGGCAATGATGAGCGGTAGGCTGAACACAGTGGAGCTCCTTCAGCGCGCAGTAGAAGACAGTGGGGCCATATCAACCAGCTCAGAGTCAGGGTGCACACACACACACACACACACACACACACACACACACACACACACAGTGTGGTCATAGAGATAAATCGTGGATAATCATATTTAGTATCTCTGTTTTCATGGTAGCTTGTTATAGTTCCATGTGTGCCATATGGGTGACTTTATGATCAGGACAGCAGGTTTTACACAATATATGTAATCATATCTGTTTAGGAGATTTGTGCCAGACATATATGCTAATTCAAGTTACTTAATAATATTTCTGTATTTTTTTTCAGTAACTTTTTCTTCAGTAGGTAGGATGATAATTTAATGTATAGGCCATAATAATGACTTAATGGCAATGTTAATACACAACTCTCTCTCTCTCTCTCTCTCTCTCTCTCTCTCTCTCTCTCTCTCTCTCTCTCTCTCTCTCTCTCTCTCTCTCTCTCTCTCTCTCTGCTGTAGGGCCGCCCCAGTGCACTGAAATGTTATACACACAGTCAATCAATACAGAGTAAATCAAATATTAACCACCCATCAAACAAGCTGTTGATCCGAGGGGCCGCTATACAGCACAACACTATTAGCTGTTTTGAGGGGTTTAGAAAGAAAGAAAAATGACAGATCATATAAACACACGTCAAAACATGTCTCATCCATACACACATGCCATCTTATCTTTTGTATACATTTTTCTTGAATACGCCCATCTCAGTTCTTTGTGTAACAACAAAGCAAGTAGGTCAAGGTGCCCTGACTAGCACACACACGCACACACACACACACACACACACAGGTGTGTACATTGACATACACTTGGACCAGGTCCTCTGTGGGTCACGATGAATAAAAGTATATTTTAAATTGATTAGCTCAAGGACACAGGGTGATGAGGAATGTTGTTTATTGGAATGGGAATGTATTAGAATGGTGGTGAACAGAGCAGATGGTACATGCTAGAGGTCTCTCCTCCAGTGTGTTGGTGATTGGTTACACCTGTGGGTCCCTATTAACAATGACCCACAGGTGTGCAGCCTCACCAGCCATAGAGGAATCAGTCTGACTCAGGCCAGGTGAGACTGGTTCAACCAGTCACCCACCACTCACACGTACACACGCCTCACAGAGGTGATGGTTTTACCCCTGTTTGTTTGTCTGTTGTCTGATAACTCAAAAAATAGTGTACGGAATTGGACACAACTTGGTAGTTAGATTACTTATGGGAACAGCTGATTAGATTTAGGTGCAGATCCGGATCCAGGGGACTTTGGTGTGGAGGAGGTATGAGTTCTACTGAGTGCCCTCTAGTTCCAAATAATTGTGAGAAAAAAAAGATCCACTACAGTATGTATGAAGGGTTTGAGTCTGGCATTTTGTGAAATAATGAGAAACAGAAGTTTGAGAAGTTTTGAAAGCCTATGGGAAATGGAGCTGGCTTGAGGCTTTGTTAATCCGCTAAATAATGCAGATGTTACAGGCTGATTCCTGCCTTCCAGAAGTCTCCCACCACACGGTTCACCGCCTCCCGTACGGGGGAACCTGCAAAAAGCCTAGTTGCATTTTCAAAAAAGCATAAATGATGGATTCTGTGATGTAGTCACACTTAAATGGAATTTTGTGGACCGCGTTTCAAACTTGGTTTAGAATAAATGGGAGTTTTTTAAGTGTCAAACACGATTGTCCCAGGGGAGAGGGGGGAGAAAGCTGATGGATGCTGAGGGGAAACAAGTGGAGAATAGTGTCCAGAAAGACAGAAAAGTAGCATCTTGACAATTCCAGCTAATAATGTTCCAGGAAATACCTGTTATTGGGAGTGAGTGTGTTAAGCAAGTCAGTAATGGGGCAGCAGCAGTTCAGGAGGTACAGCGGGCCGTCTGGCAACCGGAGCGTTGCTGGTTCGATCCCCCGGGTCCTCCTCCTCCTTCTAGAACAAGTGTGGTGGTGTCCCTGAGCGAGACACCTTAATCCTAACTGCTCCTGACCCACTGGCTGTCTCCTTGCATGGCTGACGCCGCTTTTCGGTGTATGAGCCAATGTGTGTGTTAATGTGTGTATGAATTGGTGAATTAATGGGTGAATGAATGTGAGGCAAAAATTGTAAGCGCTTTGAGTGGCCACAATGTTCTGAAAAGTGGTCATGAATAAATGCTGTCCATTTACCATTTACTGATGGTTATTGTGGTATCGTTCAAATGAGGGTCTGACTAGGGGATATGAAGTTATGTCTTTGAGACATGATTTTAGTCATTGCTCTGATAGAAAAGGGGGTCTTTGTCATGTCCCCCAGACACACCCTCCGCACCACCGTTACATAAGACACACGTCAGGCTGTGGACCTACAAGCAAAGTCCTGGTTCCTTGTTCCTTGTTCCTTGTTCCTTGTTTGTTCCGCTTCACTGGATTCTCGCCGTGCCGTTCATACTAAAGCAGACAGTGAGCATGACTATGGCTGTTATGTATTATTCATAATCGCTACTTTACAAAGAGAGAACATGAAGGCAATCAATGATGAATCCAAGAGGGTTGGACTGGAGAGCCAAACGAAGGCAGGAGGAGGAGTGAAATATGCTCATCTTGGACACTCGGTGGTGGTGGTGGTTGTGGTTCTGTAACAGAGGATGTCTATTAAACACGATATTTCTTACTTATTTCTTTACCTTATCTATTTTGTTCTGTTTTCATCTCCTGCAGTACACTGCAGCGTGGCCTCTGGTTGTTTACTGACAAAACACAACCACGTAATGTCGACCATATATATGAATGCAAGGAGTAAAATACATTAAGTCAATTGTCCATTACTAATGTTTTAATTTTTTTAATTATTTTAACAATTGGTCACTCTCTTAATATCTACGTCGATTCAAAACATACAGCATATGCATATGTTAAATAAAAATTTGGAAACGGAAAACTTCTAAACAAAGAACGCTTCCATTGTCTTCCTGAGTTCCGCACAGAGAGGATGTTTGGTGGAGGAGTGGATGTGGACACTTGTTGTCCAGGAAGTGACAGGGCAGAGGAGACGCGCAGGGATATCCTTTGCGACGATGTCATGTGTCCATGGTAACCACACCACCACATCCGAGACAGTTACACCCCTTCAGGGGTTAATGGTTAATGGTTAATAGATACACACTGCTCTGTGTTGTGTTGAAGGCAGCCAAAAATCAGCCAAAAATCAAAATGTATTCAAATTGTATTGAACTACATTCTTAAAAGTTTGATCAGCAATATCAATGATAAAATCCAAATTATTCCTTTGGAAATATCCAATAATATCTATTTGTAAAGGTTGTTTTTTTTATTATCTCAAAATCAAGCAAATCTACGTTCAGGGATGGAAAGATAGATGCAACACAGTGACATACCAACATTAGCCCGCAGAGGTCGCTAAATATGTGTGTCGTTTATAGGCTTGGCTATAATATGAATGTGAAATGAGGAAAACCCCGTCTTAGAAGTCATTATTTACCGCGGTCATGAGCAGATATTTAACATGCTCATATTTCTAAAATTCTTTGTTTTATGTGAGCCTTTAAATCAGCCTCACTGCTGGCAGGGTAGCTGATCTCATTGTATTATTAGAAATAGTAGGGAGACTTTAAGAAGTACTTGAACTGTTCCCAATTGAGTTATTGTTCTTGTTCCAGGGGACCTGCTTAGGATCAGTCGTCATGATGGTGTTTTATGTGCAAAAGCCATTTAGAGGCTGCACACACACACACACACACACACACACACACACACACACACACACACACACACACACACACACACACACACACACACACACACACACACACACACACACACACACACACGCACACACACACACACACACTCTCGCCTGTTTTTTGGATCTCACTCTCTACTATCACTACTACTCATTCCATAGTGGCAGTACTGCAATTTACTGTACGGACACACATGCAGATGTTTCATTGCATTACACTGGATGAACAAAGAGAAAACTGAACAAGAAGCCTTAAGTCTAAATCATTCAGAAGCCTCAGAATGAGTCATCCTCCTGGCCTCGTCCTAATCGTCCTGTGTTCTATTAAACGCGGCCCGGCCACCACTTCAGCCCATGTTGAACAACACAGCCTTTCTATGGAACGAGATGCTGAAGGCCTGTTGGTAATGAAATATTTACGGACTCCTTTAGGGATGAACACGTTGTCTTTACTCTGCAGTCATTTGCTTGAAAAAGGCCTTTAGAGTCACGGTGGCTCTCTTCCTGTGTCCCAGAGGTCCTCTTCTTAAGGTAACCAGCTGAGGTCTCCCCTGACGTGGCCCTCAGGGAATACAGAACCATAATGTGTCGTCGGTACCGGGCATCGACAAGACTCACATGCTTTGTTCCTTGACCAATCAGAAATCACAATGTCTATATTGTCATTGTTCCTTACAGTACAGTACAGTATATATCCTCCATGTGTTAGGACCCAACGAGACCGGCCAGCCAAATGTGCCAAAGAACCCAGAAGAAGAGACAGGGACACTCAAAACAACAGAAAATGTCTTTACTGAAAAATCTCCACAAACTCAAAAACACAACAAGGTAGGATAGGTTACATGGGGTGGTCGACGCGGGGAGATGGTCCAGAGGGTGGAACGCGGAGAGGGTCCTTGGAGCGGGGGAGAGCCATAAGGTTCTCAGTAAGGTGTGCAGTGGTCAAGCCCTGACGTCGGTCTTCGACAGCCTTAAGTAGGGAAGATCCCAGGTGTTCATTGGCCTCAGCCGGCCTGATTATGATGCTTTTGTCCAAAGCAACTTAGGTTTCAACAAAGAGAACAACCCTTACCAGAAGTCAAAAGTGCATTTCATTCCTAACAAGTCTCCAAGAACTGAACCAGTGCTCAGGTAAAAGCACAATAAGTTGCCAAACAATAGAACAATATCTAACTTATTAACAAGCAAACAAGCTACTTAGTAAGACGCTAGTAAAAAGTGAAGAGGATGCGCTAGGAGGAAGGATCCAGTTTCCTGAAGAGGTGAGTTTTCAGCCTGCGGCGGAAGATGGGCAGTGACTCTGCAGTCCTGACATCCGTGGGGATAGAGAAGAGCCGTGACCGCGCAGATCGGCCCTCAAGGGCCCCTAAGCGAGGGGGAAAGCAGACGGCCCGAAGAAGCAGAGCGAAGTGGACGGGCGGGGATGTAGGGCTTGACCACTGCCTGTAGGAAGGAAGGAGCTGTTCCCTTCACTGCCCTAGTAGGATGGATGTGTGGGAGATTCTTTTTTGACACATTCTGACACATTCTGACAGCAGAGCAAGACTGTTTGAAATAGATTTGTTGTGGCAGATAACATGAGCGATATGGTGGCTATAGCGGTGGTGGAGCAGCAGGCGTGTCTCTGAGGTGAAAACGTGTTTGTAGTTGTCATTATTTTGATTTGTTTTTGCGACAGTTGGGGCAGATCATGATGTCTTGTTGTTGCCTGTGTCTCCTGGGCCTGGAAAAGTCTGGCGGGTGAGAGTGGAAACACAGTCTGTGGAAACGCAGTCTGCAATCTGCACGAGTGAGATATGAGTTATGAAAGGTCAAACCAACAGAGCCATCACTCGTATGAGAAGGAGAGAGAGTGATCGTAACCGTACAAAGCCAGAAAGGGCAATGACCAAACACAAACATTAATAAACAACTAAACCAAGAATCATCAAGAAAACATAAACCTCTCAGATCAATATAACATAACAACAAGGCTCTACCCATGGCCTTCAGGATGATGTCAAATATTGGTTTCTTTACATTAAATAAATTAGGTTTATTGACAAAACTATCATAGTTCATAGTTCCTCCCCACAACTAAGGGAGGTCATAATAAATTAATGTTTCATTAAAAAAAATTAAATGTAACACTGGAATGTTGCCTCTAGGTGGTATCACAGCCTTATTTGTAATTCACATATTTCTAAGAGCACAAAGAAAACCCCAATCCTCTATCCTTCTCTTGTTAAACCTTCATCCCTCTGGGAAACGACTTTCCGGTGTCTAATGCAGCAATTTGAGCTGCTGGTTATGGGTTCAGGACCCAAACTGTTGATTACCTCCTGGTATGTGGATATCCCCCCCCCCAAACTGCCACTGTGGTTTGGGGTCCATTTCCAATCTTCTTTATCATGATAGTTGACAAGCCTGTGATGCTGCTGATGTATCATGTGAATTGTAAATGTAATGCATCTTAATCGCAGTTTCAAAGGGCTTCACAGGACAACCCTAGAGACCCGAAGGGAAAGAAGAAACTTCCTCAATAACGAAGGAAGAAACCTTGAGAAGGAACAGAGAGTGGGGGATAAGTCCTTCCAGGGATGGTGCCATAAGGAACTAATTTGAGTTTTGAGTTGAGTTGGGGCCCGTTTCGGAGCCCCGTATGATCCCTGGCTAGAGGGCTCAGCCACTGGATAAACAAATGCGGCCTGCCTTCTGAATGTTTGGAGGATTCGTTTAAGCATTCCCATGGCGTCGTCCATCTAAAGTCAACACACCTCTTGCAGCAGACGGCTGGGTTTCCCATGGTCACCAGGGTTGAAGGCCAGGCTGTGGCCCCGCCAGCCTCTCCGGGTGCCTTGTGGGAAGGAGACTCCACGGCAAACATACTGCCAGCGTGGGTCAAAGGTCGGATACAGGACATCAAAGATGTCTTTCGTCGCTCTCCTTCGGTGCAGTTTTAACGGCCTGCTAATCATTTGCCGTTGGTGTGTCTGGTGTAAGGCCGGCATGAAAAACGCAGGCCCAAGGTTCCCGGTTGGGGGAACCGGAGATACCTGTCCCGGCGCATGAAGAGTGGAACCCTAGCCACGGCAGACCGCGCTATCAGTCGTCTGTCAGATTGGCCGGTGGGAACATCTTGCGGGCTGACCCCCGGGGGGCCCTCACTGCTCCGTCTGTTTTGGTGCCTGATGTGCACCACCCTATCTCCCCGCTCCAGTGGGTGGTCACCACAGTGACTCGCTTTCCCCCTCCACCCTTCCCCCCCACCCCCCCCCCCCACCACACACACACACACACTCTGACTTAGTGGGGGTGCGTGTCCAGGAGAGTGAGAAGGGGTGGTTAGGTGCAGCTAAGAGGACGGGAGGGGGTCTGGCAGAGTGTAAACAGACAGGCGTGAGGACTGTCTTCTCCACAGATAAGGGAGGGATGGCTGTGGGAAAAGTGTGTGTGTGTGTGTGTCTGTGTATGTGTCTGTTGCAACTGTTGTCTGCCTGTCTGTTAGCTCCAAACGTTGTGTATGTAATTGGACAAAACTTGGTGGTTAGATTACTTATGGGCCAAGGAACCGTTGGTTATATTGTACACAGATCCGGATCCAATACGGATCGACATTGTGGTGTGGCGGAGGTATGTGCTCTACTGAGGGCCCTCTAGTTTCTGTAGTTGTAGGAGAATCCCTGACAGTCGACTCAATCAAAACTACTTTCTCAAAGTCGTCCCCCAGAGGGAAGTGGACCGTCGAACGTCACTGGCTCAGCCTCCTATACGTCTGCGTCATCATCCCTGCGTTCTATCTGCCATTTCTTTCAAGGTTCAAAGTTCAAACCTTTTACTGGGACCTCGGATTTATCAGAGCAGGGGTTGTGGGACGCGGAGACGATGTGGGGGGAGGCTGCATGGGGTGAGTCAAGGTGGGGGTGGGTGTGTGGGTGGGGGTGGGGGTGGGGGTGGAGGTCCTCAGTGGTGACTTCTAGGAACGGTTCTGCGGTCGAGCAGCCAGAGGGTCACAGGGCACAGCAGAGCACAGATCTGCTATAAAAGAGAAAGAGGAGGTTGGATGCTAGCGCAACACACACGGACGCACCTACGCTTGCACTAAGGGACACAGAAAGCCTTCCAAAGTCTTCTTGAGATCAGTAGCATCCGGTGCTTGCCTGTGAATTCTTCCTGTATTTGAGGTGTCCATGGAGCTGATGAGGACCTACTGGCTGTGCACCGTGCTCCTGTCGTTGGCCAGTTGCAGGGGCCCCACTCTCAGAAGGTAATTGCTTTGTTTGAATCTTTGTGATTTTCTGCATGGCGTTCACGTCCAGCGAGATACATTTGGCTAAACACCTTACCTGGGAATTGAAAGACTATATGCGTTTAGAATAAATAACGATTTCAACTCAGCCAAATGCAATGTGATGTATTTACGTTACGGTCCACTGATTCTAGAACGAAAACATATGTACGTTTACAAGATACAAGAAACAAGATGTTGTGAACCTCTAACACAAAGCAGTCTATGTTCAAACCAAACCAAATCCATTAAATAGTAGAAAGCAAGAAGATTTACACAATGTAAAGAAATACAACATAAATAAGTAGAGGGCCCTCTTAGAGCACATACCTACACCACACCAAATAGTCCCACATTCAGATCTGGATCTGCAGCTAAATCAAATCAACTGTTCCTTGGCCAATTCTGGACATACATTTTTGAGTTATTTTGCTAACTGACAATCAAACAAACAAACAAACAGACAGGCAGATGGACAGACAGACAGACAGACAGGCAGATAGACAGACAAACAGACAGACAGACAGACAGACAATCAGGGGTGAAAACATAACCTCCAGCCCAACTTCGAGGGCGAAGGTAAAACAGCGTTGCTCCCTGGGCTCATCTGTCCGTGCTGTTTCTCAGGGTGACCCTGAAGAAGATGCCGTCCATCAGAGACACCATGAGGGAGCTGGGCATGGTTCTGGACCAGGTGCTGCCGGCACTGACTCAGAAGACCTCCGACGACCCCACCAACGGGACGGCGCCAACGCCCTTGACCAACTACCTGGATGTACGACACGGCCACTGTCTAAAACAAAACCCATAAATGTACTGTATATGAGTGTACATACAGTAGGAGAAGGTCATATTGCTGGAGCAGTTCAGATAATGAACTCTCAATGGGAAACTTGTATTAAAAGACAAATGCGTAGTAGAAATGAAATTGGATAGCTGTGAACACTTTCTCTTTTGTCATTTTTACCAGACGCAATACTTTGGGGAAATCAGCATTGGCTCTCCTGGCCAGATGTTTAACGTGGTGTTTGACACGGGCTCAGCCAACCTCTGGGTGCCCTCTCAGAGCTGCTCCCCCTTCTCCACAGCCTGCTGTACGTTTACTCACCGACACACACACACACACACATGAACACACACACACACACACACACACACACACACACACACACACACACACACACACACACACACACACACACACATGAACACACACACACACACACACACACACACATGAACACACACACACACACACACACACACACACACATGAACACACACACACACACACACATGCACACACACATACATACTCAAAACACACCAAAAGTACCAAAATGTGACAACATGTCTGTGTGTCGTGCCTTGGGAGATACTCACTCCATTTTGAATCACTCTCAGTTACCCACAACAGGTACGACAGCTCCAGGTCCGGGACTCACATGGACAACGGGACGGGCTTCTCCATCCAGTACGCCTCAGGCACCGTCCGAGGGTTCCTGAGTGAGGATGTGGTCGTGGTGAGTTTTAAAAACACCGGTGTGACACTTTATAATAAGGGTACATTAATTAACCATGAATTAAACTTCTAATAAGCATGACTATATCAGCATTCGCATGGGGTTTAGGTGAAGTAGGACTTAGGGTTAGGGTTAAGGTTAGGGGTAGTGGGTTGAATAATGAATACTTTAATGAATAATGAACACCTTACCTCACATGACCACCATTAGTAAACATGAACACCATTAGAAAATGAATACTATTATATCTATATACATATATCTATATCTATATCTAGATATATATATATCTATATATATATCTATATATAGATATATAGATATATATATCTATATATAGATATAGATATACCATTTGTTTGCTGTTAACTAACTAACTGTTACATGCTTAGTACTGCATTAACTCATGTTATGTATTTCATGGTTATTTCATGTACCCATATCGCAAAGTGTATGTGTAACAAATGTCATCAAGCATGTGTGTGTGTGTGTGTGTGTGTGGTGTGTGTGTGTGTGGTGTGTGTGTGTGTGTGTGTGTGTGTGTGTGACCTGGTTTCAACATAGCGTTGTGATGAGGTTGTGGGCCCCCGTTCCTGACCACCTGTAGTCCTTCCCTCCCAGATCGGCGGTATCCCCGTAGTCCAGGTGTTCGCGGAGGCCACTGCCCTGTCCGCCATGCCCTTCATCTTCGCCAAGTTCGACGGCGTGCTGGGGATGGGCTACCCCAACGCCGCCATCGACGGCATCACGCCCGTCTTCGACGGCATCATGTCCCAGCACGTCCTCAAGGAGGAGGTGTTCTCCGTCTACTACAGCAGGTGGGTGGTGGTGCATGTGGTAGTGGGGGTGCATGTGGTGGTGGAGGATGGTGGTGGTAGTGGAGGTGGAGGTATAGAGGTGGAGGTAGAGGTGGTGGTGGTGGTGATGGTGGTGGAGGTAGAGGTGGTGATGGTGGTGGAGGTAGAATTGGTGGTGGTGGTGGTGGAGGTGGAGGTAGAGGTGGTGGTGGTGGAGGTGGAGGTAGAGGTGGTGGTGGTGGAGGTAGAGGTGGTGATGGTGGTGGAGGTAGAATTGGTGGTGGTGGTGGTGGTGGAGGTAGAATTGGTGGTGGAGGTGGAGGTAGAGGTGGTGGTGGTGGAGGTCGTGGAGGTGGTGGTGGTGGTGGAGGTAGAGGTGGTAGTGGTGGAGGTGGTGGAGGGGGTGTTGGTGGAGGTTGTGGAGGTGGTGGTGGTGGTGGAGGTAGAATTGGTGGTGGTGGTGGAGGTGGAGGTAGAGGTGGTGGTGGAGGTGGTGGTGGAGGTGGAGGTAGAGGTGGAGGTTGAGGTGGTGGTGGTGGAGGTGGTGGAGGGGGTGTTGGTGGAGGTGGTGAAGGTGGTGGTGGTGGTGGAGGTAGAGGTGGTGGTGGTGGTGGTGGTGGGAGGAGCGTAGGGGGCAGGGAAACAGACAGACAGACAGACAAGCTATCAGTCAGATGGATGGATGGACAAACAGACAAGCACAGACAGTCAGACAGACAGGTAGGCAGGCAGGCGCACGGACAGACAGGCCGACAGAGAGGAAGACGGACAGACAGACAGACAGACAGACAGACAGACAGGCAGGTAGGCAGACAGATATACAGACAGATAGACAGACTAATTGATTGATTGATTGATTGACTAGTGGTGGTTGTTCTCCAGGGACCCAAAACACTCCCCAGGGGGAGAGCTGGTGCTTGGGGGCACAGACCCTGACTATTACACCGGGAGCTTCAACTACGTGGACACTGAGGAGATGGGGAAGTGGCAAGTGACCATGAAAGGGTGGGATTATGTTTTGTATGTCACATATTATGCATCATATTATGAATGTCACTCTATCAAAGTATGACGTTTAACTCGCTCATAGTATGAAGTTAATTATCTTATATGAAGTTAACTCTCTCTCTCATAGTATGAAGTTAACTATATAATGGTATCAAGTTGCATCTCTCATAGTATGACGTTAACTCTATCGTGGTATCAAGGTAACTATGTGTGTGTTATGTTTTTCTTGCAGTGTTTCTATCGGGGACCAGCTCATGTTTTGCGTGCAGGGCTGCACCGCTGTGATTGACACAGGCTCCTCCTACATCACAGGCCCCGCCTCCTCCGTGTCGGAGCTGATGAGAACAATCGGCGCTCAGCTGGACGAAAGTGGCGTGAGTTTAAAACACACACACACCACACACACACCTTCCTTCCTTCTCTCTCACACACACACGCACACACACACACACACACGTGCACACACACACACACGCACACACGCGTTACATCCACCGCTGTTTGTTTTCCAGTATAAAGTGAACTGTGAACTGGTGAAGGCTTTACCCACCGTCACTTTCCATCTGGGGGGCCATGAGTACGAACTGAGCCACGAGGATTACATCTTATGGGTGAGTAGTGACGCACAGTGGGAATGAGCCTCAATCAATAGAATAGTTTTCTCATTGAAAACGTTAAATCAATAGAACAGTTCTTTTTTCTCATTGAAAACGTTAAATCAATAGAACAGTTCTTCTTTTTCCTCATTGAGAACGTGGTGTTTTCCCAGCACACACAGCTGCAGGGCGACGTGTGCTCGGTCACCTTCAGAGGGCTGGACGTGCCGCCCCCTACCGGACCCATCTGGATCCTGGGGGCCAATTTCATCGCACGCTACTACACGGAGTTCGACCGGCAGAACAACCGAATAGGGTTCGCTACAGCGGTCTGATAACACAACAAAGGAAAAAACCAACACTACCCCCCCCCACCCTCACCCCACGTCCATCATTTGCCACCCGTCTCTGCAATCTATCTCTGCCACCTCTTGTCTGTCTGTCAGTCACCCTTCGTCCTTGTCCTGGCCCGGTTATCTCTCCTCTCTAAGTTTCGTGTACGCTATCTGATATTAAAGAGGCTCACTGGCCTCTATGAAGGCCCCGGATCAGCTCTACATGGTCCTCTATGTTGGGACGGGGACATGGATTTAACACATAGCATCCTTCTATTTATGGCGCTTTAGAGAAGCGACAACGTAAGAAAGAGGCCAGTTGCGTTCTTTTTTTGTTTGTTGACCCTGTTTATTATCCTCTTGTTCACTGTGAACCGGCTTCACTGAACCGGTGGTTTCATTTAAAAGCACACTACTAAATGCTGAATAACATTTCCCTGATGTATGATTCATTATTTGTTGCGCCGGTATCATTTAACAGCCTCCACCCCTGACCTGTGCTGACGTGACGGCAATAAACTTCAGTTGGCCTTTTAACTTCTGGGGTTTTTTATCAATATGTTCTCCGTTTGACATCCAGGAGCAAAACAAGGGTGGGAATGAAACTCCTCAACCATAGTGTGTTACAATGTGTGAAATTATACTCTCACACCATAGTGTGTTACAATGCATTTAATTTAACTCCTACACCATAGTGTGTTACAGTGTGTGAAATTATACTTATACACCATAGTGTGTTACAATGCGTTTAATTATACTCATACACCATAGTGTGTTACAGTGTGTGAAATTATACTCATACACCATAGTGTGTTACAGTGTGTTAAATTATACACACACACCATAGTAGATTACAATGTGTTTAATTATACTCACACACCATAGTGGATTACAATGTGTTTAATTATACTCATGTGATATGTTAAAGAAAACATTTTAGCAAACACATTGCTTTAAGATAAGATCAATTGATAGACTAAATTAATACATTGTTGATTGAGGTAACACACACACACACACGGAAGAGTCGGTTTGCTCTCTATTTCACCCTTGGTGCTAGGGGGTATGGTACTAATCAAATCCTAACCCGTATTTAATTGAATATTCAGCAATGTTCGGTATAATCTCCAAGACGGTAAAAAGTTCAAATCCTTCGGTTCTTTCCTTGGCACCCCCTCACTGAGATGCAACCCCAGACTGTCTTCATTACTTATTAAATGAATGCTTGATTTTCAGTTCCGAGGAATAGAAAGCGATAAGCAAACAATAAAAGCACATAAATCGTGTCTGGATGATGTCGTCCCGGTCTGTCTCTAAACTTCCCATCATTGTCTATGCAAGACAAGTGAGTGTCCTTAGTATCTTAAGGACCCCACGGTGGCATTGCTCACATCCAGGAATTGTATGATATGTATGCCAAAGATACAGTGAGATGAAGGATGGATTAGAGGATAGATTTATTAGACACTTGATCTTTTAAAGTTTGCTTTTAACTTTCTGGAGACAACTTGCATGGGTCAGCAACAACAAAAAATTAAAAAATGTAACCGAATTCCAATGTTCTTGTATAGTTGACATTGTTTTGCTATGTCCTGATCAAATGTATGCATTTAGTCCAAAACTGTGCTGCCCTGACCCCAATGTTGGTTAAGAGAGTTCTTAGTGTCCTGCAACATAACAACTAACAAGCTTAACAAGTCTAATACAATTCATTAATATAAGCAACATCATTTTCAACATATCAACATCAACTAAATGTGTACATCTTTGAAAATCTAGTCCATTGGTTCAAGATGATTTGATTAAGCCATTTGTCAAGATATCTTGTTCTGCAGTTCAAACTCAGCTTGTCTGCAAGTGAAACACTACACTAAGAACACAACCAGTCCCAATCACACACCTCCAGCATGTAAATCCCCATGGACAAACAACCCGGCTATTACACTGAAGAAAGTGATACAACATAAACATATTTTACAATTCCTTCCATTCCGAGTCTACGCTATTCTTTTGACAACCTTGTGAAACATTTTTTTTTACCACTACCACCTGCCACTGCTATCATTACATAACATTACATAACTTTGGTTTTTGTCTAAAGTGACTTACGTGTGTTTCAACAAAGGCAGGCAAGAGAACCACGTCTCCAGAAGTCATAAGTGCATTTAAATGCCACATGTTGATTGATCTATGATATGAATTATTGGCAGCCTATATACCTACATTCGAGCATGTATGGATGAGCATGTATTGCTCATCCAAAAGTATTGCGTTAGTGGGCTGAGGTGTGGGTGGTCCCATGCTGGACCATCCATCAGCCACGACTCTTTCTTTCTCCCAGTGTACAGGAGGAGCACATTAGCCCATGCTGGAGGGGGACGGCCAAATGTAGTAAATTGTCTGTCAGGCTTTGCATCATTCCCCCTTTCGCCACGAGTGGAACTAAGTGCCAGGATTGTATGCATCTGCCTCGATGTGTGTGACGGAGGAGTCTGTCCTTTACCATTGCCAAACATATACCAGATGACACGCCTTGTGTCCTCCCTGATTCAGAGCAAAACCAAGGTAAGCGCTGCTTCTTTTTGAGCTTTTGTTTTTTTTTGTACTGGCACAATAAAAGGGTCATGTGTGTGACTTTGTTCCTTGGGTTCATTGTCTAGTTTTGTATTTCTATGTGTATTATGATCCCTGTCTCATAGTTATTTTAGTTATACACGTTGCATGTGTCCTGTCTGCATCAGCTGTGTCTCGTTTGTGTAGCCCAGTGGTTTGCAAACGTTTAAAGGTCCTGTACCCCTCAAACATGGAAACGTATTGCTGTGTACCCCCTCTACCTCTCATCTGATGTTGCATATGAAGACAAGACAGTGTTATTAAGTATTTAAGATCCTGTAGCCCTCAGACATTAGACCTCCTGCAATTAGTGTACAAATAGACAGAACTTACATGTGCTATGTCACATTCTCTAAATGTAGTTTTAATGCATTGAAAGAAGTCATGTACAGGTACATTAAATATAATTAAAATGGTCAGTAGTAAGACACACGTGCATTCAAAGTGTACTAATAACATAAGTATATATTTTGAATGCACAGAGTATATTAAATGTTTATTTTAATCAGCATGTGAATACAATTCCATGTGCTATATCTATACACTTTCTTCAATCGGCGTATAAACAGGCGATTTTCCACTTCCTGATGGTGTGCCGTGCAGACGCCCTGCTTCTCGCTACTTCCTGTGGAGAGCAGCGGCCACGCTTAGAAAAAGAAAACCAAACGGCCGACATTCCTTTTGTTCTCAGTGGAAAGCACAATATGTTAATATAGTTTCAGCATTGAAATGGGTTTTGATAACATCTCTAGTGAGAAGAATTTGCTCTAGTGGTTTCTATGGTCGCTGCCACTGTGAGATGTCCTAGCTTTTCCATTGTAGTTTGAATCATCGCCTCTGGGTTGTGTGGTTTTTCGAGCTGTTATGGGAGATTTTAGAGGGCCCAAGGGATGACGTAGTTTCATCTTCTTTGGATTTCCGACAGACTAGGTGGTTTCATCTTCTTTGGATTTCCGACAGACTAGGTGGTTTCAACTTCTTTGGATTTCCGACAGACTAGGTGGTTTCATCTTCTTTGGATTTCCGACAGACTAAGTGGTTTCATCTTCTTTGGATTTCCGACAGACTAGGTGCATTGCTACTGCAGAAATACGTCTAGTAAGCACCCTCTGGTAAGCTGATGTGTTTTTGTAAGGCAAGCTGGAAGTTAGGTTTGCCATTGCTTCCCCAAAAGGTCCTTTCCAAAGGTTAATTTAAATCTATATTTTTATTTTTACAGATGTTTTTTGGAGCGAAAATGCAATCAATAAAGGAAAAGGCAGACAGAAAGGATTTTCCAAAAGACTTCTAAAATGATGGCTAGGGGTCGTAGCCCTACAGGAATTCCCCAGGGTGGAGGACACTTGAGACCTGGCGTCAAGGCGTTTATAATTGAATAGGGCCTCAACACACATCATCATCATCATTAGGTTGGCGGAGGAGGCTCTACCCCAACAGGAAGTGATGCAATCCCTCACTGAGTGGTCGTCAGAAGAAACCATTCATGGAAATTCGGTAAATGGTCACCCTGCTTTTGGATTGACATAAGATAGTACGATAGTGACATCTGGTCTGTGTTTTATGATAAAACAGCCAAACTGACTAAACGTCACCCCAGTGATCCAACGTTCATACCTGAGTTCCACACGTTTTCTTTGTTGTATCTTTCTTTGTGTGGTACTTTGTTGTTGTTGTTAATGTTTGTATTGCCAGCGAGACCTAGTCAATTAGAATGTGGTGAGATAGGAAAGTCCTCGAGTCCTAAGACCTAGTGAATTAGAATGTGGTGAGATAGGAAATTCCTCGAGTCCTAAGACCTAGTCAATTAGAATGTGGTGAGATAGGAAAGTCCTCGAGTCCTAAGACCTAGTCAATTAGAATGTGGTGAGATAGGAAAGTCCTCGAGTCCTAAGACCTAGTCAATTAGAATGTGTTGAGGTAGGAAGGTCTTCGTCTCCTAAAACTTAGTCAATTAGAATGTGATGAGATAGGAAAGTCCTCGAGTCCTAAGACCTAGTCAATTAGAATGTGGTGAGATAGGAAAGTCCTCGAGTCCTAAGACCTAGTCAATTAGAATGTAGTGAGATAGGAAAGTCCTTGTGTCCTAAGACCTAGTCAATTAGAATGTATTGAGGTAGGAAGGTCTTCGTTTCCTAAAACTTAGTCAATTAGAATGTGATGAGATAGGAAAGTCCTCGAGTCCTAAGACCTAATCAATTAGAATGTGGTGAGATAGGAAAGTCCTCGAGTCCTAAGACCTAGTCAATTAGAATGTGGTGAGATAGGAAAGTCCTCGAGTCCTAAGACCTAGTCAATTAGAATGTGGTGAGATAGGAAATTCCTCGACTCCTAAGACCTAGTCAATTAGAATGTGGTGAGATAGGAAAGTCCTCGAGTCCTAAGACCTAGTCAATTAGAATGTGGTGAGATAGGAAAGTCCTCGAGTCCTAAGACCTAGTCAATTAGAATGTGGTGAGATAGGAAAGTCCTTGTGTCCTAAGACCTAGTCAATTAGAATGTGTTGAGGTAGGAAGGTCTTCGTTTCCTAAAACTTAGTCAATTAGAATGTGATGAGATAGGAAAGTCCTCGAGTCCTAAGACCTAGTCAATTAGAATGTAGTGAGATAGGAAAGTCCTTGTGTCCTAAGACCTAGTCAATTAGAATGTGTTGAGGTAGGAAGGTCTTCGTTTCCTAAAACTTAGTCAATTAGAATGTGATGAGATAGGAAAGTCCTCGAGTCCTAAGACCTAATCAATTAGAATGTGGTGAGATAGGAAAGTCCTCGAGTCCTAAGACCTAGTCAATTAGAATGTGGTGAGATAGGAAAGTCCTTGAGTCCTAAGACCTAGTCAATTAGAATGTAGTGAGATAGGAAAGTCCTTGTGTCCTAAGACCTAGTCAATTAGAATGTGTTGAGGTAGGAAGGCCTTTGTTTCCTAAAACTTAGTCAATTAGAATACGGTGGGGTAGGAAGGTCCTCGTGTCCTAAGACCTAGTCAATTTGAATGTGTTGAGGTAGGAAAGTCCTTGTTTCCTAAGACCTAGTCAATCACAATGTGTTGAGGTAGGAAAGTCCTTGTTTCCTAAGACCTAGTCAATCACAATGTGTTGAGGTAGGAAGGTCCTAGCGTCCTAAGACTTGGACAACGCTATTTCGCATTATTGGCCTTTTACACCAAGAGGCGCCATATTTGTTGCCCCTAGTTGATAGGTCTAAAGGCCAAGTTCCTTTCTCCTCCCTATGGATTTAGATTCATTTATTAGCAACGCCTTTTATTTCCAATGTGTTTCAATGGTGCATTGGATGATGCTTTGTGAGTCACTTCCTGTGGCTAGTGCCACCAAAGTGATATAAAAAAGACACTTGGGATCGACCTAATCATTAGCAGCTGAGGTCTTATAACTATGTAAACTGTCTTTTGCTAAATCTTTTTCTGACTTTATTGATTGCATTTATGCATCAACAACCTTAAAATGTGTTTTAATTTGTCATAAGCATCTTGTTAAGCTAAATATATGCTTGAAATGAACCTTTGAAATTGACATTGGTGAAGCAATGTTGAACATAACTGTCAATGAAAGACTGTCTGCATTCCTCTCATCCATATAAACATCTTAGTGTGAACGTAGAGCTCCGGGAAGCGCAGAGCAGAGAGCAACGGCGGCTGAGCACGTTGAGTCATGCTACATTCACTAGAACTAAACCATCCGTCAATCATCATTACTCCCCTGTGACACCCATATGTATCTGAGTGATCCCACAGATATAAGTCACGGTACTATAAAACTTGGACAACTGAGAAGGAGGCCCAATGTCAATGTTCTGTGTGTTGCAGGTACATTGTCTTTGTGTGCTTGCGTTCCTGTGCTTCCCTCTCACCATGTGTGAGGTCCCCGGTCCCTGCAGACACTCGATAACCAGAGAGCACCTGGTGACTCTGAGACACCTGGTATGTGAATCACTCCGGGGGATTTAATGGCCTCCCATCCGGGCCAGGTTGTAGCTGTCGAGCTGCGGCCGATTGCCGCTGCTCAAACCAAACATAAGTCTCCCTGTTGTTTTCACAGATGGATAATCAGTTAAGGAGCAGCTGTATGATAACATACACGTTTATAGAGCGGAGGGATTTGGTAAGGTGACTCTACGTTGTGACTCTTCTATTGGATTCTATATCTTTTTGGTTTTATTTGGAAAAAGGGAACGTCCGCCTTCAAAGAACTCGAAGGTGACTTTCGTTTTCCCTCACCCGCCGACAGAGCAAGTGTTGCTTTGTGAAGGCTGCGTTGCCGTGGACCTTGGAACTGCTCACCACCAACTTCCAGTACGGCAGGGACTCGGTGAACGATGGCTATGTTCAGTCTCTCAGGACGCTCATCCTCAACCTTTACTCCCAGAGATGTGTTCCTCAAATGAACGAGGAAGTCGAGGTGAGTGGGACACATTAGTGCCATTGTGTTGTGTACACAATTATGTTTTGTGCTTGGACAATGACAATAAAATCAAATATACTTCTCTGAATGACACTGCGGCCATTTCTTGTTTTTGTATTTGCTGTTGTTGTTGTTGTCTTTACAAGTTATTCCAAAAATGTGAAATTCAAAGGATGATCTATTCGTCTCACTTCTGCCTCAGGACAAACCAGAGCATTTTGAAGTGTCCTATAAACAGTCTACTTTAGAAGCCCTGAGGAGGGCGTTGGAGGTTCTGTCGGTCTACTGGGAGCTGATGACCTCCAGGGACACCCCAGTAGACTGGCAGTGTGACGGCGAGTACTCTGAGGCTCTCCAGGCCAGCACAGAAGTGCCTACTGACTGGCCCGCAGACCACTTCACAACCGGTGGGACACCTTCACACTTACTTACGCGTTTCATTCACCGGCGTGCAAGGTGACTCGCCATCTCCTCCCCTCCCCTCCCCTCCTCTCCTCGCTTGATGCTTTATGATCTTCCATTTCCACAGACAGTGCTGAGAAGTACTCAGTGAAGGCGCCCCCGAGAAGTTTGGAAACAGACGTGTATAAGATGGGCTTCATAATCTCGTCCGTCTGCGGAGGAACGCTGCTTTTATGTATCGTCTGCTGTGTGGTCACTAAAAAGGTACGGTTGGCAGCTTCCGACTGTGTCGACAACTATCTATATATTTACTTTCCAGGCATTTTCATGTATATACTACGTATATATCTCAGAGTATATGTATACTGTAAACTGTATATGTGGCAGAAGCGTGTTCTAAATGTCGCTTTTTCTGCGAGCTCAAAGCCTTAGGCTTATTGGAAAGTATTCAAGTGTTAAGACATGAGAACAGCTTGGCGCTGAAGCTGAGAAAACAAAGCAAATACAGAACCCATATCTGGCAGAACCGAAAGAAGCTTTTAACATTTAAAAAAACAACACTGGTTTCAATTTGTGTTCTTCCTAAAACCTCCAAAAACATTTTTCCCATGACAGAGTACAAAGGTCGGAACCTATTAAGTTAGATTTATATGGTAGCTGACATCTACTCTACATGCTGTTCAGAATCACACGTGTATTTTCTTCTCTTGCTTTGATGTGTAGTTTAGGAGGAGACACGGGAACCACAGATCCACAGACTTAATAATGTGAGTGGCCTAACGTCTACCAGAGCTAACGTGCTCCTTCCAAACATCACCGTGTGGATGCGTGACTGCACTGCTAATAGCTTTCAACTGTGTGTGTTTTGTATTTTCGTAAGGCAATGACAGCACATCCGCAATGACAGCCGCGAAGAACATGACAACGGACATTTGAGTTCTTTGTCGTGTGTTCCGTACTTAACCAGAAGCAAAAGGTGTTTTATTATTAACGATTGTCTGCTTTGCTTATCATGTTCATGCTCTATCCATGGCTTATATTTTTTACTTGAGAAATAATTGTTTTTTTTACCTGAGTTATGTGTGTTGACTTTTTTAACTATCGCTAAATCTGTTTCCCAAATGTCTCAACAAGTTATTTATTATTTTAATATGTTCAAATTGTAATACTAATCTATTGACACATTTAACATTACCTCTGCACACGTAACATAATCCCTTTGAAACCTCCAAAGTCTCGAATGGCCTTGATAAGGATGTGAACGTGGTATTTCCTGCTGGTTTAAATTTCCACGTCACGAAACTTTTCAAAGCTCAAGCTAATCTTCCCAAAAAGTCTGCCTTTTCAGAAAGTCTGCCTACTCTGCCCAAAAGAATGTTACCAAAGTTATCATCGTATTCAATCCTCTAATCCATCTTCAATGCAAAGTATTTATTGCTTATTACTTTCAGTTCATAACAGCAACACACATATGTTAGGTAGGTAGGTAACACCCCTCTGGCTACAAGTAAACATTGCACATTATGCATTATTGAGCATAACATACTTTTGGTTACATAATTAAACATTATCACAGCAGCCCACAGCAGTATAGCAACACAATGTAATTTATAGTTAGTGAAGAAATAAAGGAACGTGGCGTTTGTGATGTGTTCTGATGGGTGAAAGCGTGAAGGTGTGAGTACCGCTGTGTGTGTGAGTGAATGTTGTTGGGGGTAACATCTGTTTTGTTCTAGTAACCGCATGTCACGTGATCCTGGACCCGGGCTTTTTTCACAGCGAATGCCACAAGCGAACCCGCATGTCCAAAGCCGACTATTGGAAGGGGATTGTAAAACACAGGCTTCCCAGCCAACTACTGATCATTGCAAATAAAAGTATAGCTTTGTTGTTTGTGCAATATTTATCTTTTTAAATTATATCTGGTAATTCGGTGATCTCTTTGAATTTTCTATTGTATATTTGGGTTATTTTCTGCAGCAGATTAAAGGCGATCTGTGTAAAACAACACAGCCTTGTCTTAAAAAAGAAAAATACACTTAAAATAGCTATACTACTTATTATATTAATGTATAATTAATTATTGTATTAATAATATTAAATGTGACATACATAATTGTACATAGATTAAATGGTTCGTCTGTGAAAACGACTACATTCTTTAAAATATACAATTCACACGTTTATGTAAGATACTTTTTTAAATGATGATAATGAGCTGTGAGTAATGCAATTCAAAAGCAGTAAAAGTAACCTTCACAACGTTAGATAAACACAAAAGTTACTCATCAAGCTAATACCATTCATGTGTTCATTGACGTCCTGCTGTAGGACTCATTCACTCCACACGAGGGCAGCAGGGGTCACACGGTTCACCCTGTCACACTGGGGACGTTTGAACCTGTGAATGACAGGTTAAACTAACAGGTTATAACTAACTTAATTTCACAAACTAAGCTTTCCCTTAACAATGGCGTACAGACCAATGGAAATGCAGAGTCATAAAACAAAATACAAAAATTCAAACTCAGTTCAAAACAGAAATAGACGCCAATCTGCATCCTCAGGGGTCACATGTCCAGAGATCAACTGATGAGATTAGAAGTTAGAAGAAGATTCTAGACATCGATCGAGGCGGCCAGGCGCAAACAGTAGACCGCCTCGGCCGGAACGTCTCTGGCGCTGATCCTATTGGCGTCCAGACGCAGCACTCTCAGCTGGGAGTAGTGCCGCATGTCCCCCGGCCTGCAGAAGCTGCTCAGAGTGAACTCTGGAAGGAGAAGGAGAAGGAGAAGGAGAAGGAGAAGGAGAGAGAAGGGAGGAGAAGGAGAAGGGGGAGGAGAAGGAGGAGGAGGAGGAGGAGGAGAAGGGGAGGAGGAGAAGGAGAAGGAGAAGGAGAAGGAGGGAGGGGGAGGAGAAGGAGAAGGAGAAGGAGGAGGAGAAGGAGAAGGGGGAGGAGAAGGAGGAGGAGGAGGAGAAGGAGAAGAAGGGAGGAGAAGGGGGAGGAGGAGAGGAGGAGGAGGGGGAGGAGAAGGAGAAGGGGGAGGAGAAGGAGGAGGAGGAGAAGGAGAAGGAGAAGGAGGAAGGAGGAGGAGAAGAAGGAGAAGGGGGAGGGAGGAGGAGAAGGGAGGAGGAGGAGGAGGAGAGGAGGAGGAGAGAAGGAGAGGAGGAGAGGAGGAGGAGGAGGAGAGGAGGAGGAGAGGAGGAGAAGGAGAAGGGGAGGAGAAGGAGGAGGAGGAGAAGGAGGAGAAGGAGAACACATACAATAAGAGAAGAAAGGAAGGGAAACATGGGATGGTCTGACGTCTGTAGGACCATTTCCAAACAGCGAAATCAAATATGTCATATATGATTATAAGTATCATTATTATTATTAATATTAGTATCATTATCATTACTTTTATTATATATACCGATTCAGATAGAAACTTGGCCTTAAAAAGCATTTTTAAAAAGGACTTAAAGTTGAATTGGCCACACCGTCTGTTAGTCTCCTGGATCCAAATCCGCATCCAAGAGACTAAAGTATTATTATTATTATTAATATTAGTATTATTATTATTATTATTAATATTATTAGTAGTAGTAGTAGTAGTAGTCGTCGTCGTAGTAGTTATCATATTAATAATAATATAAATAAATAATAATATATTGAGATGGCATCAAATAATATTAATCCCACAAAAAACCTATGTTAAAGTGATAAGTGCACATACCTTTAATCCTGTTGGCCTGTAGGTACAGGTTCTCCAGGTCCCTGCTGAAGATGGGGATGCGCTCCAGTTGGTTGTGGGAGAGGTCCAGCTCCACTAGCGTGCTCACGTTGAACACGTTGGACGGAATCCCCTTGTCGGTCAGCATGTTCCCGGTCAACCTCAAGAACTGCAACTTGGGACGCGTGCTCAGGAAGTCGGCGGGAATGCTCTCTATCTTATTAGAGCCCAGATAGAGCTGGTGCAGCCTCTCCGGAAGGTTCTCGGGCATCTTTCGGAGGTTGTTCCTCCTCATGTCCAATACGGCCAGGGAGCTGAGCCCCTGGAACGCCCCGCCTGCGTCTTCGATGGAGTTAGCGTGGAGCTGCAGGGTGGAGAGCTCGGTCATCCCCTCGAACGCTTCCGCCCGGACCTGGGAGATGCTGTTGTGTCCGAGGCGGAGGTCGGTGAGGGACCTGGGCAGGTTGGGAGGCACGCGGGTCAGCTGGTTGTGATCCAGGTAGAGGCGCTCCAGGCGCTTCAGCCCGCTGAAAACCTTCTTTCCGATCTTCTGGGAGTCGAGGCGGTTCTGGGACAGCACCACCCACACCAGGTCGGTGGCGTTGTCGAACACCCCGTCCTGGACGCCCGTGATCCGGTTCCCCTGCAGGTAGACGTACTTGACGTGCGAGGGGACGTACGGCACGTGGTGCAGGTTGCGGCCGTGGCAGTACATGGCCTCGGGGAACCGGACGGGACAGTCACACTCCAGGGGACAGTCCCGGGCCCGGCCGTCGGCCCACTGCGCTTGGGGCCGGCGCCAGCGGCCCCGCAGCCGGGCCAGCCACTGGAGCTGGCTGACCCGCTGGGCCCAGCTCAGCTCCAGGAGGCACCAAACAGCCAGGAGCACCAACGCTGCCCGCATGACCTCCAGATGACCTCCAGGGGGGGAAGGCGTGGGCGGAGGTTGGGGGGGGGGTGTCACAGGGAGGGCAGGGGGTTCAAAGGCAAATAAATGTATACACGACTGGAAAACAAACAACTCACAATGGAGGGTTACATTTATGGTTTTACATTTTGTAATTGTAATAAAAGTATAGCTCTGCTTACCAGTTGTTGGTTCAGGTGTGATCTTTTTTGATCCCCTCTTCGTCGTTGGGTTCCACACACTGACTAGGATGTAATGTGTGTCGCAGTAAATACCCTCCCCCCCCCCCACCTCTTCCCAAGCCTGTCCTATGACGATACATACATTCTCCTGTGCTTACGCTGCAACATATCACCTCCAGCCATGTAAATACATATCAATCCCACCTGGGGTCTGGTGCACACATCTGCTATTTAACAACTTTGTTTTCTCCTGCCTCCACCGTACCTTATCATTAACGTGGCCATGCGGAGGTACTCCTCGCCGCCTGGGGGTTAGCATGTGTAGGTTATGGAGCCCTGCAGAATTTACGGTCTTTTCCATTCATTCATTCAAACTGTACTTCAGAGCGAGTGGTGGCTTCTTTGGAATCCACGGTGACAGGCCTGAGGACTAATTGTGCACTTGGCTTCTTATTATTATAATAATTATTGTTATTATTTGTATGATTCACCTTCCAAGCTTCAGCATGTTTTTGGAGATAATAGAAGCCTGTGAAACTCAGTCAACAATGGTCTCCACAACTCATCATTTCACTTTGTTATTAAGACCGGCACTGCCCCCTGGGCGATGTATAAACAATTGCTGCCCACTGCTCCTAATACTATAGGATGGGTTAATTGCAGAAAAACTAAATTCACTGTGTGTGTACATGTATATGACCGAGCGGTCGCCTCACAATCGGAAGGTTGCTGGTTTAATCCCCCGGCTCCTCCTAGTAACCAACTGTCGAGGTTTCTTTGAGCAAGACACCCTAACCTTACCTGCCCTTGACGTGCTGGCTCTCTTCTTGCAAGGCTGACTCCGCCGTCGGTGATTGAATGGCTGAATGTGAGGCAATCGCTTTGGATAAAATCCAAATTGCCATTATCATATAAAGAGGATTCAATCCTTTAGATTTCATGCTGATCGTCTTGTTACACTGTGCCGTGCGTTCTTGTGGGGTCATGTAGTCACCACTCCTGAAGAACAGTTTTAGACATGAAAAACATGTCAGCCTGAAGACCTTCTGCAAAAAAGAGGATTTACTATAGAGGCTGCGCTGGGATGAGGAGGCGGTCGGGTCTCTGGTGCAACTCTAAGGTAATTGGGGTCTTTAATCAGCCACAAACTCAGACCATTGGATATTGGAACTGGTGAGAGAGAGAGAGAGAAGTCAATAAGTTTGTCGGGCAGATGTATCTTCAAGTGGCGATTATGTTTTAAGTAAATGCTTGTGGGTGTGTTTTTTAATAATGACAGCTGGACACAAATCTAAATCTTAATCTAAATCCTCTTTATTGGTCACATACATGTACACCAGTGGTGAAGCGTCAGGGCCTTCAAGGTATTCAGAGAAGACCCTGGAACCCTCAGATGAAACAATTGAATTAAAATAATAAAATTTAATAAAATGTTAATAAAATGAATAAATAAGAATGGTATCTGTGTTGTTGATCTGTTATATTACAGTGTTACGGTGATGTGTTTGTCTTTCTCGCATTTGAGTGGTTTTGTGTTAGAACCAATCCGATTTTTTTTCTGGGTTGCTGGGAAGAATATCCTTCAATCAAAGTACTCGCGAATTCTTTGGCCCTTAAACTGAATGAGAGCGCACGTTTGGATTGACAATTTGATCAACCAATCATATATTGGTTTGTAGCCAATGGGCGTATTCTTTCAGATTTCCCCACAGTTCCATAGTACGCTAGAAGGTCCCGTTAGTTCACAGGCTCGAGACAGAGGATCTAGCTTAGTGCTACATAGCAATTCATTTGAAGTTTTATTGGTTTGTTACATCAAAATGGCAACAGGTGAAGATAAGGTTGTTGCGATCTGAAAAGCAGTGATCAGCTTTATGACCGGGTTATCGAAACATTCATCCAGAAGGAAAGTGAACATCTTTGGTGAGTGACACTAATTTGTTTTTGCTGGTTTTGCCGCAGTGTTGCATCTCGTTGGGCTGGTTGCATTTTGTTTCCACACACTTGATTAGTTAATGATTAGTAATGATTAGTTATTGGCTGTCTTGGGTTTGTTAAGCCTTGTTGTGCATTTAAATTAAGAGTTTTGACTTGATCTTTCTTTGCATTGGTAATTGTTACGAGGTGTGGTTGTGTGGTTGTGTGGCAGCCATTTGTCTATAAACCTAATAGTCCTAGCTGAGTGGCGTAGGCCCTGATGGTGTGAGGATGTCGTGAGCTACAGTACAGAACCAGAACAGTCATTCATCGAGGGACAATCTAAAACGATTAACGTGAAAAGGCTTAACATAACTTAAAGTTCCAAAAAGGCGATCAACAGCCAAATTTCTCTGGCATATGTCTTGTCATTAGCACTTTCACCTGTCATATATCAAATATCTCAACTTAAATCCTACCATTATGGACGTTACGTGACCTCTATTGAGCCAGTAAGGAAAAGTCTTAACACAGCTTTGTGAGAGGAAAACACTTAATGTAACATAACTTCCGTAATAGTAGGATTTAGCTTTCGATATTTTGACAAGTGAAAGTGCTAATGACAAGACATATGCCAGAGAAATTTGGCTGTTGATCGCTGTTTTGGAACTTTAAGTTACGTTAAGCCTTTTCACGTTAATCGTTTTAGACCTTTCATCGATAGCCTGTGTGTGGTGGTGCTGTGTTTTGCTGTTACTTCACTACATGGACACTGCTTTGACAACTATGGTCAACTTTTAAATTGGCTGCGACAATCTTATCTGCCTAAATAAGATAATGCATAAAGTGACTGCCTCTGTGACGTCCGTCTGACTAGAACAACCAAATGTTTGAATGGGGGGGGGGGGGGTTGGTCTCCAGAAGGTCCAGTTGTGATAGACAAGGTTTGCCACTGATGTACACACACACAGTGAAAAATTGTCTCTCGGCATTCAACCAATCCTACTGCTCTGGTGCCTTGCTCAAGGGCACCTCGGCAGTGCCCAGGAGGGGACTTCAGTTCCCAAGCCAACAGACTGAGCTACTGCCCCTACCATTAGAGACATCAGGCGGTAAAGGAAAACCCCTTCGCATGCCGACACGCACGCTTGTAAGGAAACATGGAGCACAAGGTTCAACGTGAGGATACTGTATGAGATCCGTAAAACAGAAGAACACTTATCCTAACATCGAGTCCATCTGATGGTGAACAACTTATTTGAGCCCTTCCAGTCTGGGTTTAGAACTTTCTACTCTACCAGAGTACTAAATGATCTTCTCCTCACCATGGACAGCAATGCAAGCTACTAGCTGGTGCTCGACCTTAGTGCCGCCTCCGACACAACCGACCACAGCATCCTCCGTGATCGCCTACAACACTATATTGGGATCAAAGGCTCGGCTCTTTTCTGGTTCTTTGTGACGATTCACAATCGAATCACTGTAACTTAATATTTGGTCTTCCCCAAGGGTCGGTCATTGGTCCTCTGCTCTTTGCAATCTACATGCTCCCTCTTGGTGATATTATTTGCAGTTATGGAATACGTTTTCACAGTTATGCTGAGGACACCCAAATCTTTATTCGTATCAGGTCAAACGACTCCTCCAAGATCCAGGTTTCCTTGTACATTACATACTCCTGAACCATCCCTGGAAGGAGGGATCCCCCACTATGCGCTCCTTTTCAAAATGTCTTCCTCAATCATTAACAGTGTTTTTTCTTGCCCTTAGGGGGGCTAGGGTTTGGGGGGTGTTGTAAACATGTGAAGCCCTTGACCTGTGAAGCCCTTTGAGACTGGAACTGTGATTAAGGGCTTGACTACAATGAAATGCTTACTCCCCATTCACTCCTTCATTCTGAATATCTACAACAATACTATACTAGCATAGTATATGCTACTGTATATGCTACTGTACAGTATAGTATAGTATAGTATTGCAGTATAAGTTATTTCTCCTTGTCCTTCAACCCAACCCAGTCCATGATAGCAGCAGCATGTTCTGTAATCTTGTTTCCCATTTGTGTAGAGCTCTGTGTGAGACTAACTTGGAAACATTGTCCCATCTACAGGTTTCCACTATTTTGTATTTATCTGAGCTGCCTAGTTGGCAAGCCCATTTTCAGTAGATTCAGTTTCTTTCCCCTTGTTCAATGGTGCAATGTTGAACAACCTTGAACAGCTATTACATGACATTCCAACATGCCATGGATGTTTCCACTTGGTCGCCAGAGGGACTATCGGGGCCTCTTGTGGGGGGGTTACAGGGTTACAGCTAAAACAACCTCTGCCTTTAATTCTTGGGCCTTATCGCCACCGATCAGAGCGTGCTGCTGTGTGTGTGGGGTTCACAATATACCAAACAGGCCCCCAGGGGTGACTAACAGATCCCAGATGATCTGTTCATGTCTGCTGACTGAAGCTTGAGACTTTATATAGATCTACTGTCCTCCAGCTCTGACGAAACAGCCCGTGACATCTGGAAAATAACTACATCTTCAATGTGGTCCATTATTATGTTGCGGGTGTGAAACTTCAGTAAAAATACAGTGTGTGGGAAAGAAAAAGTTAAGTACTTCTTTAACTGTTGTGACTATGTTCACTTTTTAGGATAATGATGCTACTGCCCGATTGTTTTGTTTTGTTTTTTGTTTCATTTTATGTCATTTTTATTATATTTATTATTATTATTATTATTATTATTATTATTATTATTATTATTATTATTATTATTATAAAAAAATGAAAAATTCTAATGATGTCCTGTCTTGTCTTTGCCTCTGTTTATTATTATTATTATATTATTATTATTATTATTTCTTTTATTTCTTTTACATTTTTGATGTTAGTCTGTGTAAGGGATGTCGTGTCTTGTAACTATGTTGTTTCAATATATGACTTAACTATCTCATAATTATGACTTAGTAAGTCATAATTATGAGATAGTTAAGTCATAATTATGAGATAGTTAAGTCATAATTATGCTTAGGCTTCCATAACATGTTCACTCTGGTTTGATGCTAAATTATTTTCTCTGTACTGTACTTGTGCTGCAATGACAATACATTAGAATCGAATCCAATCTAGCTGTTGATTATTGCCATGGGCCGGTTTTTGGATTAGTATCACATTGTTTAATTATCGCAGTAAATCGTTTTTAACGTGAACGAACGAATTTGTTTCACCCCACCAAAGTATAAGATACGGAACCAAAGAGTGATCGTTTCAGTTCCTAGTCGGGCAAATATTGTGAGCCGGACCATAATAAACCATGCATTTTAGTGTTCCATTGTGGCCCACCGTTAAGTACTCCAGATATGTCATTCATTTATAGCCGCACATGTATTCATAAATACGCAAAAAACAAGCAATTCAGTTGAAGTACTTGCAATACGTGCAAATACATATATTTGAGTATATGTTCATACTTCTGTCAATATGTTTGCGAAGGCGTTTCGTGTCAAATCCAACACCGTGATCAAAGGATCAGAGAGGTTCGTTAAACTTTATATCTACTCTTAAGGTTCATTTGAACTGATATAAGCTCATTTTATTTATTTATTATTTACTATTTCGCTTTCATTTGAAAGTCTTTAGACTTTCTAACCCTTTATTGTAAGGCAATGTCTCCCAGAGAGCTTTTATACAACTGTAAAGTAGATATTACCATGCACTTTACTGCACTATTTTCGCTGTACTTTCAAGATTCAAGATCAGATACTTTATTTATCCCGAGGGAAATTGTACTTGGGCTGTTGCAATGATACCATTTTTTAAAAATCGAATCTAATATTAAAACTCATATCTATTGATCTATTGATCTCAGCACATATCCTTATGAATAGCTGTATTGGCTTCCAGATGTCTTGTCTCTGTTCATTGTGTTGTTGTTTGTGTGTTCATTGTGTGTGTTCTGTGTGTGTGTGGTGTCTCTCCCCTCTAGGAGGAAGCTCAGAGCTGACATATCAGCCTCCTTCCCCTCCATGTCTCCGGGGGAGTTGACAGACCTGCTCCCCAACAAAGAGGAGCTGAACGTGGTGAAGGTTTACGCTCACAAGGGAGACGCCGTCACCCTCTACGTTCTTCGTAAAAACCCACTGTTCTTCGAGCTGGACAAACGGCTCTACCCCACAGGTAACGGCACTGGGGTGGAACTACTTTTTGTGGTCATTCAATAATGAAATCCAAAGCGCTGTGTCACGCACACAGCGTAATGTCTTGAAATGTGTTATGTATGTTTTAGTGTATATGCTTTGGCTATGCCCAAATGTGTTGCCATCATTCTCGACCTGGGCGCCTGTGATTCAGAAGATAGCTGGCGGTGCAGGTAAGTCTTTCAGTCCTAAGGACTTATATATCAATTAAATATATAAATAAAAAAGACTACAGTGCAATCACATCAATGTGAACCGAGATGGTTGTGGCCACCTGTGATTATCCTTAGATCTGATGTTGCCTGGAGTGGTAGTGCCGTCGTGTGGTCTACCAGAAGTACGACAGGGCGATTGCTGTGCTGTTAAAGTCGTAGGAAATGGGTAAGCACACACACACACACACTCACTCACTCACTCACAGCTTGTCTGTTATCAGCATCAAACTTTTGTCCCATTGACTCTTCCATCACATGGGATGTCCTTGTTCCCAGAACGCCAATGGCTATGGGCACTGCTGCCTTGTCCACCGCAGAGATGTGCAGCGCGGGCATGAAAGGAAGAGGCGTGTGTGTCCTTCACACATTCACGGATCATTTGTGGTAGGAGTGGGTGGATACCATTGTTTCAAAGTAAATACACCCACACAATTGTAAGCAAAGCGATGTACTACTTATATCCTGTGTGGCTTACATCTGTCCACTTAGGGCGTACGGCGATAAATCGTTCCCTGCCTCGATCCCAGATACGGAAACCAGCGGAGAGGAAGTGGACGTGAGCGGGGAGGAGAGCGGGGAGGAAGAAGAGTCTGAGGAGCAAGCGACGGACGCCGGAGAGTTAACAAAGTCTCCGGGCGGACAAGGTATTGACCAGGACACACAGCAGGCCTGCACTGAGGTGGAAGAACTCCGACTGACTGAGGAGTGTGAGGGGGAGAAGGAAGAGGAGATTAACCTAGATGAGCAGAAGTCTCCACAAGGTAAAAGTGTATGTTTGCATCTTGAACCTGCACATGAAGCAAACAGGCAGCATTCCTTGAATGTTAATTACATTGACATATTTGAACCTTAAAAATCCAAATTTAAAATGTGTAATAAAACAAACAGTGAATATTATCAGTTATTATTATTATTATTATTATTATTGTAATGTTTTTGTGACAGCTAGGCATCTTTTATAGTCTTTTAAAATCGTGTTGCCACATTCTCGACACAAAGTCCGATTGTTGTTCATAAGAGTGTCTTGAGGATTGCAAGACGATTTCGCTGAACTTGTACAATGACAATCAAGACGTTCTGATTCTGATCACATTAACCGCCGCGTCAACAGAGGAGATGGACGCCTTGCTGCTGCAGTGCTTCCTGCACGCACTCAAGAGCAAAGTGAAGAAGTCGGATCTCCCCTTGCTGACCAGCTCCTTCCTCCGTAACCACATGTTCCCCTGCTGGTAGAGTACAGTGGGTCTTCTCTTTAACCACATGTTCCCCTGCTGGTAGAGTACAGTGTTACAGCCTTCCCTTTAACCACATGTTCCCCTGCTGGTAGAGTACAGTGTTACAGCCTTCTCTTTAACCACATGTTCCCCTGCTGGTAGAGAACAGTGTTACGGTCTTCCTTCTTTTAACAACAAAACTGTGCACGGCTGTAAATAGTCTTTTGTTTTTTATTTGTTGCAGTCCAAGCGGCAAACAACTCGACATCAAGAAGTCCAGCTACAAAAAGGTTTCCAAAGACGTTCAGAAATTAGACTAATCTTTGAAATGCAGAACGGCTTCACATGTTTTTGTCGTTTAGACATTCATATTTGATGTGTGTGTGTGTGTGTGTGTGTGTGTGTGTGTGTGTGTGTGTGTGTGTGTGTGTGTGTGTGTGTGTGTGTGTGTGTGTGTGTGTGTGTGTGTGTGTGTGTGTGTGTGTGTGTGTGTGTGTGTGTGTGTGTGTGTGTGTGTGGTGGAAAAGCTGTCCAAGTTTCTTCTGACCATGCAGCAGCAGCACCGGGTGGTGCGAGTGAAGGAGCTGAGCAAAGGGGTGGAGAGCCTGGTGGAGGTGGACTGGAGGAGCCCAGTGTGAGCCAAGCCTCCATCGCTCTTCCCAAACAGAATGTCCCCACACATGCACCCCTGTCTGAAGTGTGACCCTTCTTGTGTGCTTCTGTCTCTGTCGGTGTGCGCGTGCGGTCTGTAGCCTGCGCTCCTTCCGTGCCCCGGAGGAGCCCGACGTGGAGGAGGCCCCGGCGCAGGTGACGGAGGACGGCAGGCAGCCGTACCAGCCCCCTGAGATCACCATGCTGTACTCGGTGTCGGCGCGCGTGGAGCCGCTGTTTCTGGAGGCCCACAAGAGGTGTGTTTGACCCTTGGGTCATCCGGGTCCCGTCTGGAGCCATGCTGTCCCTGTGGTATCACAGTTCTGTTCTGTGGGGTCTTGTGAAAACATTTAGTTGGTGATGTCTCCACACGCAAAAGCGGAGATGGAAACAACTTTGCCGAATCAATTCTGACGTAGCGAACTTTGAACTCACATGACTTACGCTGTGGGCTTCTTCTCAAGCATTCTATATCACTGCCCGATATCCATCATCTCTGACGTAGTTTGTTCGCTCCAACTAGTTGATGGAAACACAACTAATTAGCATTTCCTTTTTTTTGTTTTGTGCGAGTTTGCTTAAAATGAGCTTCGACTGTTAGATGGAAACCCAGCTATTGTTAAGGTGATTGTGTTTCTCTCAGGAAAGGAACGGTTCTCCAGCCAGGTGAAGTTAGGACCATAATAACAGAGTACGTCAAAGCCAACGAGCTGGTGGACCAAAATAACAAAAAGTAAGAGAGGCTTCTTGTTATTCAGTTTTTAAGTATATTTGGAATATCTATTTTTTGTGTGTGGGTGGGTGTGTGTGTGTGTGTGTGTTCAAGATGTTTTTTTTAATTGCAATGTGCAAAGTACAGTGGAATGCTTACACCCCATTCCCTCCCGCAGTATGAATTTCCACAACAATACTATACTATACAATAAACAACACAATATACCATAATCAAATCAATCAATCAAATGGTGAGGATTGAATCCTCTTTATTGGTCACATACATGTAAACATACAGTGAAATGTGTTCTCTGCATGTAACCCATCCTAGTATTAGGAGCAGCGGTCAGCTATTTATACAGAGGGGAGCAGTTAGGGTTAGGGTGTCTTCCTCAAGGACACCTCGACAGTTTTTGCTAGGAGGAGCCGGGGAGTGACGAGTGACGAGTGATAAGTGACGAGTGTGTGTTTTATCCCTGCCAGCTATGTCCACATAAACCCTACTCTGTGTGACTGTCTGTTGGAGAAGTCAGAGTACCACGAGGTGGGTTTTCTGAAGTGGGACGATCTCTTTAGCAGGTAAGAAAACATCTCACACACACGTCTCGCTTCCCAGGTGCAACATAGATATAGATATATACTGTATATATATATAGTCGTTCACTCCCTACGATGAGTCTAAAGATGATCACTTTAATTCCAAATAAAGGTTGAAATAAGCAAGGTTATCTGGAACGTGGGCTTCTGATATAGAGATGCTCTCTCTCATGCTCTTTTTGTCACCGTTTCCGTTGTGTGGACCTAACAGACCTTTTCCGTCCACAGGACACTCGGCAAAATGCAGGAGTGCTCCCAGTTTGTGTTTGGCGGTGGGCCACCTGTTCTAAAGAGGGGCCACGTCGACCCCATCGACGTGTCCGTAGCCTCCAGGGGCTCCAACAAGAAGGTGGGCGCTTCAAGTCTTTGTCGTACATTCTCATAATACTCATAATACTCCAGTGAATACTCAAGTCCGGTGAAGGAGTGACACAGTGGTGATTTTGGTGACAATGTAACGGTAGTGGCAGCACTCTGCACACCGGAGGCGTTCCTTGACTACATGTAGTGACGTGAGTCGCCCTGTAGGTGACGCTCATTAAGAACCTGGAGGCCTACGGCCTGGACCCCATCGCTGTGTCTGCCGCCCTGCAGCAGAGGGTCCAGGCCAGCGCCGTGCTCCACCCGGTCCCCGGGTCCAAGGACAAGGTTCTGGTCCAGATCCAAGGAAACCAGATTCAGCACGTTGGCAATTTACTCCTAGGTTGGGAGTTTTTCGTTTTTCTCAATGGCCTAAATGTTTTACATGTTTACATTGAGTACAATTCTATACATATGAATAAACAAGGGTTTTTGGATTTTGTTTCTTTCAGATCAGTATCATATTCCTCACAAGTATATCCAAGGCCTGGAAAAAGCTCCGAAGGGCAAGAAGAAATAACAACAGTTTTACATCTACCATATGTTGTCTGTTTAACTGCTCGTACAAACATCAGCCATTAATAAATACAAATGAATCCAGTGAAAGGACTCCAGTGGTTTTATCTCCTCTCCATGTACAGGTTTATTCTTAACATGTGAATGTATCTTTTTATTAAAAGACGCATTTTCAATAATAGAAAAATATGTAATTGAAAATTATATATATATATATATATATATATATATATATATATAAATTGTTCAGTAAATATTTAGTTTAAAGGCTTGTTGGTATTTCAAAAAGAATGTTACTTTGGGCATTCCATCATATGTTTTCAATTGTAATGTTTTCCATTGATGCAGTCATCAGCAGACAGTTTCTTCCCCCTGTTCCCTACACTGGCCACGGCTTCCTGCAGTACTCATTGTGTACAAAGGGGGCGTGGGATCTCTTTACTCAGTCAACTGTGTGTGTGTGTATTTATAATTAGTTTTACCGTTTTCATATAAGGTGTTCCGCAAAACGGTTGGGAAACCACTGGATTTGTCTATGGGTGTATGGTTTCTTTCACACATTTCACACCTGGATATCGTATAACATGGTAGCATATGTCAACTGTCAATCGTGTGTGTGCGTGTGTGTGTGCGTGAGTGTGACACCCTGACCTCGTGTGGAGCCATGGCAGTCGGCTGGCAGGGGTGGGAGGACCGCTGGTGTGGTCCCCCTGGGGTTAAGAACTAAAGCTGCTTGGCCCAGATGAACATGGCTCTACACAGAAGCTCTCTGCCAATCAAAGGCCAGCCCGCTGCTCTCTCCATGACGGGAAGGCCCCAGAGGAGGGAGGCAGGAAACGCCTCCCAAAGCACAACATGATCCCTTCACACGTTTCAGGTGTGACCCTGATGTTGCTGTTAACACCACAATACAAATGAGCTGTTATGCGTAAAATCAAACCTCCTGTCTGTAAAGCGCCTGGGGTATCCAGAAAGGCGCTATATAAATGTAATTTATTATTATTATTTGACACACTGACACATCTCCCTGACCCACACATCCCCTGACACACACACACACACACACGTATACACCCTGACCCACACATCCCCTGAGACACACACACACACGTATACACCCTGACCCACACATCCCCTGACACACACACACACACACACGTATACACCCTGACCCACACATCCCCTGAGACACACACACACACACACACCCTGAGACACATCTGCTGACACATATTCCCCTGACACACATCCCCTGACACAAACAGTCTCTGACACACACACCCTGACACCGAACACACCCTGACCCACACATCCACTGACACACTTTCCCCTGACACACACACCCCGGATACACATCTCCTGACACACACATCCCCAGGAGGCTGTAATGTGACCACTTTCATTCAAAATGGGGTTTTCTACAAAAACTAAACTGACCAAAAAGAGAAAAAATATCCATGGGCTGATGAAGCTCACAATCAAGTAATTTAAAGTGATGGCAGTGCAGTTATATTTTGATAGTCTACCTGGAAGCTGGACGAGTAAGGCTGGTTTACAGCATTACAGTACATTCATAATGCATTATATTTAGACCTCCAAAAAACATGTTTTACATTACATACATCTGCATATTAACTTGCTTTTACAGATAATTAAATCCCACAGAAAGTTAAGTTGATGTATTTCAACCATATACCCTCAACAATATAATATAAGATGAATAGTAAGGATGTAATAGTCAGTACAATGGAAGAGGGAGATGTGATGTTACATCAGATAGATGAGATTAGGATACAATACAGAAGTTCTACGAGGGTTTGAGCTGATGCTCACATGGATCTCAGTCACGCACGCATCAAACCCTGGCCTAAACATCACACTCCATTAAGGCTATTATTATTTTTTTATTTTGGCAATAGAGCATGAGGATTAGAGGTCAGTCGTCCTCCGTGTTAAACCTCCAGTACAGTAGAAGGTCTGCATTTTGCACACATGATAAGCCATGAAGCTCTCCTCTGTGTGGTCTTCCAAGACATACCGACACCCTCCATAAATATCCACATGCATGGCCTGGTAAACAAGGTTAGCTCAAATTGGCTTCCACTTACTGTGGAACAGTCACAGTTATCTTTTTTCTAATACAGGAGAGTATTGCTTCATATGTGTGGTTTGTGAAAGAATCGCAATGGCGATTGGGTTGAAGACAAAGATTGAAGACAAATTCAGTCCTCTCATTTGTATGGAGGAAGGGGTGTCTGTGATGGAAAGAGTTGTGTATGTTTCTTACTGCATGAAGTATGATGAATCAAGCAAAAAAAGTTGTTCCAACTGTTGTTCTCTGGTCACGTAGCACCAGTTCTCTAGGGCTGTTGTTCTCTGGTCACGTAGCACCAGTTCTCTAGGGCTGTTGTTCTCTGGTCACGTAGCACCAGTTCTCTAGGGCTGTTGTTCTCTGGTCATGTAGCACCAGTTCTCTAGGGCTGTTGTTCTAACTGTTGTTCTCTGGTCATGTAGCACCAGTTCTCTAGGGCTGCTGTTCTAACTCTTCTTCTCTGGTCACGTAGCACCAGTTCTCTAGGGCTGTTGTTCCAACTGTTGTTCTCTGGTCATGTAGCACCAGTTCTCTAGGGCTGTTGTTCCAACTGTTGTTCTCTGGTCATGTAGCACCAGTTCTCTATGGCTGTTGTTCCAACTGTTGTTCTCTGGTCATGTAGACCAGTTCTCTAGGGCTGTTGTTCAAACTGTTGTTCTCTGGTCATGTAGCACCTATTTCTATTTTTTTTGCACCTTTCTGCAGCATAGTCATCCCCGATTATGGGGGGTTAATGATTACCTTGTGAAAACCATGTCAGTAACAACTGTGTTCCACTCGACACAGGGTTACTGCGGGAGCCTTGTGTTTTTCGGTTTCTGAACATAAACTTCAGTAATGCCTATGGCTCCTTTGTGTAAGTAATGGACTGTGTGTCCAAGAGACCACAAAAGAGAAGGGGAGAGATTACAACAGAGCAATGAATGAGCAGTGCTTAAATGGAATCTCTCTCCATGTTTTCCATCTGCCTCCCCCGTTTCTCCACCTTCTCCATACCTCTCCATCCCTTCTCCATCCCCCTCCATCCCTCTCCATCCCTCTCTATCCCTCTCCATCCCTCTCTATCCCTCTCCATCCCTCTCCATCCCTCTCCATCCCTCCCCATCCCTCTCTATCCCTCTCCATCCCTCTCCTCCATCCAGCCATATCTCATGATGAAATGGGGGATGATTAAAAGTGTTTGTGAGTGACTGAGCGAGAGAGAGAGAGAGAGAGAGCGAGCGAGAGCGAGAGCGAGAGAGAGAGAGAGAGAGAGAGAGAGAGAGAGAGAGAGAGAGAGAGAGAGAGAGAGAGAGAGAGAGAGAGAGAGAGAGAGAGAGATTGACAGACAGAGGGTGGAGATAATGCCTCCTGAATGCATGGTGAAAACAAACCCGTCGGGCTTAGACCGAGCAGTGGAGGCTGAGAGCGTGCACGTGAGGGAGCGTGCACGTGAGGGAGTATGCATGTGAGGGAGCGTGCATGTGACACCGTGGTCACAAGCGCACCATCGTCAACTCATCATCATCAGCAGCAGCAGCCTCTCTCTCACTCGCCCCCGTGCCCCTGACGAAGAGAGATAGACAACAAGAGGGAGAGAGAGAGAGAGAGAGAGAGAGAGAGAGAGAGAGAGAGAGAGAGAGAGAGAGAGAGAGAGAGAGAGAGAGAGAGAGAGAGAGAGAGAGAGAGAGACACCCATACATCATAGCTGGAAGAGCAGAGAAGGGGAGAGGGAACAAGAGGCAAACACTCTCTCACTCTCTCTCTCCCTCCCCTTGGTCTTCAGAAGAAGAAGAAGAAGAAGAAGAGAAGAGAGAAGAAGAGACACCGAGAGACAGAGACTGTAGCCAATTGGAGTGAGCTTGGAGCTCCAGGGTGTTCTCTGCCCTCCACAGCCCGAGGAGGAGCAGGAGAGAGGGGAGAGAGAGGAGAGCGAGAAGAGAGAGGAGAGAGAGAGAGAGAGAGAGAGAGAGAGAGAGAGAGAGAGAGAGAGAGAGAGAGAGAGAGAGAGAGAGAGAGACACCCATACATCATAGCTGGAAGAGCAGAGAAGGGGAGAGGAAACAAGAGGCAAACACTCTCTCACTCTCTCTCTCCCTCCCCTTGGTCTTCAGAAGAAGAAGAAGAAGAAGAAGAAGAAGAAGAGACACCGAGAGACAGAGACTGTAGCCAATTGGAGTGAGCTTGGAGCTCCAGGGTGTTCTCTGCCCTCCACAGCCCGAGGAGGAGCAGGAGAGGGAGAGAGGGAGCGAGAGAGAGAGGAGAGAGAGAGAGAGAGAGAGGAGATGCTCAACAACCTGACAGACTGTGAGGATGGAGAGGGGGGGGCCAACAGCCAGGGTGAGCGACGAAAGCAGTCAGCTGTGTGTGTGTGTATGTGTGTGTGTGTGTGTGTGTGTGTGTGTGTGTGTGTGTGTGTGTGTGTGTGTGTGTGTGTGTGTGTGTGTGTGTGTGTGTGTGTGTGTGTGTGTGTGTGTGTGTGTGGTGTGTGTGGTTGTGTGTGGTTGTATGTGTGGTGTGTGCGTGTGTGTGGTTGTGTGAGCGTGTGTGTGTGTGTGTGTGTGAGTGAGTGAGTGAGTGTGTGTGTGTCATTCATGGTTAAAGTTTGCTTAAGAAGATGCATAATTATTAATTTCAGAGATGAGCAGATACATACTTTTCCTAGATCTCTTGTTTATATTTTTTTGTATGCACCTGTCGACTTTTCTGACAACGTGGCTGTGTGTGTGTGTGTGTGTGTGTGTGTGTGTGTACGTGTGTGTGTGTGTGTGTGTGTGTGTGTGTGTGTGTGTGTGTGTGTGTGTGTGTGTGTGTGTGTGTGTGTGTGTGTGTGTGTGTGAGTGAGTGAGTGTCATTCATGGTTAAAGTTTGCTTAAGAAGATGCATAATTATTAATTTCAGAAATTAGATACATACTTTTCCTTGATTTCTTTGGTTAAAATTTTTTTGTATGCACCTGTCGACTTTTCTGACAACGTGGCTGTGTGTGTGTGTGTGTGTGTGTGTGTGTGTGTGTGTGTGTGTGTGTGTGTGTGTGTGTGTGTGTGTGTGTGTGTGTGTGTGTGTGTGCGTGTGTGTGTGTGTGGTGGTGTGCGTGTGTGTGGTTGTGAGTGCTGTGTCTAAATCATCCTGAGTACTACAATGGGCCTGTGTCAAAGATCGGTGACATAAAGTAACTTTCTGTTCCTGTCATGTTAATAATAATAATAATAATAATAATAATAATCATGTTGACATTGGGTTGGTTGTATTCTGTCTGTGGCAGTGCCAGCCTGGTCAGTGTATATTCACTTACTTACGTATTAGACTAGTTGAGTCCACACCAGGTGCGCTACCATACGCATACATCCACACTGACCCCTAACTAATGTTATGAGCTTCACCTGTGGTTCTCCTACTGTGAAAAGGGTCTCTGCCACTGTGGATGAAGCCTCTGTCTACAGCCCCCATAGGCCTATATCACGTCACAGTTGAAAGCCGGAAGTACCCGTTAAAAATCGCGGAAGCAGTGTGTCCCAAGTCCGCCCACCTTTCGAGACGTATATGCTCTCCTTGTCAAAGTGCAAACTGCAGACATACGCGCTACCCCTGAGAACATGAAACCAGGGACCTTCATCCTCCTTATCAGCCTCACACAAGACTTGCGGAGGAGTTTGTCTTTGGGTAAATGGTGTAAACTGAGGTAGGGCTGTCTGTGTTTAGACGTTGAGCAGCCGGTACACTACAATAACAGAGAGGAGAGGAGGCGGACAGTTTGTCACGTATCTGGGGTAACTACCAGAAGAAAGAGTACACTGCTAGGCGATTTTTAACGTTCCGGAAGCAGGAAGTGTGACATAGGCCTATTCACTACCATGCCAGCCAGCTGTGTGTGTGTGTGTGTGTGTGTGTGTGTGTGTGTGTGTGTGTGTGTGTGTGTGTGTGTGTGTGTGTGTGTGTGTGTGTGTGTGTGTGTGTGTGTGTGTGTGTGTGTGTGTGTGTGTGTGTGTGTGTGTGTGTGTGTGTGTGTGTGTTTGTGTGTGCACATGTGTGTGTTTGTGTATGCACATGTGTGTGTTTGTGTGTGTGTACATGCCTGTGTGTGTGTGTGTGTTATGTTTTATCTGTGCCAGGCTGCTTGTCTTTTCTCCGAAGAGAATTAACATCACATAGAAAATTGGATTACAAAAAAGGGAAATAAAAGCAGCCTCTCTGTAATCTGGCTCTGCTGGAGGCCGTCCTCACCTGGCCACGCCTTGTCATCAAGGAGGATTTATTAACCACATTTTATATTCAACCTAGTACTTCTGTTCTCTGCAATGAATATTTATGATGCACTTTATTAATTGGTTTTATTGTTAAAACAAACAAAAAAATCCGGGCCTTTTTCTTTATTATGGTGTCAAGAAGTGGCATTCTAATCAATACTTTTGTATCAATAGTATTGATCATAATATTTTCCCTGGGGTCCACAGGTTGTGACCTTCCTGTCCCTCAGACAGGAAGTATAACAGGACGTGTAACCATGTGATCTGTCCTTCCACAACATCCCTGTGAGGGTTTAGTTCCACATGACGGCGTCCTGGTGTGTCTCAGTTGAAACTTCAGAACAAACAAGCCAAGTCTAGGCAGCGTGAACTGAGAGCATGAACCACTTGGTAAGGCCTGCAGGGCTGATGAATAGACTCCTTGTCTATTACCAATAGAAGTGTTCCCATTCCTAACACACAGTGCTCAAGGCCCTGCCTGTGTTGTTTCAATATATTTTTTGTATCAAATGTAAAAAGGCTGCCATGGACAGCAGGTGCAGCTGCTTCCTGCGTGTCCTTGTGTGGTTCTAGAGGTCAGAGGTCAGAGGGTAGATGGACCCTCTCACCCTGGAGAGGACCTTAGCACTGGGAGAGATTAGTGCAGGGCTGAAGCGCCATCTTCTCACTTCTCGCCTTGGCATGCATCTATTCTGAATGTAAAAGGAAATACTTAAATATAATAATAAGAATAATAATAAGAATAATAATCACAATCACAATCATAATCATAATCATAATAAATACAACGCAATACAAATAATAAAAAATATATATATATAATATACTGTAATTAATTCACTTAATTGCACTTTAGATTTTTGTATATATTATGTAACTTTTGTTGAAATTAGCTTTGATAAAATTAAAGTCTTATCATCAGTATCAACTATAATGTCTCAATTTTATTTACAGCTATAATAGCTAAGTAATAACTGAAATGTGTCCTTGAGAAAACCCCTCCCTCACACCATGCCACCATGAGGAAGATATCCATATTTAAGATTTAATACCGCTCCTCAAGGATAGGCTGTTACTTGATGAAAGGCTCTCACTCTCTCTCTCTCTCTCTCTCTCTCTCTCTCTCGCTCTCTCTCCCCCGTCTTTCCCATTCTCTCCAAGGAGAGAGAGAGAGAGAGAGAGAGAGAGAGAGAGAGAGAGAGAGAGAGAGAGAGAGAGAGAGAGAGAGAGAGAGAGAGAGAGAGAGAGAGAGAGAGAGAGGGAGAGAGAGAGAGAGAGAGAGAGAGATCAGCTGCTGCTGATGAGATGTGATTTGGTCTCATTGAAGCCTGAACCCGGAATCTAGACTAAGCCTATGATTGTGCTGGTGATGGAGACACAATGCCATTATTCATGTTCATGTTTTACTACCGCTGCTATATATTATTCTGCCAATTTGCACTATACGTATTGTTGTGTATTGTATATACCTACGTATTACTGTAATAATACTGTACATTTATCTTCATTTATCAATACATTTAAATATATTTTTGTTTATACAATTTTTAGTTAGTTGTTTTGTTTTTTTAGCTTAGGTATTAGTATTTTTTGTGTGTGCATTTATTCCCTCTGTGTCAACTGTTGCACCTTAATTTCCCTCGGGATTAATAAAGTAATCTGAATCTGAATCTGAATCACCCATAGCCTCGTTTAATGCACAACCTAATTCACAAACCCCTGCATGTGTGTTATTATGTGTTGCGGAGCTGTGGGTGATTTTAGAAAAAAGAGTGTTTATGTAATTTGCGTAGAGTGCCTGAGATTATGTCATCGCGAATAGAGGAACACCGTTATGTAACACAAGGCCGAGCTTTTAATATCATAAAGGGGTTTTAATATGGCTTCCTAGTAATTCCTCGGGAGTAGGCCTACTCTGAGTGGATCTACAGCTTTGCCGTGTTGTGATAGCCAGCTGGGGCACCGTCCTGAGGATCGGGCCTAGTCGCTCAAACTACTTACCAGCATAACATCACTAACAAACCACACATGCACACACACACACACACACACACACGCTCGCACGCATACGCACACACACACAGACACACACAAACAAACAAAGACTGAAGGACTGAATGGTGACAATCCTGTTAAAATATTCAGACAAGAAGCTAATTAAAATCTTATATCTTTGAATAAAGTACAGAAAAATAGACTGAATCCGTTATTGTACTTGTATTAGTAATTGTATTATTATTATTTATATTATTTTCAGTTTTGCCACGCCAGACTCACAACTGGCACCGCTGGTGTGAGAAACCTCTCCGTTTTGCTATTAATTGATGTTTATCAATTCATTCAAAAATAATTTATATAATATATAATCATTTGTTTTGCGTTCTGGGAAATGAGTTTCTCTCTTTCTGGGAAATGAGTTTCTCTGCGCCTCCCTTGAGTTTGATGAATGGGCGCACACAGCGGCCGCAACCGAGCCGTAAAGACAACATCTGGATGACCGTAATAATAATAAAATCCATTCTCCAACCCATCACCATTCACCAGGTCCAAGCCCACGCATTAACCGACGGGGTTCCTCTGGCCCCGTTCACACTTGGCATTAGCATGTGGTTCATATGTGGTTTGAGAGATCCGATCAACAGTGGACGACGTCAGTAGGTGCGTTCAGACTCTGTCAGTCGTGGCCGTCATTAGTGGGGCTTGATGCCGTTCCAGCGTGCCGTGTAACTTTGACTTATCTGTCTTCTCTGTTCACCGAGAGACGTGTTTGTGGCTTTGGAAATGTAAATCATGTCTTCCCCCGAGTCCCCAGGGGAGCAGGCTTGTTTTCTCCTGGACAGCCAGAACCGTCCATGTTGGGGGGGATTCAGGTTGAGCTTCATGAGTCTGACGTTTATGGAGCGTTGCCTGCTCCATGCTCTCACCTGACGCTGGACAACCCGGGGAGTCTCCCATCCTTTTAGATGGGAAACTTTAGACGAGTTGTGTCTGTTGGGTGCTTGTGCCAAAGCCCTCTTCGTAGACATGTAGCCGTATCTATAAACAGCTTAGCTACCATTATTTCACCAGGGTGGTTTCAGAGTGTGTTTCGGTCCTATGTAGGCTGGCTCTAGTCTGTGTTATTTATCGGTAAATAACACATCTGGTTGACCTTACATGCCGAGGGCTCACATGTCTCTCCTGTGTGAATAGAGACCCGTCTCCTAGTGTGTGTCTGACTGAGATGGATGATGATGAGCTGATGAGGGAAGAGAAAGTAGAATACCAAAAATAATTTTAAGGGAAGAAGATGAGAAGTGGACTTCTCACACTGAAGTCAAGGAGCATGCATGGTTCTCATTCATTCGTTGGACTACTGGCCATTGCTGTGGAGCTGAATGCATGAGAACCGTGAAGCTCCATCAATACACAATGTGATCAAAACCAAGTGGGGCCAGGAGAAACTGTTGATACCTCAATCAATACAGTAAACAACCGTCATATACAAACAAACATATCAAAACCTATGTAGAAACATATGTAGTCATTTTTCAATATGTAATGTGTGTGTGTGTACTGTTTATATATACACACACACACACACACACACACACACACACACACACACACACACACACACACACACATACCAAAGCCTCAAGAAGAACGGTTTAAGGTTTAATAAAAAACTGGTTTACTATTAGTTATTTTTTTCTTTCTATATATTTTTCTCTGTTTTTCATATTTCTGGGCTCACATCATGTTTTTCTGACCTCTTCCGACCCATCTTGACTATCCAAACAATGTGTTTGAGGTGAGCTGGAGACCCCCCCCCCCCCCCCCTCGACAATAAAGCCATATATCTTCCAGAGCCATATGTGTTTCACACATCACTCGGCTGGCTGGATTAACGCCTGGCCAGGGAGTCCAGCACACCTGAATGCTAAAGGACGTGTGGGGAGACGATAAGGAGAACAGAGGATATATATATGGAATACATCTGTGGTCCAGACGAGAGCATTCCGGACTGGAGGTGAAGCTGCACACCTCGGGCCCATCTGTAGTCTCCAGTGAGGGGGCGAGCCAGCGAGGGCCGGTGGGGTTCAGGCATGTCAGTAGCTGCACTGCAGATACAAAGAGACATCATCCTTATCCTCCATCAACCCTTCATTCCCATACTCCATCTCCATTAGCTTGTATGGAAGCCTTTGAGGAGGAATATCTACTGCAGTCATCACTCACTCACTCATTCCTGGTGCAAATGAACCTTCTTTTGACGTAGTGATGTAGATGTTCCCAGGATGTAGAACAGTATCCAGCGGGTTGGAACCAGAACAGAGTGGAGATAGTGGGCCACATGCCACCTGTGAACCATCAGACCATCGGGGTGTGTTCTGGAGAGCCTGGAGAGCTTCTGGACTGGAGAACAAACATTTTTTGGCGGCCCCGTGGCCTGGGACAGCTGGTGGATAATCTCTCATTTAAGCTCCTAAAAGCCGGTATAAACTGTCCATTTTGTAATGACCATGAGCACAATCTGCGGCCCTCGGCTCACCCTGGCCTGGTCCTGTGTGGTTTGGGCCGAGTCACAGGCAGATCTACCAGGGTGGTGCTGTGGCCGGGTGGAGGATTCCTCTGGCTGTGTGTGTCTTATTCTTCTCAGTGCTATCAAGCTGGCTAACCAGCCAACCATCATCCCTTCAGCATGTTTATCCAAGAGATTCAAGATGTGTTAATTTGCCATGTGCAACAAGTACAATGGAATGCTTACTCTACGACACTCAACAACACTACGATACCATGCTATACTGAAACTATGCAATACTACACTATACTATAAACCACACTGTACTTACTATATATTACTATATTACTATGTATAAACTATACTATATACTATAATCAACACACTACTATACACAATAAAAATAACAATAAACTGTTTGATGGATGATACAGTATATGCATATGGAGAAAGGTGCAAAAAGCATTTTAAAGTGACAGTAGTGCAGCAGCATCATGCATACAGTGCAGTGCAGTGTGGGAGTCCAGTAGGTGCAGTAAAGAGGTATGAGAGTGTAATATTAATATAATATGTAATATTGGTGAACATGTTATCCTGAGCCTCGACCCATGCGCCAGTGTCTGCTCCACAATAAACCCACCTTAAGGGCCGGATGATCAACCGCTTCTATCGTAAAGTGGAGGTCCTCCGCCACCTTGTGGTACCGAATATAACTACGAGTTTCTGCCCTGAAGCGCATACTAACAATACGCCCTCCTGCCAATCTTAACAATCAGGGGTTTGTTCAATGTTCAGTAAGATATTGATCCGTTATTATGCTGTTCTGCGTTATTGAGAATCAGCATGGAATTTGCATTGTTGCGGCTTCTTTTGGCGAGTTGGCAGTATATATTATGGGATGCCATGCCCTTCTAACCTCTAGGATTAACTTAAGGCCAGGTGTGTGTGTGTGTGTGTGTGTGTGTGTGTGTGTGTGTGTGTGTGTGTGTGTGTGTGTGTGTGTGTGTGTGTGTGCGTGCGTGTGTGCGTGTGCGTGTGTGTGTGTGTGTGTGTGTGTTCCTACATCTGTTCTCCCAGCAGATGGAAACCCTCAGGAGAGCAGTCCTTTCATCAGCAGCGGTGCGGCCAGCGGCGTGGAGAAGAGCCAGCAGTACGACGGCAAGCACATGGCTCTGTTTGAGGTGAGGCTCCACCCGCGGCCTTTGGGTTAAGCTGTGGTTGTGTCTTTCCATCTGACTTCCTGTTATTGTTTATACTGTTCCTTTTGTTGTTTTTATATGTATTTTATATTTGAATGTAAAGCACATATAAATAAATACACTTTTATTTGACTCACTTACGTTAATAATATATTATGGATAATAATACATTTGAATTGAAACGCTTTTCAAGACACACACATACACTGTGCATACATTTTAAAACAAACTATATGCAACATGAAATATATGTATACACAAACATACTTACATAAATACACACATACATGCATGCACATACAAATACATACATACATACATACATACATACATACATACATACATACATACATACATATATACAAACAAATACACACATATATTCAGACATACATACATACATACATACAGTACATAATACATACATACATATATGCATACGTACATTCATACACAAACATACATATTATACATTCATACATACTGTACATACATACAAACATACACATACAAATACATACATACATACATACATACTGTACATAAATACATACATACAAACGTACATACATACTGTAAATACACATACATACATAAATACACACATACATACGTACACATACAAAAACATACATACATACATATATACATACATACAAACAAATACACACAAACATACATACATACATACATACATACATACATACAAATACATATGCATACATACATACATACACATACATACAAATACATATACATACATACATCCAACTGAATAAACAAAAGGGGCCCAGGTGTCACATGACTCCATCACCTCCCCCCCCCCCGAGCCCCCCGTACCCCATCTCTCACACCACTCACACACACACATGTGTGTGTGTCCCACAGGACGAAATGGACACCAGCCCCATGGTGTCCTCGCTGCTGGGCAGCCTGGCTGACTACTCCAACCTGCCCACGGGCAGCAAGGAGCACGAGGAGGCGGAGAACAACGAGGAGGGGGCCCGGCCCTCCAAACCACCCGTCAAGGTCACTCCCCCCCCCCTTGGTTTAACCCTTCATTCATCCTAACCCTGAGCATAACTCTGTCAGCCCGGGCCTCCCTTTACTAAGTGATGCCGTGATACACTCGTATGCCAAAATGTGTATAATAAGTTAAAGTCATTGACCATTTAGAACCAGAATCAGAATGCCTTCATTGTCGTTGCAAAAGTTAGACTAAATTGAGTTTAAATAAGAGTCTAAATATATGCAGTATATTACAGTATATTTACTGTAACCTATGAGACTTATGTTTATTATTATTATTATTATCATATCATATCATGCATTCATGTATTTATTTGTTATCTCTTTTTCTCTTTGTCATTTTATGTTGTTGTTTTATTGACGTCGTCTAAACAACATGAACAACTATGTACAACTATATACAACTATTGTATATAGTATTTGTTATAGTATTGTTTTAAAAATTCATACTGCAGGAGGGAATGGGCAGTAAGCATCCATTGTACTTTTTGCAAATGGCCAATAAATCCTCTTGTATCTTGTATGTGAAAGCTTTTGTTTCATCACAGATTTGATGTGTCCCCCCCCCCCCCCCCCTGTGTCCCCCCCCCCCCAGGCCCCCCAGCTGGGCACCCTGATGGGGGTGTACCTGCCCTGCATCCAGAACATCTTCGGCGTCATCCTCTTCCTCAGGATGACCTGGATGGTGGGGGTGGGGGGGGTCTTGGGCTCCTTCCTCATCGTCTTCATGTGCTGCTCCACGGTGAGCCAGAGACCAATGCTGTCACTGCTGCCACTTGAAGAGGCCGTGGGTCATTAGACAGCTGTGGGGGAACCCCCAAAAGCCAATTGAGTATTTTTTAAAGCATTCAAACTCATGCAAAAGTCACACAAAAATAGGCATCATTGAGTGTGTGTATATATTGAAAAAGACATGATAGATACATATATATGTTTAACTTATATATATATATATATATATACATATATATATATATATATAACTTATTGTACTTTTACCTGAGCACTAGTTCAGTTCTTGGAGACTTCCAAGTGTATAATGACAGAATTAAATGCACTTTTGACTTCTGGTGACGAGTTGTTCTCTTACCTTCCTTTGTTGAAACACACTATTGTAAGTCGCTTTGGATAAAAGCGTCTGCTAAATGACTCTAATGTAATATATATATATATATATATATATATATATATATATATATATATATATAACAATCAGTCGACGACGGGCTTGGCAAATCTTATTGGATCGTGCAGAATATTAGAATATTGGTCGAGGACACCTCAAGTAGAATGTGTGAAAATGATTCAAACGTGTTCAATAGACCACTCTCTCTCTCAGACCATGCTAACAGCCATCTCCATGAGCGCCATCGCAACCAATGGAGTCGTGCCAGGTCAGTGGCTACATCACTGTGTGTGTGCCAAGTCCAGTTTATTGTCACTTCACCGTTTACACTATAAAGCAGTGAGTGAAAATCGTTATGTGCCATACCCAACGACAGACAGCAGTTATAAAGATAAGATCAAATAGAATAAAAACAGAATAGAATAAAAGTTTAAAAAAATTGTACAAAACTGTATAAAGTGAAATCTATAAAATAAAAATGCAATTTATAAAATGCAATATATCGGCACAGAAAAAGAGCAATATGTATATATAAATCATATAGTGTGTGTGTGTGTGTGTGTGTGTGTGTGTGTGTGTGTGTGTGTGTGTGTGTGTGTGTGTGTGTGTGTGTGTGTGTGTGTGTGTGTGTGTGTGTGTGTGTGTGTGTGTGTGTGTGCATGCAGGTCTGTGGGTGTGTGTGTGTGTGTGTGCATGTGTGTGCATGCAGGTCTGTGGGTGTGTGTGTGTGTGTGTGTGCATGTGTGTGCATGCAGGTGTGTGTGTGTGTGTGTGTGTGTGTGTGTGTGTGTGTGTGTGTGTGTGTGTGTGTGTGTGTGTGCATGTGTGTGCATGCAGGTCTGTGGGTGTGTGTGTGTGTGTGTGTGCATGTGTGTGCATGCAGGTGTGTGTGTGTGTGTGTGTGTGTGTGTGTGTGTGTGTGTGTGTGTGTGTGTGTGTGTGTGCAGGTCTGTGTGTGTCTATGTGTGTTCTGTGAACTAATGGTTGTGTGTGTACGTCCCCCAGCTGGAGGGTCATACTACATGATCTCTCGCTCGCTGGGCCCCGAGTTCGGTGGAGCGGTGGGGGTCTGCTTCTACCTGGGGACGACCTTCGCCGGGGCCATGTATATTCTGGGATGTATTGAAATACTACTGGTGAGGAGGTCTACTCACAGAGTAACTGGTACACCCGCCATTACACAACATTGTAGAAACATTGTCAAATGTTTTCAATGTTGTTAGAACCACTTCGTGGTGCCATAAACGCATGTTCCCCTTTTCCTTTTCACCAAGGACATTTAAATTATGCTCCTCCTTCTCCGCCCCCACCTCCTCCCCCTCATCCTCCTCCTCCCCCTCCTCCTGCTCCTCCGCTTCCTCCTTCTTTCCCTCCTCCTCCCCCATCTCCTCCTCCTCCCCCACCTCCTTCCCCACCTCCTCCCCCACCTCCCCCTACTCCTTCTCCTCCCCCACCTCCTCCTCCTCCGCCTCCTTCTTCCCCACCTCCTCCTCCTCCTCCTCCTCCTCCTCCTTCTCCTCCTCCTCTCCCACCTCCTCCTCCTCCTCCTCCTCCTCCCCCCCACCTCCTCCTCCTCCTCCCCCTCCTCCCCCTCCTCCTCCTCCTCCCCAACTCCTCCTCCTCCTCCTCCTCCTCCTCCTCCTCCTCCTCCTCCTCCTCCTCCTCCTCCTCCTCCTCCTCCTCCTCCTCCTCCTTGTGCTCCTCCTCCTCCTCTCCCACCTCCTCCCCCTCCTCCCCCTCCTCCTCCTCCTCCCCAACTCCCCCTCCTCCTCCTCCTCCTCCTCCTCCTCCTCCTCCTTGTGCTCCTCCTCCTCCCCCTCCCCCTCCTCCTCCTCCTCCTCCTCCTCCTCCCTCCTCCCCTCCTCCTCAACTCCTCCTCTCCCTCCTCCTTCCCCCCACCTCCTCCTCCTCCCTCTCCTCCTCCTCTCCCTCCTCATCCTCCCCCTCCTCCTCCTCCTCCCCCACCTCCTCCTCTCCCACATCCTCCTCCTCCTCCTCCTCCTCCTCCTCCTCCTCCTCCTCCTCCTCCTCCTCCTCCTCCCCCCCTCTCCTCCTCCACCACCTCCTCCCCCTCCTCCTCCTCCTCCTCCTCCTCCCCCCTCACCTCCTCCCCCTCCTCCTCCACCTCCTCCCCCTCCTCCTCGTCCTCCCCCTCCTCCTCCTCCACCTCCTCCCCCTCCCCTCCTCCCCACCTCCTCCCCCTCTCCCTCCTCCTCCTCCTCTCCCACCTTCTCCTCCTCCTCCTCCTCCTCCTCCCCCTCCTCCCTCTCCTCCTCCTCTCCCTCCTCGTCCTCCCCCTCCTCCCCCTCCTCCTCCTCCTCCCTCTCCCTCTCCCACCTCCTCCTCCTCCTCCTCCCCCCCACCTTCTCCTCCTCCTCCTCCTCCTCCTCCCCCTCCTCCCTCTCTTCCTCCTCTCCCTCCTCGTCCTCCCCCTCCTCCTCCTCCTGCCCAACTCCTCCTCCTCCTCCTCCTCCTCCTCCTCCTCCTCCTCCTCCTCCTCCTCCTCCTCTCCCACCTCCTCCTCCCCCTCCTTCTCCTCATTCCCCTCCTCCTCCTCCCCTCCTCCTCCTCCTCCTCTCCCCTCCTCCTCCCCTCCTCCCTCCTCCCCTCCTCCTCCTCCTCCTCCTCCTCCTCATCCCCCTCCTCATGCTCCTCCTCCTCCTCCTCCTCATCCCCCTCCTCCTCCTCCTCCTCCTCATCCCCCTCATCCTCCTCCTCCTCCTCCTCCTCCTCCTCATCCCCCTCCTCATGCTCCTCCTCCTAGATCTACATCGTTCCCCAGGCGGCTGTCTTCCAGATGGAAGGCCTGGAGGGTCCGGCCGTGGAGGCGGCCCTCCTCAACAACATGCGGGTGTACGGCACCGTGGTGCTGGCCCTCATGGCGCTGCTGGTGTTCGTGGGGGTCAAGTACGTCAACAAGCTGGCGCTGGTCTTCCTGGCGTGCGTCATCTTCTCCATCCTGGCCGTGTACGCCGGGGTCATCAAGACCGCCCTGGACCCGCCCGTCTTCCCGTGAGTTTGGGGAACGTTTTCTCCGAGGTTCCTTCATGTGTGCCACGACGGACATCTTTGAGCGGCTGCCATTGTTATGATTATAAATCAGATTATTGCTTATTATTATTACTTTTATTGCAAGATACAAGATTCAAGAATTTTTATTATGGTCTGAGTATGTGACTTTCCTTGTTTCTGTTATCTACTGATAACATATCTACTGTTATCTACTGTTAACAGTAGATAACAGATAACTGTTAAGTTATCTACTTGCTTGGTTCAATCCAAGGCCTCTCAGCCACCCTCACCTCTCCCACATTAGCCTGTGTGAGCGTCTCTGACAACGGTGACAGCCGTCTCGGGACTGAGTTGGAACCTTCCAGTGTCTCTGTGTGCTTTGCAGTCCTGAACCAGAGAGAGAGAGTCAGCCTCATTCTAAGATGAGCGAACATGAGGGCTGTGCTCCACCACACTAACCAAGCCCCCCTGTGGACTCCCCCCGTTCACAGAGTCTGTATTCTGGGAAACCGAACTCTGCTGTCCAAGTCCTACGACGTGTGCTCCAAGGAGGCGGTGGCGGTGGACAACGACACGGTCCCGTCGCGGCTGTGGCGGACGTTCTGCGACTCGGAGACCCTCAACGCCACCTGTGACGAGTACTTCACCAACAACAACGTCACGGAGATCCAGGGCATCCCGGGGGTTACCAGTGGCGTCCTGGCAGGTACACGGGGACACAGCTGATGACCCTCCCCTTGAGGGACAACCACACACCCCCTGCTGGAGCTGGAGCTCCCCTCCTCAAGCACCTTCAGCATGAAGGGCCGGGGCTGTATTGCGGTTGAGGATTTTTTTTCCATCTCCACTCGCTAATTAACTGCATTTATACCAAATGTTATACCTCACATTCATACACCCATTCATACACACATTCACACACCCAGTCATACACCCATTCATACACACATTCACACACCCATTCATACACCCATTCACACCCATTCATACACACATTCACACACCCATTCATACACCCATTCATACACCCATTCATACACCCATTCACACCCATTCACACCCATTCATACACCCATTCATACACACATTCATACACCCATTCACACACACATTCACACACACATTCACACCCATTCACACCCATTCATACACACATTCACACACCCATTCACACACACATTCACACCCATTCACACCCATTCATACACACATTCACACACCCATTCATACACACATTCACACACACATTCATACACCCATTCGTACACACATTCACACACCCATTCACACACACATTCACACACCCATTCGTACACACATTCACACACACATTCACACCCATTCGTACACCCATTCACACCCATTCATACACCCATTCATACACACATTCACACACACATTCATATACCCATTCACACCCATTCATACACCCATTCATACACACATTCACACACACATTCACACACACATTCATACACAAATTCATGGAGGAGCCAAGGGATCAAACCAGCAACCTGGGACAACCCGCACTCTCTCCTGAGCTACTGCTGCCCTGGGGTGTAGCCAGAACACTGGAGTGTAACATTTCATCTAAAATAAGTTCTGTTGAAGACATTGAAGAGAGACACTTTCCCTCTCTTTCTCTGACCCCTCTGACCTATGTCGATGTGTCTCCCAGAGAACCTGTTTGGCTACTACCTGGAGAAGGGGGTGATACTGGAGAAGCGAGGACTGGCGTCCGTGGCTGAAGAGGACGGCCCGTCGCCGGCCTCCAAGCGCTACGTGGTGGCGGACATCGCCAGCTTCTTCACCCTGCTGGTCGGAATCTATTTCCCTTCGGTCACAGGTTGGCACCGCAACACATCGGGGATACGGCGCCGAGTTCAGGGGTAGAATAGGGAAGACCGCCGTTCTTCCCATAACATTTAGATTAACTTGTAAAGGGCTTTGGTCAAAAGCGCTCATCCATTTACCATTTAACATAGATATCTTACAGTAGCAGATTCAAGCTGTAGAGTGAGTAACATCAACTGTTGTTGTGCAAGTAATAGACTGTACTAAAACAGTAGTGAATACCGCTCATAACAGGAATGATGGTGGGTGTAGCAGTGCACCAGTCCAGTGAACACACACTGACCACGCCGGTACTGCCACAGACGGAATAAAACCAACCTGATGTTAACATGACAGGAACATAAAGTTACTTTTACATTTACATTTACATTTAGGACATTTGGCAGACGCTTTTATCCAAAGCGACTTACAAGGAGTACATTTGTTATTGACGACCTGTGAAAAGGGTCCACTCAGATAAGGGGCCAGAGGACACCCTGGGCTCAAGAAAGCCAGAAGAAGTTGAAAGGCAGACTGTGGACGTTCACGTCTTCCTGTCTGAGTTGTCCAGGTATCATGGCAGGATCCAACCGCTCCGGGGACCTGAGGGACGCTCAGAGGTCCATCCCTATCGGCACCATCGCCGCCATCACCACCACCTCCATCGTGTGTATCCTTCAGGGGCCGGCTCAGTACAAACAACCCTTGGCCTAAGTGTGTATGTGTGTGTGTGTGTGTGTGTGTGTGTGTGTGTGTGTGTGTGTGTGTGTGTGTGTGTGTGTGTGTGTGTGTGTGTGTGTGTGTGTGTGTGTGTGTGTGTGTGTGTGTGTGTGTGTGTGTGTGTGTGTGTGTGTGTGTGTGTGTGTGTGTGTGTGTGTGTGTGTGTGTGTGTGTGTGTGTGTGTGCGTGCGTGTGCGTGTGTGTTTGTCTAAGTGTGTGTGTGGGTGTGTGGGTGTGTGTTTGTCTAAGTGTGTGTGTGTGTGTGTGTGTGTGTGTGTGTGTGTGTGTGTGTGTGTGTGTGTGTGTGTGTGTGTGTGTGTGTGTGTGTGTGTGTGTGTGTGTGTGTGTGCGTGTGTGTGTGTGCCTAAGTGTGTGTGTGTGTGTGTGTGTGTTTGTCTAAGTGTGTGTGTGGGTGTGTGGGTGTGTGTTTGTCTAAGTGTGTGTGTGTGTGTGTGTGTGTGTGTGTGTGTGTGTGTGTGTGTGTGTGTGTGTGTGTGTGTGTGTGTGTGTGTGTGTGCGTGTGTGTGTGTGCCTAAGTGTGTGTGTGTGTGTGTGTTTGTCTAAGTGTGTGTGTGGGTGTGTGGGTGTGTGTTTGTCTAAGTGTGTGTGTGTGTGTGTGTGTGCTCGTCTAAATGTGTGTATGTGTGTGCGTGTGTGTGTGTGTGCCGTAGTGTGTGCCTGTGCCGTAGTGTGTGTGTGTGTGTACATTGCATAATGGCATTCCCTAACAGCTGATTCCAGACATGTCCTGTGTGGTGCTGTTCGGGGCCTGCATAGAAGGGGTGGTCCTCAGAGATAAGTGAGTCTACAGCGGTTATCCCATCGTTCAGCGGAAACTCAACTAATCACATCAACTAATCACCAGTCAATCGCAAGCCACTGTGGCCGCTTATAAGGGGATCCCAGAGTGAATCAAGCCAGGGTCATCGTGTGCCCAGGTTTGGCGAAGGCGTGAAGGGTAACCTGGTGATCGGGACCCTGGCCTGGCCCTCACCCTGGGTCATCGTGATCGGGTCCTTCTTCTCCACCTGCGGGGCGGGGCTTCAGAGTCTGACCGGGGCCCCCCGTCTGCTGCAGGCCATCTCCCGGGATGGCATCATCCCCTTCCTGAGAGTAGGCTCACCCATGATATGTTTATATATATTATATACTTAGAATGTTATATCCATACGCTATATATGCTTTCTTTTAGAATACAAATAAGATCAATAAACCATTCCAATTGATTACACCACAAATTAATAATTGTGTGTGTGTGTGTCTGTATGTGTGAGTGTGTGTGTGTGTGTGTGTGTGTGTGTGTGTGTGTGTGTGTGTGTGTGTGTGTGTGTGTGTGTGTGTGTGTGTGTGTGTCTGTGAGTATGTGCGTGAAAGCAAACGAGTGGAAGTGTGTGTGTGAGGGTGTGTGTGTATGTGGGTATGTATGTATGTGTCTGCGCATGGGTCTCTGTGAATATGTGTGTGTGTGTGTGTGTGTATGTGTGTGTGTGTGTGTGTGTGTGTGTGTGTGTGTGTGTGTGTGTGTGTGTGTGTGTGTGTGTGTGTGTGTGTTTAACTGTTTCCTGTGTGGCTGCAGGTGTTTGGTCAGGGGAAGGCTAATGGAGAGCCGACCTGGGCCCTCCTCCTCACCGCCTGCATCTGTGAGATCGGCATCCTCATCGCCTCGCTGGATGCTGTGGCTCCCATCCTCTCCATGTAAGTCTAATACTATGAGACATATGGAATGATGTGCTCTTCATTCCATAATATGTATAAATACTGTCTAAATACCTCTGTGACTCTCATCCTCTGGTCATCTCCCTCCTCTTCCTCTTTGTCTCTTTCCTCCAGGTTCTTCCTGATGTGCTACATGTTTGTGAATCTCGCCTGTGCCCTGCAGACTCTGCTGAGGACACCCAACTGGAGGCCTCGCTTCAAGTTCTACCACTGGTAAGAGAAGATGGATTGATTTCGCCATATACTCTGCAGTCCAATGGATCTAGAGAAGTGCTCTGCCTTACAAAGCCTAAATGCTTAAATCATATGAATTAAAGAAGTTTTATCCTGCTGGAAAGTAGGGCTTTCACCAAGCAGACTTTTGCTTGTGAACCAATTAGCAAAACTGAATGCTGGTCTGCTATTTGCATATACTATCCACATTGTAACGATACAGACCTTGTTCTTTAAGCATCAAGCTTCAAGCATCTCTTCCTCCTGACCCTGTGTCTGTCCCCCATAGAGCTCTGTCCTTCCTGGGTATGACCCTGTGTCTGTCCCCCATAGAGCTCTGTCCTTCCTGGGTATGACCCTGTGTCTGTCCCCCATAGAGCTCTGTCCTTCCTGGGTATGACCCTGTGTCTGTCCCCCACAGGGCTCTGTCCTTCCTGGGTATGACCCTGTGTCTGTCCCCCATAGAGCTCTGTCCTTCCTGGGTCTGACCCTGTGTCTGTCCCCCATAGAGCTCTGTCCTTCCTGGGTCTGACCCTGTGTCTGTCCCCCACAGGGCTCTGTCCTTCCTGGGTATGACCCTGTGTCTGTCACTGATGTTCATCTGCTCCTGGCACTACGCCATCATCGCCATGGTGATCGCTACCTGCATCTACAAATACATTGAGTTCTGCGGGTGAGTGACAGGTGTGATCGTAGTTGGGACTTTCAATTTGTTGCTTTACTTTTTCTCATGTTTTCCGAGTTTATTTTATTCTAACGGTGGTGACGTATATAAAACAATACAAATACATTCCCTCTGGGGCGGAGGCTTCCTGCTGCCACAGACCTGCCCCTTACCTCGTATGTAAAACCCCTTACAGTTTGTGTGTAAAACGACTGAGTCTCCTGCTGTGCTGCGCGTCTGGTGTCCCGCAGGGCGGAGAAGGAGTGGGGGGACGGCATCCGTGGCATCTCCCTCAGCGCGGCCCGCTTCGCCCTCATGAGGCTGGAGGACGGGCCGCCGCACACCAAGAACTGGAGGTCAGCCCGCTGAGCCTCACACAACCGGCACGGAAACCCTGTTTCATTGTCAGGTGGATAAGACGCTCTGGTGCAGTGGCTGCCTGGTGACGCCTTAATGAAACACCAGTGGGATCTAGCCCTAATATCTGGCTCCTGTTTGAATGTGCTTGGCTCTCGTAACTTCTCACCACTAAAGACATGCAGGTCAGAACCTGAATTGGACCTTAAGTCATAATAGTGTATCCAATAGTGAATGTGTGTGTCAACACATTAACTGGCAGTCATTCACATAGAACCAGGAGTCCATGGGTAAATCTATGGAGGGATGGCAGGATGAATGGTTGGATAGATGTGCAAATGGATGAATGAATCCACAGATGGATGGACGGACAGATGAATGGGTGAATGGATTAATAAATCCACAGATGGATGGACGGACAGATGAATGGGTGAATGGATGAATGAATCCACAGATGGATGGACGGACAGATGAATGGGTGAATGGATGAATGAATCCACAGATGGATGGACGGACAAATGAATGGCTGGAACATCAACATTGTGTGTGTGTGGGCGTCCCTCAGGCCTCAGATCCTGGTGTTGGTGAGTGTGGACGGGGAACAGAACGCGGAGCAGCCCCGCCTGCTGTCTCTGACCAATCAGCTGAAGGCAGGCAAAGGCTTGACCATCGTGGGCACATCCGTGGTGGGGACCTTCCTCAGCGACCACGGCGAGGCCCAGCGGGCCGACCAGGTGAGCGTTCTGCGTGGCGTCTAGGTGTGACCATGGATCGGGGAACCCGATAAATCAATTCTCTGATACGTGCTGGCGTTCTCACTACGGCGATGATAATTCCTCTGATGCGTTCTCCCGCCAGTCTCTGCGCAAGCTGATGGAGGCGGAGAGAGTGAAAGGCTTCTCCCAGGTGGTCGTCTCGTCTAACCTGAGAGACGGGACGTCCCACCTGGTGCAGGTGGGCGGACTGGGAGGTCTGAAGCACAACACCGTCCTGGTCAGCTGGCCGCACAACTGGAAACAGCCAGAGAGTCGGCAACGACTTAACGACTTTGTTGGTAAAGCTTTTTATTGTGTTATTTTGTGAACAAATGTATACATAGGATTGCTTTTACCCCGGGGCCCATGCAATGTGCACCGGCCAAAAAAGAGAGAACGTCCCTCACTGATTTACTGACTGAGTCCTGATTGTTAAAGGTCATGTGAGGAAGAGAAGAGAAAGACGATGAGCTGTAAGTGGTGGTTTATGGCAACCCACTGCTTTTCCTTTCTTATCACTGCAGAGGGACTATAAGCCTTTCTCAGACTGACTAACGAGTGAGATATCGTGGCGGTGAGATATGCGCTGGCTTTTAAGGAACTAATAAAACCCTCATGAGGCCATCTAAACAGTTCAAATTTCACAGTGAATGTCAGCCTGCCCAGACCACAACTGCTGCCTTCCTTGCATATGTCTGTTGATCTTTTAACATTGTTATTCAGTCTATTTTAGATTTTAAAAAACAGTTTTGATGGCTCTGTCGATTTTTACACTTTTTTATGTTATATTTTATATTTTATATGTTTGTCATGAAGCGAGAGAAACAGAATGTGCAGATCAGGTTGGTCTCAAAGGGCTATAATAACACATCCTTAGGGACAAATGTACCAATACATAGAAGAAACATAGGTTCCTTTCAAATATAGGGTATCTCTCTCCCTTTCCCTCCTAGTCTTTCATAGACTACTTCGTACACGCTGTAGTGAAAGAGAGTCTTTCAGTACACACGTTGTCATATCTTCTCAGAGGTGGTGAGAGAGACGACCGTGGCCAGTCTGGCGCTGTTGGTTCCTAAGAACATCGCCGCCTACCCGTCCAATGGGGAGCGCTTCACAGAGGGTCACATCGACGTGTGGTGGATCGTCCACGATGGGGGCATGCTGATGCTGCTGCCCTTCCTCCTCAGACAGCACAAGGTGGGCTATGGACGTCCTCTCATCACATCTAGGGAGCCAACTTATGGTACGGTTACCTGAGCCCTGGTTCTGCTCATGGAGGCTCGTTAGGAAGGAAACACACTGATGTCTTCTGGTGACTAGTAGTTCTCTTGTCTACCTGCGTATATGTTGAATAACCTTTGTGTGAGTCGCTTTGGACAAAATACGAGTCGGCTAAATGCTTAGAATGTAATAATATATAATATAATATATATAATATATATATAAAATAATATATTATATATATCAATAAAATAATGTAATATAAAGTCTTCTAGCTCGTGGTTTAACACTACACTCGCCAGTTGTTTAATGTGTGATGGGGTCTGGGAATTTTATTGAAATGTTGTTTTATTTTATTTTTGGATTGTATAGTTATTTATTTTTTGTACTATTGTCTGTGTTGTGAATTGTGTTGTTATTTGCAATAAGTTGTTATGATTGAGAAAGCAAAAGAAACAATTAAAAAAATAAACTACTGACTATGAAATAACAGGTCAAGTTGTACCTTGCACAGGTTTAGTAGTAATTATGCAAGAGTTCCATTGAGAGAAGGAGTCAGGGAATACATTCCATAACTAGTATACCATAGTATACCATAGTATCCATAGTATCCATAGTATACCATAGTATCCATAGTATCCATAGTATACCATAGTATCCATAGTATCCATAGTATACCATAGTATCCATAGTATCCATAGTATCCATAGTATCCATAGTATCCATAGTATACCATAGTATCCATAGTATCCATAGTATCCATAGTATCCATAGTATACCATAGTATCCATAGTATCCATAGTATACCATAGTATCCATAGTATCCATAGTATCCATAGTATACCATAGTATCCATAGTATCCATAGTATACCATAGTATCCATAGTATCCATAGTATCCATAGCATACCATAGTATCCATAGTATCCATAGTATACCATAGTATCCATAGTATACCATAGTATCCATAGTATCCATAGTATCCATAGTATACCATAGTATCCATAGTATCCATAGTATCCATAGTATCCATAGTATACCATAGTATCCATAGTATCCATAGTATCCATAGTATCCATAGTATCCATAGTATACCATAGTATCCATAGTATCCATAGTATACCATAGTATACCATAGTATCCATAGTATCCATAGTATACCATAGTATCCATAGTATCCATAGTATACCATAGTATCCATAGTATCCATAGTATCCATAGTATCCATAGTATACCATAGTATCCATAGTATCCATAGTATCCATAGTATACCATAGTATCCATAGTATCCATAGTATCCATAGTATCCATAGTATACCATAGTATCCATAGTATCCATAGTATCCATAGTATCCATAGTATCCATAGTATACCATAGTATCCATAGTATCCATAGTATACCATAGTATACCATAGTATCCATAGTATCCATAGTATACCATAGTATCCATAGTATCCATAGTATACCATAGTATCCATAGTATCCATAGTATACCATAGTATCCATAGTATCCATAGTATCCATAGTATCCATAGTATCCATAGTATACCATAGTATCCATAGTATCCATAGTATACCATAGTATACCATAGTATCCATAGTATCCATAGTATCCATAGTATACCATAGTATCCATAGTATCCATAGTATACCATAGTATCCATAGTATACCATAGTATCCATAGTATCCATAGTATCCATAGTATCCATAGTATACCATAGTATCCATAGTATACCATAGTATCCATAGTATCCATAGTATCCATAGTATACCATAGTATCCATAGTATCCATAGTATCCATAGTATCCATAGTATCCATAGTATCCATAGTATCCATAGTATACCATAGTATCCATAGTATCCATAGTATCCATAGTATACCATAGTATCCATAGTATACCATAGTATACCATAGTATCCATAGTATACCATAGTATCCATAGTATACCATAGTATCCATAGTATCCATAGTATCCATAGTATACCATAGTATCCATAGTATCCATAGTATACCATAGTATCCATAGTATCCATAGTATCCATAGTATCCATAGTATACCATAGTATCCATAGTATCCATAGTATCCATAGTATACCATAGTATCCATAGTATACCATAGTATCCATAGTATACCATAGTATACCATAGTATCCATAGTATACCATAGTATCCATAGTATACCATAGTATCCATAGTATCCATAGTATCCATAGTATACCATAGTATCCATAGTATCCATAGTATACCATAGTATCCATAGTATACCATAGTATCCATAGTATCCATAGTATACCATAGTATACCATAGTATCCATAGTATACCATAGTATCCATAGTATCCATAGTATCCATAGTATACCATAGTATCCATAGTATCCATAGTATACCATAGTATCCATAGTATACCATAGTATCCATAGTATCCATAGTATACCATAGTATCCATAGTATCCATAGTATCCATAGTATCCATAGTATCCATAGTATCCATAGTATACCATAGTATACCATAGTATACCATAGTATCCATAGTATCCATAGTATACCATAGTATACCTATTTCTATGTCCTCGTCGGGACCACAGGTGTGGAGGAAGTGCAAGATGCGTATTTTCACCGTGGCTCAGATGGACGACAACAGCATCCAGATGAAGAAGGACCTCATCACCTTCCTTTATCACCTCCGCTTAGACGCTGTGGTGGAGGTGGTGGAGATGGTGAGTGACACTAGGGATCCTATTGAACGGTTTCTTACAATATGATCATAGATTATACTCAAGATAACACGTGTGGCTGTAGATGTAACATCTTAGGTACGTGCCAACTTATTGTACTTTTACCTTATTGTACTTTTACCTGAACTTATTGTACTTCTACCTGAGCACTGGTTCAGTTCTTGGAGTTAGAAATTAAATGCACTTTTTGACTTCTGGTGACGAGTTGTTCTCTTAACTTCCTTTGTTGAAACACACTATTGTAAGTCGCTTTGGATAAAAGCGTCTGCTAAATGACTCTAATGTAATGTAATGTAATACATATACAATCATCTTTTCATGAGTTAATGTCAACATTTGGTTGTAGGTGTTGGAGTTTTGTTGTTGTTGTTGTTGTATAAATCATCTTAAAATAATAATTTTCCCGACTAAGCACGATAGTGACGTGTCGGCCTACACCTACGAGAAGACGCTGGTGATGGAGCAACGCTCTCAGATCCTCAAACAGATGCAGCTGACCAAGAATGAGATGGAGAGAGAGGTGGGTCTGCCTCCTTCATATGTGCTGGAAATCCTTCTGACTGATCTCACTCACAGATAACGACTACCGCAACCAATCATGTGGCTGCCGTGGTCCCACGTGGGAGTAAGGTGTGTGACAGCAGCTCAGGAGGTACAGCGGTCAGTCTGGCTCCTGACCAACTGGCTGTCCCCTCGCATGGCTGTCACTGCAGTCGGTGTATGAATGTGTGTATGAATGTGTGTATGAATGTGTGTATGAATGGGTGAGCGTGAAGCCTGACTTGTAAAGCGCTTTGGTTAAAAGCGCTGTGTAAATGCACTTACCATTTACACCACTGTGTTTGATGGATTTCGCTCAGATCCAGAGTATCACCGACTTCTCCCGGGGGTCGGTCCGCCGTAAGGCCCCCACAGGTCTGCGTCCTCCGTCGAGCGGTGAGGCGGGAGCCAGCGTGGGGGAAACACCAGAAGAGGAGGTAGGTTGGAATCGATTCACCTTCACGACGCTCTGAAACCCACCTCGGTAATCCTCATGGATCCCAAACCTCAACGCTCTCTCTCGCTGAACACCTCGACGCCACCTTCTCTTAAACTCCCCAGTTTTTTGAGGATGCCGTCCGCCTCATTTCATCTCCAGTACGTATTAAGACCCTAAACACGGATCACAGGGGCTGATATATCGCTTCAGCTTCCATTGGCCTCTTTCTCTCATGCTGGCGGGTGTTTATATGTGTGTCTCTCTCTCTCTCTCTCTCTCTCTCTCTCTCTCTGTCTGTCTGTCTGTCTGTCTGTCTGTCTGTCTGTCTGTCTCTCTCACACCCCTCTTAGTCTAATTCTGTCTGCCACCCCAAACAGGTACATCTGATCCACACCAAGAAGAGCTCTGCCCCTACCAGCCCCACGTCCCTCACCACACCGGACAGAGCTGGAGGAAAGGACCAGAGCCAGGCAGCAGCAGCAAAACCAGAGAAAGATCTCTTCAACATGAAACCGTGAGTGAGCGTTCACCAACAGCTGGCTTGGCCATCGTTACTGTCCACCGTGAATCCATGTCAACCTGTGTGTTTGCCAAACTGCTTTTCAGGAGCACCAGTAGTGGTGCAGGCCGGCCAGTCTTCCCTTTGAATTATTCATGACTCTCATTTTTTTGTTTTTGCCATGCTGCAGCGAATGGGAGAATCTGTAAGTATGGCTAACACTTTCCCAATTGGGAATTAATATTAATAATAATAATAATAATACATATACATACATTCAATTATATATAGCGCTTTTCTGGACACCCAAGGCGGTTTACAGACATGGTAAAATGGCACGCACAGTAAAATTATTTAATAGTTACATAGATTAAATAAGACAGATAAGATCGATCAAATCCAATTTTTTAATAGAAGTATAATTAAAAATGTTGAGTCACGGGATGGAGGGGGGGATGATTAGCAGGGGAAAGCCAGCTTGAAGAGGTGGGTCTTGAGAGCCTGTTTGAATGCTGCCTGACGGATGTGGACGGGGAGGGCGTTATAGAGGAAGGGGGCAGCAACTACGGCATCTGTAGCCCATTTTTCAGATGGAGACCAGCGCCTCGCCCCACTGACTCTGGTCTCTCCTCCCTAGAAACCAGTTTAATTTGAGGCGCATGCACACGGCCCTACGCCTCAACGAAGTCATCGTCAAGAAGTCCAAGGAGGCCAAGCTGGTGCTGCTCAACATGCCGGGCCCGTCCAAGAACCGCATGGCCGACCACAACTGTATCCTTCATGCTGGCTCTCAGCCCACACCAGAGACCACGCGCTGTAGCACACTATACGCTGTTGTTTTGTACTCCCGATCAGTAAAGAGAAAAGAGGAAAGTTGGACTGATGTATGCCTGAATACAGGCTCTCAGTCTTCACTTGGAAGTCCCTTTTGGATAAAAGTGTAAATATGAAATATAATCTGTTTATCTGGTTCTTTTTTGGAAAGGTTGCGTGACGGAGTGTTGGATGAATGCATGCTTTTATTGTTCTCAGTCCTCACTTGGAAGTTACTTTCCCTAACTTGGAAGTCACCTTGGATATAAATGTCTGCTAAATTATATCTGGTTATTATTATTATTATTATTATTATTATTATTATTATTATTATTATGTTATGTTTTCACACGGTTGCCTGTTTGTGGATCCGGATCCATGAGACTTTTGTTTTTCACTTGGAAGTTTCTTTCCCTTAGGGAACTGTCCCCGTGGCTAATTCCACTCCTTGACCCACGGCCCCTCAGACATGGAGTTTCTGGAGGTCCTCACCGAGGGCCTCAATCGGGTCCTCCTTGTGCGCGGTGGTGGCCGTGAGGTCATCACCATCTACTCCTAAACAGCCAACAGCCCTTAGGATTCCACGGCGGCATGTAGATAGCCTCCTATACTCTCAACCCCACACTTACATATCAGCCCTGCTTGTCATATTGTGCGAGCTTGTCATCCTCTCTATGCTCATATATTAGGGATGGTAAGATGCACCGATTTGCATCGGATGCTATGCAAATTGAATTGCATAGCGTCATATTCTTTTGCATCGCATCACATCGAATCGCATTGTGTTGAATCAAATCGTATCGAATCGCACCGCATCACACTAGGAATGAATGGCATGGCATCGTAGTTGTTCATATGTATGTTTAATGTATCAGGATCATTGGCAATGTATCGAGACACATATCACATCGGCCTCAGTGGTGAGATGCACATCCCTATCATATATATACCCCACAGACACCAGCTCTCTCCATGGCCATGAAGGCCTGTTCTCATATATATACCCCAACACTAGCTCTCTCCATGGCCATGAAGGCCTGTTCTCATATATATACCCCAACACCAGCTCTCTCCATGGCCATGAAGGCCTGTTCTCATATATATACCCCAACACCAGCTCTCTCTGTGGCCATGAAGCCCTGTTCTCATATATATACCCCAACACCAGCTCTCTCCGTGGCCATGAAGGCCTGTTCTCATATATATACCCCACAGACACCAGCTCTCTCCGTGGCCATGAAGGCCTGTTCTCCTTTGAAACTACGTACCTAGTTCCGTTGTAGTTGTAATGTATGGCTTGTCATAAACCTGGGCCATCTGTAGTGTTAGATAGCCCCAGAGCGGCGTAAGCCCCAGAGCCCCAGAGCAGTAAAGGACTTTTGCTGGGAAACAGATTCGCAAAAAACCTGAACGCTGGTCAAATGGTGAGGAATTGATCATTGTTAAATTGCATATACTACCCACATCGTAGCCATGCACAGCTGGTTGAAAATCGTCAAATTATTCCTTTAACAATCATAATCGTAATGGAAAATAACCTGTATTGTGTCAAACTATGTAGCTCATGGGAACTTGATATTATGTTCACCTGACTAAAAGGGAACTCTCACTTTAATCTCAATGGTATATTTATGCATTTGGTTTAGCGTTTGAAAGTCATTTGGAAAAGAAACATTGCTCTTGTTTTTTAAACTTTTTATTTATTGCAGTATTTGTGCTATTTATTCTATCTGCATATTTGTGTTGTGTCTTTTAGTTGTGGTCTTTCTTTGACATGTTTATAGTATGAAGTATTCCTATTACATCAATATTTTACCAGGTAGTAACACATAACTTATAAGAGATGAAGGCAGAACAATTTTCAATATATTATGTAGTCAGAGTGGAGTTATTTGACTACCAATGAACTGATGATATTTACAGTAATCATTACTTAATATAATATATATAATTCAGGAATATTACAATCATTGTGATAAACATAATGGAGTCACTCTTGATTACTTTGATGGAATCAGACCAATTGATATTGTTACTCTGCCTAACCTGGTTTCACCGGGTGTGTACAGTATAATTATACATACAAATGGGAATGTATATACTAACAAATAAAGTACTGAATATTTAATTATACCACTTAATTACTGTATGTAAAAAATAACTTAAAGATCCCTAAAAATGACACACATTATGGACACCTTATTGAGTTTTAATAAGACTACACCTTTGATGTGCTTTATTATAAGCTTGATGCTATTGGATTGTTGAGCCAATTTCATGTGTGAAAAGTATACGTTACAGATGAAAAAGATATACATATTTCATTTGTGTATTTTTTACACATCAACAACCCAGCTCTGTCATCATAGAAGGTCTTCAAAATAATAATCCAGTTACAAACTGCAAGCTGAACGCACCAAAACACAGAGAGGGCGCTGTGTGTATATATATATCTATATATATATAGATATAGATATATATCTATATATATATAGATATATATATATAGATTCAAGATTCAAGATGACTTTATATATCCCGAGGGAAATTAAGGTGCAACAGTTGAAACAGGGGGAATAAATGCACACAAAATATACTAATACCTAAAAACTAAAAACTAAATAACAACTAGTATAAACAAAATATAACCTAATGAAATCTAAATTAAATGTAAAACAGATGAATTGCACAATTTACAGTATTATTACAGTAATACGCAGGTATATACAATACACAACAATACGTATAGTGCAAATTGGCAGTAATAATATATTAATAAATAACTCAGATGAATACTGAAAAGTGAAAAGTGAAATTGAATTTACAGTGCAAAATATATATATACATATATATATATCTATATATAGATATATATATATATCTATATATACATATGTATATAGCTGCCCACTGCTCCTAACACTAGGATGGGTTAAATGCAGAGAAAGTCATCAGTGTGTGTCCATGTGTGCGACCAATAAAGAGGATTCAGTCCTCCAGATTTAAGATTTTTGATTTTTTAAGGGCATTAGCGTATGTGGAGCTGAACCATCAGATATGTTGAATAAAGTTGGGCGATTTAATTTAACCTCTTCCTTCTCCTTTGATACATAACATTAGAGTCATTCAGCAGACGCTTTTATCTAAAGCGACTTACAGTAGTGTGTTTCAACAAAGACCTGAACCAGTGCTCAGGTAGAAGTACAATAAGTTCAGGGAAAAGTACAATAAGTTGGCAAACAATATATAACAATATCTAGAACAATATCTAGAACAATATCTACCTATCTATAATCTCTACTTAGATAATCGACTAAGTGCTAGGAGGAAGTGTGTCCTGAAGAGATGGGTTTTCAGCCTGAGATGTTCTTTGTGTGACTGAGAGCCACACACACGTGTGTGTGTTAGAGAGGGAGAGAAGATGTGCTTGTGTGTGTGTGTGTGTGTGTGTGTGTGTGTGTGTGTGTGTGTGTGTGTGTGTGTGTGTGTGTGTGTGTGTGTGTGTGTGTGTGTGTGTGTGTGTGTGTGTGTGTGTGTGTGTGTGTGTGTGTGTGTGTGTGTGCATGCACGTGTGTGTGTGTGTGTCTACCTAATAAAATGTGTCCATTCTTATTTGAGTGTAGGCAAAGAATGGATTGCATACAGGTGGGCTGGCCCACATCTAGAGTATATCAGTAGTTAAATGTTCAAACCTAAAATGTTCGATGGGAAAACATTTATATATAAAACGAAAGATCACCACATCATAGATTGACGATGCTATAATGACGATATAAACGTCGATGCCAAAGTGCATTTGTGTCAGCAAAACCCTTTAAAAACATGTTTGCACAAGAGAATCAATAGTCCAGCTTCTGAACCACTGGGCTGGTGCTGGTCCACAGCATGTAAACATTCTGCCGATATGTATACCACACCAATGCCAATCAAATTAGTTACCTTAAGGTTGCAAATATCCTCCATTAAACCTAACCTCTTGTCCTTTTGAGATAAACTCCTTCAATCGTTGACTTTTGCCTTTATTGCCACATACCTCATGTCATAAAAATAATCCAATTGGTGTTCCTGCTGAAAACGGTACAATCCTGCATCAGGGTCAAAGTGCACGCAGGCTTTGCACAAGAAGAACTCTGCATCTCCTCCCGTGAGCACAGGAACGTGCCTTAGACAGCGGCTGCGATCCTCCTTATCTGCTCAGAGATAAAGGATGAATGCGACAAAAACAAAAGCGGCTCATTTGCACTAAAGAGCTGCCGAGATGAAGGAGCATCCCACGAGCCTGCGGGTGAAGCTGCCCGTGTTTGTGGTCGTCTCACAGCTGGTCATCGTAGCGCTGTTTGCCGTCTTCGTCACCTACGATGATCAGGCCGACGCCAGGCTGCAGGGCAATGGGACGGTCGCCATGGACAATGCCTTGTACACAGACTATCCTTTTTTCACCGACATACAAGTGATGATATTCGTGGGCTTCGGGTGTCTCCTGGCCTTCCTTCGCCAGTATGGTTTCGGGGGCATGGTTTTCAACTTCCTCACCGCCACCTTTGCCACACAGTGGGCCATCCTGGTGCAGGGCTACTTCCAGTTCAGCCACGACGGTCAGATCCACTTAGGGTTGATCAACGTCATCAATGCGGAGTTTGCCTGCGCGGTGGTGCTGATCTCCTTCGGCGCCGTGCTGGGCAAGACCAGCCCGTTGCAGCTCCTTGTGATGGCGCTCCTGGAGGTGCCCGTGTTCGCGGCCACAGAGTGGGCGGTGCTGACCTATCTGAAGATCAACGACGCAGGCGGCTCCATCCTCATCCACCTGTTTGCCTGCTACTTCGGCCTGGGCGTCACCTTCGTGTTGTACCGGCCCCGACTCAACGAGGGCCACGCCAAGGAGGCCAGTGGCTACCGGTCGGACATGCTGTCGGCCGTGGGCACCCTGATCCTCTGGGTGTTCTGGCCCTCCTTCAACTCCGTGCTGTCGCTGAGGGGAGATGACCAGCACCGCGCCGTGCTGCACACCTTCCTCGGCCTCAGCGCCTCCACGCTCACCGCCTTCGCCCTCTCGGCCGCGCTCAATAAAGGCGGGAAGCTCACCATGGCCGACGTGCAGAACGTGACGCTGGCTGGAGGGGTGACGGTGGGCGCCACCGCGGACATGATGATCAGCCCGGCGGGGGCGTACGCTCTGGGCGCGGTGGGCGGCGCCGCCTGCATGCTGGGCTACCGGTACCTGAGCCCTTTCTTGGCCCGCCGCCTCCGGATCCAGGATCAGTGTGGGATACACAACCTGCACGGCCTCACGGGACTCATATCGTCGGTGGCGGGGATATGCGCCATACTGGCGGCCTCGGAGGAGGTCTACGGACCCAGCCTGTACGAGACCTTCGCCCACAGGGCGCCCGTGGAAGGGGATCCCAAGCTGCTGGAGCTCCGGCAGCAGATCCCCGGTCTGCGAGCGGGTTTGGGAAGGACTGCCCGGGAACAGGCACTCTACCAGGTGGCCGCACTGGTGTTCACGGTTGTGGTGTCAGTGATCGGAGGCGTCCTGACAGGATTTGTACTGAAGCTGCCCTGTCTGGGATCACCACCCGATGAACTGTGTTTTGATGATGACTTGTTCTTTGACGTCCCCCACGACTACGAGGCGCCTAGTCCACTCAGTAACAAATGCACCACAGACGATTCTTCAGTATAATATGTGGTTGCTTGCTATTGAATTAATTTATATCTTTTTATTTTCAAATGAAAACAGCTTTTAACATGACGACCGGTTGCATGTATTACAATAGGCCTAATGCAGTTCGGGTTGTTATTATAAATGTGTCATTGTGTCCGTACAGAGAACACGTTCAATAAAAGTTCCCTTTTTACACCATGTTCCAACCCCATGTAAATATGGCCATCGTAAACCATGGGGGGGGAGCTCTTCTCCCTATCAAATAAATGTGCTTAGACCAAACCGACTTTTCTGTGTTCTCATGTCTATAGACATTAAAAGAAAGTTACTTCAACAGCTGAGTCCACCTGGACTCTCCATGAACCCTCCTTCTCCTTTGTGAACCCCTAACTTGCTTAAGTCCTGACATTAATAGCTCTTAGCATGTTGTATATGTTAGCAAGTGTATATCCTTAATGTTGATAACACGCTCTTATCACAGCTACTTAAGCAGGTGACCTGGCAGTACCACATTGTGTTATTCATCTTGTTAATATGAATGCTTGTGAACTGCTCTATTGTTATGTTGGCGTACCTCAGCGTTATGCTATTGTCTGCTTCAACAAATGTACTCCTCGTAAGTCGCTTTGGATAAAAGCATCTGCCAAATGTCCTAAATGTAAATGTAAATGTAATGTAAATGTAAATGTAAATGTAAATGTAAGTTCCTGAGTAATGCACCACTCGATGTTTTAAAGTGGTTTGTGGGACATGGGACACTCTCTGTCACATGTGTACATGGTCTCTGGTCTAAAGGGTCAACTGAACAACACATTCAACCCAGTGTTTAGTTCTCGCGTGAGTAAACGCCAACTCTCGCGTGAGTAAACGCCAGCCAACTCTCGCGTGAGTAAACGCCAACTCTCGCGTGGGTAAACGCCAACTCTCGCGTGGGTAAACGCCAAATCTCGCGTGAGTAAACGCCAACTCTCGCATGGGTAAACGCCAACTCTCGCGTGGGTAAACGCCAACTCTCGCGTGAGTAAACGCCAACTCTCGCGTGGGTAAACGCCAACTCTCGCGTGGGTAAACGCCAACTCTCGCGTGAGTAAACGCCATTTGGGAACACGACCTGCTAGCTGTGATCTTTTTAGCTGTGGCGCTACACGGTTAAACAAAACAACATTCAATTAAACTGTTACGCCTTCGGTCGAGAAGAGAAATATTTACTTTTCGGTAACCTCTGTCGTCTAGACGCGTGTCATTTCCAAAAGGTATTTATTTATTGACTGTGTAATTCGATATTGTTCCGTATTTTGTTCGGTAGTTAGCTTACAGCGCTAGCCACATAAGCTAGCGAGATGAGAGTTTTACACATTATACACAATTAGTCGCGTTTTAACTTTTTAACGCCATAACTTTAGGGGCCAACTACTACTACTAATATTAAAACGTTAACTGTCGGTTAAGGTTGGTCTGAGGTGCCTTTTAAATGTGATAGTTTAGCTGTGTGTTTAATAGCATCAGTGTGCGGAAGTGTTCTAACAACTAGTTCACTAAGATCTAAACACACACACACACACATACGGGTTAATGATGTTAACGTGTGTGTGTGTGTGATGTGGGTTAATGATGTTAACGTGTGTGTGTGTGTTGTGGGTTAATGATGTTAACGTGTGTGTTGTGGGTTAATGATGTTAACGTGTGTGGTGTGGGTTAATGATGTTAACGTGTGTGTGGTGTGGGTTTAATGATGTTAACGTGTGTGTGTGGTGTGGGTTTAATGATGTTAACGTGTGTGTGGTGTGGGTTTAATGATGTTAACGTGTGTGTGGTGTGGTTTAATGATGTTAACGTGTGTGGGGTGTGGGTTTAATGATAACGTGTGTGTGGTGTGGGTTTAATGATGTTAACGTGTGTGTGGTGTGGGTTTAATGATGTTAACGTGTGTGTGGTGGGTTTAATGATGTTAACGTGTGTGTGTGTGTGGTGGGTTTAATGATGTTAACGTGTGTGCGTGTGTGATGTGGGTTTAATGATGTTAACGTGTGTGTGGTGTGGGTTTAATGATGTTAACGTGTGTGTGATGTGGGTTTAATGATGTTAACGTGTGTGTGGTGTGGGTTTAATGATGTTAACGTGTGTGATGTGGGTTTAATGATGTTAACGTGTGTGTGGTGTGGGTTTAATGATGTTAACGTGTGTGTGATGTGGGTTTAATGATGTTAACGTGTGTGTGGGTTTAATGATGTTAACGTGTGTGTGATGTGGGTTTAATGATGTTAACGTGTGTGTGGTGTGGGTTTAATGATGTTAACGTGTGTGTGATGTGGGTTTAATGATGTTAACGTGTGTGTGGTGTGGGTTTAATGATGTTAACGTGTGTGTGGTGTGGGTTTAATGATGTTAACGTGTGGTGTGGGTTTAATGATGTTAACGTGTGTGTGTTAATGTTGGGTACTTGTTCTGTACACTGACAATACATTTTAATGTAATATATTAATATATATATATATATATATATATATATATATATATATATATATATATATATATATATATATATATATATATATATATAAATATATAAAGACCCTGCACACACAAACAGTAAACAAGTCTCCTTTAACTTAAGAAGAGCGTTGCCATTGCGTCATGTTGTCCTACGTCTTGTGTTTTTAATGGCAGGGTCATGGCTGACGATTTTGATATCGAGGCAATGTTGGAGGCTCCGTTTCGCAAGGTGAGTTTCACTCTGAAGAGACACACACCCTTCTGGCTATAGACCGAAATATGTTTGTTTACATAATTATGCTGTTAATAATACCCAACATGTACAACATGAAGTGTGTGTGTGTGTGTGTGAAGTTTGTTTTTCAAACGCAATGCGGACTTTGAATAAATCCCCATCTATCTCTTTCTATAGACTTGCCCTAATGATATCTCAGCTCTCCTCCAATGAGTTCATCTTTGATTCCACTGTGAACTGTGGTAAAAACGTAAGGTAGTTATTGAGTCAATGTACTGATGCACTGTGGTTCCCTCAGGACTAAGAGACTCTCCTTAAAACACAGCCCCTGTTCAGTTTCTACAAGGTGAATGCCAATGGAAGATGAGCACATGTTTTTTGTGCTACTAAAGAGGCAGTATTCAGAATCTCACTATTTGTAAAGCATGATGGTCATGAACCAGAGTTATATCATTGGAGATGGTACATGCACACACACACACACAATTTTGCTATATGTTTGACATATTTTTTCAGACCTAGTCACATTTCTGTTAACACTTGATTTTTGTAATGGCCTGCCATTTTATACAGTATGTTATTGTGCGAAGCGCTGTGAACTACAGTCATGGCAATTTGTAGTTGTATTGTGCATACATAGCCTAGAGTGTTGACTAAACTGAAGTTAAATGTTTTCAACTGTCTAAAAATATGAATACTGCCTTTTTGTCTCCCGTCAAGTCAACTATGTTAGCTTTAAAATCGGTATCTTGAGTTTGCATGCTACACAACACCACACCTTTTCCATTAGCACACCGTTAAAACATTTGCGTCTATTCAACTTGTCTAAATGATTTAAACGGCGCCCATTGGTTCCCTTTTCAATGAGGTCGTCGCCCGGCTCTTTGGCCGGTTTTCACGTTGACACACCGACACACATAGTCACAGGTAGTCTTGAATGTGGCTGAACTAGTGGCTTTCTTTCCAGTTTCTGTTGGGCCTGGATGTTACTAAGCCTCCTGTGAATCCCTGTTTGCTTCAGGGCGAGATGTGTGACAGAGGTGGCATCGAGCTCTTACAGTTCAAGAACGAAAATGGGTGAAGATCACTGGACTGACACCGACCACACAGGATCTCTCTCTTTAGGGGCCGTGGGCCATGCGTAGCCCGGGCTTAGGCTCAGATAGTGGCATGGGTATGGCTCAGAAGAGTGGTGGTGGTGGGGGGGGGGGGGAAGCTGGACCACTGTAAGGTCAAAGTTCACTGAACCATTCTATAATGTTGGATTAGTCTCATACAATGTGTTTGGTTGCAGTGAGAATTCAACCGTACTGCTAAATTATGCTGGGGAGGGGATTGTACAAGGATACCTTGTGCAGACAGACGGGACATTAAATATTTGGAAGTATTGCTAATTTTAATTGTGTTGTGCATTTTTCTCTTGTCCTCCCCCACCCCCCCCCCCCCCCTCCTCCCCAAAACCCCCTCTTTGCCTTGACGAAATGTTTCCTCTGCGTCCTCATGATGTTCTTCTATCAACCTTAGGATGAAATCAAATCCTCTCATGCTAACGGACATGAAGCTCACGGCAAGAAGTAAGTAGCGGGGTATCTGGGTGTTCTGGGATAACCCCGCCCACCGATCTGGTGTTAACCGCCGGGTCGTCGTCTTCCAGGAAACGAAGGAGCAGAAGTCCGGGCGCTTCTAAAAAAAGGAGCCGCAGTCGAGACCGAAAGAAGAACAAGAAGAAAAGCCGTAGCCGCGAGAGGAAGCCCACCGCCAGCCGGGAGCGCCACCGCAGCCGGGACCGGCCCGGGCGCTACCGAGCCCGCAAGAGCCCCCCTGTGTAGGTCCCCACGCCTCACAAATGTTCAAATCTGTGATTTATCCATCACAAATGTGCTTTGCCAAAGCGAACTGAAAATACCATGCAAGTTTGGGGCGGCAATAGCTCAGAGGGTAGAGCAGTCGCCTGACCACCGGAAGGTTGGTGGTTCCATCCCCCGGCTCCTCCTAACCAAGTGCCCAGGTGTCCTTAAGCCAGACGCCCTTACCTGCCTTGCGTGGCTGACTTCTCAGTCGCTTGTTGAATGTGTGTATGAATGGGTGAATGTGAGGCTTGAAGTGCTTTGATTGTCAGATTGGTTACAAAAGCGCTACACAAATGCAGTCCAGTCCATTGGCCTCACGTGAAACTAATATGTTTGAGAAAAAATTACCTTCTCCGAGTAAGGAAGCCAAAAGACAAATATTGCGTGCGGCACAAATTGTATGTAATGTTTTCCTTCCCCAGACGAAAACGTTCCAAAACTCGCAGCCCCGTCAAGAGAGAAAAGAGTCCAATCAGGTGAGGACGTGCTTTGCGTCATTCACATTCCTTATGTTCCACTTCCACAAACGGTCCCTTTAACGTTCCTCCTCCTGCCTCATTGTTGTTCCTCCTGAAGACAACCCATCGACAACCTGACGCCGGAGGAGCGGGACGCCCGCACCGTGTTCTGCATGCAGCTCGCCGCCCGCATCAGGGCCCGGGACCTCGAGGACTTCTTCTCCGCTGTGGGAAAAGTCAGTCTGTGTTTTATTTATTTTCAAACCCGATCCCCGCGGTGCCGCCGCCATTTTTATTGACCGTCGTTTCTATCGACCGTCCCACAGGTGAGAGACGTGAGGATGATCTCCGACAGGAACTCCAGAAGATCAAAGGGCATCGCCTACATCGAGTTCCTAGAGGCCAGTTCTGTTCCTCTGGCCATCGGTCTGACCGGACAGAGGCTTCTGGGAGTACCCATCATTGTCCAGGCCTCGCAGGTGGGTGCATCCCTAGGATGGTGTTGCATGCCAACCGGGGAGTAATACTAGTAGTAGTTCCTATTGATGTGTGAAGATCAAGTGATGTGAAATAACCTAATAATAATATTTGTACTTTGATTCATTCACAGGCGGAGAAGAACCGGGCTGCGGCCATGGCCAACAACCTTCAGAAGGGCAGCGCCGGCCCCATGCGGCTCTACGTGGGTTCACTGCACTTCAACATCACCGAGGACATGCTGCGGGGGATATTCGAGCCTTTCGGACGGGTAATTCAAAAGCCAGTTAAATGGCAACTGCACCCCCCCCCCCCCCCCCCACGATATATTTCACATGAATACGTGCACATCGCCGTGACTCCTAATGCTGAATGTTTTTTCGCCCAAAGATCGAAGGCATACAGCTCATGATGGACAGTGAAACGGGCCGGTCCAAAGGATACGGCTTCATATCGGTACCAGTCTCTTAAGGTGATTCTGTTTTCACGCTGTCGTTCCTCAACATGTTCTAATAAGTGTAATATGTAAAAGTTTGCAGACGCAGAGTGTGCGAAGAAGGCCCTGGAGCAGCTGAACGGTTTTGAGCTGGCCGGGCGGCCCATGAAGGTGGGTCACGTGACGGAGCGGACCGACGCCTCCACCGCCAGCTCCTTCCTGGACAACGATGAGCTGGAGAGGACCGGCATCGACCTGGGAACCACCGGGCGGCTGCAGCTCATGGCCAGACTAGCGGAAGGTGAACGACAGCTGCGTGAGGTAGAGGCCTGTGGAGCCTCATGAGGTAGAGGCCTGTGGAGCCTTGTGAGGTAGAGGCCTGTGGAGCCTTGTGAGGTAGAGGCCTGTGGAGCCTCGTGAGGAGGAGGCCTGTGGAGCCTCGTGAGGAGGAGGCCTGTGGAGCCTCGTGAGGTGGAGGCCTGTGGAGCCTCGTGAGGTGGAGCCTCGTGAGGTGGAGCCTCGTGAGGTGGAGCCTCGGGAGCCTCGTGAGGTAGAGGCCTGGGAGCCTCGTGAGGTAGAGGCCTGTGGAGCCTCGTGAGGTAGAGGCCTGTGGAGCCTCGTGAGGTAGAGGCCTGTGGAGCCTCGTGAGGTAGAGGCCTGTGGAGCCTCGTGAGGTAGAGGCCTGTGGAGCCTCGTGAGGTAGAGGCCTGTGGAGCCTCGTGAGGTAGAGGCCTGTGGAGCCTCGTGAGGTAGAGGCCTGTGGAGCCTCGTGAGAGACCCACACATCTCCTCCAAGGGTTTTATAAGGTTGTTTTGAAAACACTTTTGCATTGTTCTCTATTGGCGCTCTGTATCAGTGGTTTAGACCACAACTGGTCTGCAGTGAAATAGTACAATGGCGTCCTATTGAAACGCACGTTTTTGTCTCATCCCTTACGGCAACCCATGTGGTGAAGTTGAGATTCAGTTGAAACATGACAGTAAAGACGTTTTCTCTCTCCGGGTCCCTAAAGGAGCTCCGTATGGGGTCTTTATTGAACAGAATGGTTAATGTCGTAACCAACATTATGTTGTATGTTTCCCTAAACCAAGAATCTGATGACGCATAATACAGTGACGATCTGTAGGTATGAACACCTTTTAAACATGCTCTCTCTCCCTCCCTGTAGGCACGGGTCTGAAGATCCCACCCGCCGCACAGCAGGCCCTGCAGATGACCGGCTCTATTCCCTTTGGGAACATGGGGAACACGCACGGTGAGTTCCACGGCGTGTGGCCCGGCGGTTGACCTTTTTATTAACGCCTCAGCCTGACCTTGGGTCTCTCTTCTTCCAACTGCAGCGTCCTCGTCGCAGGGGGGCAACCTCCCGTCTCAGCCCCTGGCCACGCACTGCCTGCAGCTCTCCAACATGTTCAACCCCCAGGCGTAAGAACTCTCGTTGGTTCCCGGTTACGGCTCGGCGGAAAGTAGCCACGTTAATGTTTAAAAATATATATATTTATATTTTGTCTTCAGTGAAAATGACCCTGGCTGGGACACTGAGATCAAAGATGACGTCATCGAGGAGTGCAACAAACACGGAGGAATAGTTCACACATACGTCGATAAGAACTCCGCTCAGGTGACCTCAACACTTCCTCCTGGCTGACCTGTTCCCTAGCACACTGCTTCTGCTCTTGGAGGCTTTTTAGGAAGGAAATGTATTATATATAAAATATATCACTAGTTGTCAGAAAGGGACTAGTAGATTCACATTGTTTTTATTCTCCATATGCAACCAGTAAAATGGAATGCTTACTCCCCATTCCCTCCCGCAGTATGAATTACCTACACTGTAACACTATGTACTATACAAGTGATCTGTTAAATAACCTTATCGTCTCTTTAGACACAAGCATCTGCTAAATGAAGAAAGTAATGTTCATACCAACCCCTTCGTTAACGGTGTATTCCGGTCTCTTCTCTGTAGGGAAACGTCTATGTAAAATGTCCTTCAATACCAGCGGCGATGGCCACCGTTAACGCTCTACACGGACGCTGGTTCGCCGGTAAGTACCTGACCTGGAGCCAGGATATAAACACAAGCAGCTGACCGGTCTTCTCCTAATCATGTTTGTGTTCCATTCTCTCCTCTCCAGGTAAAATGATCACAGCCGCATACGTCCCCCTACCGACTTACCACAACCTGTTCCCCGATTCGGTTATGGCCAATCAGCTACTGGCGCCAGCACGCAGATAGGCCCCAGGAGCTCTTGGGGAACACAGAATGTATATACAGAATTTGTTTTTTTGCATACAGTAGTGTTACATTTAAAGTTTGGTTGAGATGGCCATCATTTAAACGACTGCCGTCCGTCCTCAGTTAACCTGTCCATTTTAATGTCCAATTCCTCCTGGGTTTGTAATGTAAATAATAACCAACCACACAATCCACTGTCATTTTGTAAACCCATTCTTACCTTCCTAACCAGCAGACTTATGTTAAGATCCATAAAGCAACCGTTCCATGTTGAGTAGGCCATGCAAGACCTGATTTGGGGAATACATTTATTTACAAATAAAACTTGCAAAAAACCTTGTTATTGCTTTTTGTGCCAAAGTATGATATTCATAGTGAGGGTACATGCAACTGGTTGTATAAAATACACTTCATATTTAGGTTAAGATGAGGGTGGCCCCAGCAGATGGAACTGGGTTTGTTATATTCTAAAACCAGTCAAACTAATTTGACTGCAGCAACTGTCTGAATCCTTCATGAAGGGTGACTTGGTACAAGCTACTGCATACATCCTAATGTAGTGCTTACATGTAGAAACTTCTGAACCTTTCCACCCGTGTCAAGTTAATCCCTTCGCTCAAGACCTCCAATTTGTGTAAAGGACAGGAGATGGTTTATTGCAGAAATTTTTTTAATCCAACAGAAAGGTACCATTGCAACGGCAAAATGGTTTAACAAACGTCTCAATCAAAAGTACCAAGTAGAATTCTTTTTAAACATTTTACTATTTTTTTTTTCTTGATTTTGTCCTCCTCAATGTCTGACCTGAGGGAGCAGACAACATTTTAGTCCAATGAAAAGCATTGTTTGATAATGTGACATGTAATACAATGACTGACTCTAGGAGCTGGAAACCACATACAGGCCAACACGTCATAGCATCTTTCTCAAAGAAAAGTGAGTTGAGAGAGGGGGGTCATGGCGAGTGTCAAATGATAACTTGACATTGGGAGCTGACCTGAAGAGGTTCTTTACTTCTTTGAGCTTTCTTTAGCCTCATGAGCCTGAAGCACAGCGACTGCCTCCTCCACCTAAAACAAGGGAGTTGAAGGTTAGAACCACATGTTGGAATTTAAGGACTACACCAGTAGGAGCTGTTGGGTTAACAAGTGAACATCCCCTCCCTCCGTTAGCTCATCAGTGAGGAGATGTGAACATCCCCTCCCTCCGTTAGCTCATCAGTGAGGAGACGTGAACATCCCCTCCCTCCGTTAGCTCATCAGTGAGGAGACGTGAACATCCCCTCCCTCCGTTAGCTCATCAGTGAGGAGACGTGAACATCCCCTCCCTCCGTTAGCTCATCAGTGAGGAGACGTGAACATCCCCTCCCTCCGTTAGCTCATCAGTGAGGAGATGTGAACATGCCCTCCCTCCGTTAGCTCATCAGTGAGGAGATGTGAACATCCCCTCCCTCCGTTAGCTCATCAGTGAGGAGACGTGAACATCCCCTCCCTCCGTTAGCTCATCAGTGAGGAGACGTGAACATCCCCTCCCTCCGTTAGCTCATCAGTGAGGAGACGTGAACATCCCCTCCCTCCGTTAGCTCATCAGTGAGGAGATGTGAACATGCCCTCCCTCCGTTAGCTCATCAGTGAGGAGATGTGAACATGCCCTCCTCCGTCAGTGAGGGGATGTGAACCTTTGAGTGCAGCGACTCGGGGGACTCCAGCATGTGAAGCAGCTCAGAGTTGTCGATCTCCAGCAGCATGCCGGTGATCTTGCCGGCCAGGTTAGGGTGAAGTGCCTGGATCAGCGGGTACAGCCGCTCACCTTCAGATGGGCCGTGGGAGGAGCAACGATGGAAGGTTAGAACGGGCTCAAAGGCCTGCATGGGTGTGACTCATGGGGAGCCTTACTCACCCAGGAGCTGCTTCTGGTCCATGAGCGAGGCGGTGGCCAGCATGGATGCGGTGAGCGGCTCCTGGCCTTGTATCTGCACAGCAGGCTCCAGTACAGATGCGGGGATGGCCTTTCACCACAACAAACAGGACATTACGTCAGTACATTAACCAAGACAAGCGGGGGGGGGGTTCGTATTGTTTGGTCCCACATTAAGACGGAGATCATCAACCGGCAGCCTTCAGTGTAGGAGAAAGTTAGTCAGTTAGTCTCCTTTCTAAAAGATCTGCACTCACACTACAAAACCTCAATGTGTTATCACTGCCTTTTCATTGTTCTATTGTGCCAGAATGCGCTGAGAATCTGTGAGACAGCTGACCTTCTCCAATTTAACAACTTCAGGAATTAAATGGGAGGAAAAACACATTGTTTAGGGAGAACCTCGTCTTATTGGTTATGACATAAAGCCTGACGTACTAATCACTTCAGAGATCACTGTACAGACGGCGGCGGGATCTCAACGCCTTGAAGAACTACGTGTGCAAATATTGTTCCATGTTTTGTTTTTCTTGATTGACTCCTTAATAAGTTGTTCATGTTTTGTGTCTTTTATGCATGAAAATAGAGCACCCACCACCTCTCTTGGCAGGTAGAATGAAACTAGTCCCATCACAGTCACCTGTACCTGTGGTCTGACCATCGTCATCGTGGGAACCGCGATGACCTGCATGGCGTTCCTCACGGTGGGGGAGTACTTGTACTGACCGCCTCTGGGCCCCCCGGGAACGTAACCCCGGCCGCTCATCGTCTGGGTCCCCATGTTGGCTTGGACACACACACACACACACACACACACACACACACACACACACACACACACACACACACACACACACACACACACACACACACACACACACACACACACACACACACACACACACACACACACACACACACACACACACACACACACACACACACACACACACACACACACACACACACACACACACACACACACACTTAGACATATCCAGCAAAACACTGAAGCATTTGGCGCGTAGCAGAGTGACGAACTCACTGGTTTTTTGGTACTTTATGTTGGGAGCCTGAGTGGACCTCTGCCTGACGGTGGCGATGGGTGTGGACAACCGCCGGGCAACGGCAGGGCCCACCCCCTGGGGGGAGTACACACCTACGGAGGGAGGACGCAGAATGGGACGTTTGCATTTCATTCGTACTAAAGACAGCCTAAAAGCTACCATCTTGGAACGGGACTGTCATTCAGCTGGGGAAACGGTCCCAGCAACCCATCGATGAAGGCTCTATTCTCACCCTGGGCTCTCGGTGGCTGTGTGGTCCACTGAGGAGCGGCTGGCAGACCGCCAACAGCACTGGGGTTGTAGAAAGAGCGACTCTGAGGCTGGGATTAACAATCAGAAGTAGATCCCTTCAGATTCACACATTGCCCAAATAGACTTACAACACATCGACGATGGACCCTTTTCACAGGACGTCAAAAGTAGGGTGAAGTAATCTCCTGTTCCCGTCCTTTTAACAAAACAGCCATTTTATTATTTCTGCCATCAAAGATGTTAGGTTGTCACTCCAGTCTGTCTGACAGCAAGAGAACATGAAGTTATATACGGAAGAGTTATATACGGAAATTGGACAAACCCTGGTGGTTAAATTACTTTTGGGCCAAGGAACAGTTGATTCGATTTTGGCGCTGATCCGAATACGGATCCAGGGCCCTTTCTGGTGAGGTAGGGGCTCTACGGAGGGCCCTCAAGTTTAGGTCTGTCGTAGCACCAGCGTGGTGAATGCATATTTACTGGACAAGTTCAATCTGTACCGGTACACTGACATATCTATTGAACAGACCCCAAAATAATGTTATGAGCTGCACCCGTGTTTCCCCGATTTTGATCGAGGGTACACCCGATCATATGTACGTCATATGCACACCTGTGGCACCGCAGACACATAGTAGCCGGTCTGCTGGAACGAGTCCATGATGGGGCTGGGAACGGACCGGACCGAGGACAGTCTCTGCAGGTACTTGTTGGTGAGGATCGCTTTGCGCTCCTCCTTGCGCTGCGCCAGCGCGACGTACAGCGGCTTGGTGGCCACGATGCGGCCGTTCATCTCCGTCACAGCTTTGGTGGCTTCTTCTGGTGACGAGAAACACACAAAGCCGAAGCCCTTGTTCTGGACCCCATCCGTCATGACCTGCAGGGAGGAAGGCAGAGGATTGTTTGAAAGCTATACAACTATAATGCCGTGTATGAATATAGTTCATGTTTTTAATGAAGAAATACAATTTGATAAGACAACATTTACTGATTCTATAAATATTTAGATGAATAAATGTAGTTGAGTACACCCATGCGAAGCTGCTCATGAGGCTGAACCTTAGCACTGGTGATGGTCCCGTAAGGGGAGAACTCCTTTCGGAGTCGCTCATCGTTGATGGTGTCATCCAGGTTCTTCACATACAAGTTCACTCCCTGCAACCAGATGAGGAGTAGAAAAAACATAATCCAACAAGGAGGAAGCGCAAGCAGAGCAGCTGTTGATTGACTTGAGCTCAACTCCACCAGGAGTTCATATTTGCATTCAAACATGCTCACTTATACACTTCATTGGAGGCACTAAACTGACTCAGGGTTTCTGAAACTGGATACAGGCATTATGATCAATACTATGGAATGACCATACTTTGTCAACAGGCCGAGAAGCAATCCATGAAGCTAAATGTAAGAGTCTCCTTCATTGTACCTTTACCATTCAATTGAAATTAGGCATAACTCAAATTAATCGTCTTTCAAGAACTCATCAGGTAAACATTTCCATCGTTATATTTTAAGACTTTTTAAGGAGCCCTGCTGAACATACAGTCTACTGTCCGTATACAAGAGACTTTATTTATCCAGACAATATCCATCATTGAGATCCCTTGGCTCTTTTTAACAACACATAAAACCGTCTTGAGATACCAAATGTCAAACCAAACGCTCTACATGTACCTGGTAGCGCTGAATGCGTTCCTTTTTAATTAGGTCAAACTTGCGCTTGAGCTCCCCCTGCCTCTCGTTCCTCTTCTGAGCTCGACCGACGTACAGGACTTTCCCGTTCAGCTCCTTTCCGTTCATCTCCTCCACCGCCTGAGCCACACGGCGCAAAAGGCAGACGAGGAAATAGAAGTTTATAGAATAGACGTCTTAGACGTAAATGCTGGGTTCATTTGTGATAAGATCAAGAAGCACTTTAAAGCAGCTACTATAGACACGTGTTGTATGCCACTTTAAACAACGTGCAGACCCCCGACCTTTTGAGCATCCATGTGGTTTCCGTAGTTGACGAAGCCAAACCCCCGGGAACTGCCCAGCTCGTCCTTCATCACCCTCACACTGAGGGTGCAACCTGAGGGTCAAACCAAACCAAAAAAACAAACCAAGCAGTCTATCTTCATCCGTTTCCTTGATTTGCGACGCCACCATGCATGTCGTCTGTATAAAGAAAGGAATTACCAAACTTGGAGAAAAGCTCCTCGAGTTTTTCGTCTGTGTACTCTTCCCCAAAGTTTTTGATGTAGACGTTGGTGAACTTCATGGCTCTGGCCCCGAACTCGCTCTCCCGTTCTTTACGGGACTTAAAGTGACCCACAAATCTACCAACGACATGAATCGGTGAAGTTGCACAAATTACGGGACAGAAAGACAGTGGGTCTGGAAAACCAGACTCATTTGATTATACATACTTTCTAGGTAAGATATTGCATCATATTTAGATCAAACATACAAGTCAACTCACAATGAGGCACACACACACTTATATCCAACCAATTCACTGACCTACTCAACTGACATTTTTCCCCCAGGAAACGGCCCTGTCGCTTGAACATGTCCAACTCAACCCCTTGACTGAGCAAAAGGAACTTACAGAAGAACGGCTGATCCAACAAAGTCAACGTGCCTTAGCCTAGCTGGTCTCCACATCTACTAGTCTCACACCACCCACACCCAGGCCTCCACTCACACTTTGCGGTCGTTCAACAGCATCCCATTCATGGTTTCAATGGAGCGGTTGGCCGCCTCTTGAGTCTCAAAGTGGACGAAGCCGTACCCTTTGGAGCCCTTCTCATCACAAACCACCTGGGGAGAAATCCTTCATTCATGTAAACCACTGGAACCAACGTTCTCCCATAGCCAGTTGAGATTAGATTATAATGGGTTGTCATTTCACAGCACAAGAACAGTACAGAGAAAATAATTTAGCATCTAACCAGAGTGCAAATGTTGCAGTACAGTGCATGGTAATATAATATAACTTAGTTTAAATTGACAGGTTAAAAGACAATCTAGGTATAAATGGGATATGAGCATAATAATAGGTATATGTATATACAGGTAAGTGATAATTTAACGTAGTGATCAGGGGTATGCTATTATTGAAAGCAGGATACAAATATATAGATGTAAATGTATATACAAGTCAGCATATATAAATGTATGGCAAGTATAAATGTATATACAGGAGTAGGAGCAGTTCTATCAACAGATTTAAATATATATGTCAGGTACAGTAAACAGGTTAAAGTTAAGTTAACAAGTAAAGTTGTTGGAGCAGCGGAGTCGTCTAGCAACGGAAGTTTGAATCGAAATAATCATCCGAGATAAATCTCTGCCTGTTAAGACGTATAACGATGAATGCGGTTCTTTTGATGTTGTTTTAAATTTATCCCAGCCGTTGTTTTCCCCTGACTAAAATGTGCGAGAGTGCGACTCCCATGGCTTCCATGGCCCCCGAGCGCGAGGGCAGGACACCTCAGCCCGGGCTCCTAGCTCCCTATGTTCCGTGTCCTACATGGGTGTGGTGGTGTGCTGAAATATTTATTGTGGTTATTCTGTATTTTATTTTCTCTTCATTTGCATTTAATTTTGAGAACATGCCTCGCAGGCAACTTAGACCAGTGTTCCTCAAAGTGGGAGGAGCCCAGGGAGATGGGACAGAAGTGTATGCGTTTCAATGGAGGAGGCGGGGCTCCATCACACACACTATATCAAAGCACTACCCAACAATCACAAATGTGTTGCACACAAGAGCTGTAGTTGAACAGCTGCTCGTGCGTGTGCTCCGTAGAGCCAAACACGGAGGTCTGAAAACACCATTATATCCGCCATGATGCATAATTCACTTACCTTGCAGGACAAAATATTCCCGAAGGCGGAGAATGTATCGTACAGGGCCTTGTTGTCGATGGAATCGTCCATGTTTTTGATGAACACATTCCCCACACCCGATTTCCTCAGTCCTGGGTCCCGCTGGGACCACATTATTCTGATGGGATGGCCCTTGAGGACTTCATAGTTCATTGTATCCAAGGCACACTCCGCTAAAACAGAAGCAGAATGATATCCAACACATCAAGTAAGTAAACATGAATCAAAAGTGCTGGCCCCACAGGATCAGATAAAGCAGACAAAGATGAATAATTGTGAACATAGTTAATAATGATCAGAATTTTTGATCTATATCATTCTGGATATTTTTACCTTCATGGTTGGCAGTGATCCTGATAAATACAAAACAATAAGTTTTTATCTTTATCTGATCCATTTAGGCTCAAAACCATATTTCCAATTAGTGTTGCTTAGGAATATACCTAGGGCACATAGCCTCAATAGTTTACACTAGAATACTGTATGTTTAACTATTAAAATACATGTATGAACATAGTAACTAACTCACAAGATGGTTATTTATTGAAATGTATGTCAATTAGAATTTTCAACCAAACATTGTATTGCAAAGTCAATTAGTGAATGCCATGGAGTAATGTACCATCAGCCGGTTGCTGGAAATTAATGTAGGCATATCCTAGAGATCGGCGAGTGATGAGGTCTCGGCACACCCGGATGGACATGATGGGCCCCACGGGGGAGAACTTCTGGTAGAGCATGGCCTCCGTGACGTCGGGGTGGAGGTCCCCCACATACAGCGACGCCAGAGGGTAGGCTTGTCCATTAGAGTTCATCTTGGGTGGCAACTAAAACAGAAATAAAATTAAAAAATATATTTCTATCAATTTAAATTGGTGTTTTGTAAATGTAGCCCACAATGGCTTATCATACATTTGCATTAAAGCCATGTGTATCAGAGGCTTAGATTAAGAAAAACAATAACACACTTAATTGATGGATTAAATATCCCTTGACATCTGCCTATATTCACCTTCAGTTCAAAAGTAATGATTTTACTGATGCAACTAACCATTTTGTAAATCTATACATTTGATAAACCATATCTATCTCCATATATACAATATATATATATATTATTTTTATTAAGATTTGTGCTAGTTTTTTTACAGCAGGTTTTTCCACCACAGTTGAGCACCAAATTAATATCAAATATGACCACATATCAATTCCTCATGTGTAAAAGCTTGTTTATCCAATAAAACCAGACCATTAATCGTACGCAGTTTGGTTCTTCTTTAACGGACACATTGCAAATAACCGCACACGGCCATGACATATATCGCCAATATAATATAACTCTGTAAAACTAACTTCCCTGCCACTTTCGATGGTGACCTTTTTAAGCATTTACTAATGGAGAAGAAAAAAATAATAATTGTAGTTTAAAAAAGGCATCTGAAATAAAGACGTCCATTCGAGGTGATAGGACATGAAACTACAACTCCCAGCGGCACTGGGTGCCTCTCATTCAATTTGCCCGTCCACTTCAAGGGGGTGATTAGATTAGACTGGATTTAAATTTATTGTCAGTGTACAGCACAAGTATAGTACAGTTTACAGTGGTTAAGACACAAAACAGGTATAAAAACAGTTATTAAATAACTTATAGAGTATGTATGAGATATGTGCATAATAATACACATGTATATATACACACGTATTCAACATGTAGTGATCAGGGGTATGCAATTATGAAAAACAGTGTATATATAGATATCTATATCCATCTATAGATATATATATTCAAGGGGGGGTAAATAAACCGCCGCCAGTGACTTTGGAAAACGATTGGCCCCACAGCGGCTGGTGGTGAGCCAACACGTTGATTTCATGTCTAACCCTGGCTTACATAACGTTATCACTACAAGACGATATGGGTTTGGTTGTCCTAAAGTAAAGTAAAAACATATCTATCTATATATATATATAGATAGATATATATATATATATAAAAATCAAAACCACGTGGTGTGTGTGCTAAATTAGGAGACTCTACTCCTCAAAGCGAACAGACTTCGTTCGGTTAAAAAATAAAACGTTTTATCGTGTAGGTGAACATGTCGTTTTTTTAATGAAAGTTGAAGTACTTTATTTGATTTAATCACTACTACTAGATAAACAAATACACTTTATAATAAAGAAACTCTAAATAAAGTTATCAATCAACGCACACAATCTTAACGGGACGACGGTAAATACGATAAATAATTTACATTTACGTTTATTTACGTTTCTTACTGTTTAACTGGCCCCACGACGGCGATGTGTGTGCGAGTTGTCGCCCAAAGTTCGTCTTCGGTCACGTCGTCTTCGAGACAATAAAAAACGGTTGACGTTTAATTTCAATTAGACTTCGTGCAAAGAAAACACCTGCGCGAGTCTTCCGCGGAGCGATTGATGGGCAGCGCGCTCTGATTGAACAACATCCGCCGCCAGAGAAAATAGTCCCCGACACCTGACCTGCCCAACTTCTCTTGCTCGTTGCTTTTCATATTAACGTTGAGCACAAGCGGATTCGTGGTTTTATGTTAATGTTTTACTAGATTTATTATTATGATTATTATTATTAAAAGACACGTTAATGTAGGTCTACCTAATCCTACAAATGAAAAACAAAATGAGTTACTTGAAACAATATCATGAATTATGCAAATCATTAAAAAGCAAAAGCAACGTTTCATTGTTGCTCCAAATGCAATTAGCTACTTTGGTGAGAAAGAAAGACATCTTGCTTTTCTTTTATCTTAAACGAAACTTTTATTTCACTGAATGGTCTTTGACACTTTCCTATTTCTTACACGTATAGTGAAACTAGAATGATTTTAAAGATACATACACAAATCTAGAATTACACCAACCATTGTTTTATCTCCATTTCATCATTGCTTTAGAGCTATTCTAAGTTTTCACAACAACGTGTGTGCACTGGGTAATAGACTGTTACAGAAGCAATTTTAACCAGAAGACTTGTCAATAAAACAAAAGCAAATTGAGATAGCCGATATACAGACAGACGTTGTTCCACATTCACTAACTGCGTTTCATCAAGCAGAGATAACATAAATTTACTTCCATTTTTTTTTCTCCAATCAATAACTTCAAATTCATTGGAACATAGTCAGCGCAGACAAACCATCAGCTATAGGTGGAATGGCATCTTCAACTACAGTCATGTGGAATGTAGTGATGACAAATGGTATTGTGACACTGGGCTTCTTCCATTAGAAAGGGCGTCTCCAATTGTTTAATCGTTAAAATAAATTCAGAGATAACCGTTTTTTATACTACTGCAACACAGGTGCTACACTCCAACCCAACACACATGCACACACACCAGAGGCTGCAAGATAAATCCAGGCACCAAACTTTGGAGAAAATAACAGTTTAAAGAGGAATATTTTGCAAGCAGAGTTTTTGATACAGTGTGATAAAGACAATTGCAGTTAACATCAATAAAATGTTATTCAAGGTTTACATACACATGATAGTCTAACTTGGAAAATACATGGACCACATTGAAGCACTGTGTTTTTCTTGCACTGATTTCAAGCAGCACCTGAACGATGAGTAAAACTAGGACAATCCACACTAATAAAATCCCAAATAATTAAAAATAGCACTGCCTTTCAAAAAGCCTAATAAAGTGGAATGTCTTATGTTAAGGAAATGTTACACGACAGTCTAAAGGGGTCCCTTGACCAAACTTGAAATGTGTGAATAGAATCAAATAATATCAACAAGATGCCAGTGTCACAATACAGCCTCTCTCCATTCTGTATGAGCTCACAGCAGAATTGCAGTTAGTAAAATACAGGATTGTACAGTGTCCCATTATTTTTTTAAGTTAACAATTTAGTCTGTGAAGCATTGAATATATAGCATCACAGTGTTTTGGTGAAAAATCAACTGCCAGTTTTAGTAACCATACCAAAAAAACCTGTAAATTCCATGACAAATCCCACAAAAGGGTATGTAACAAAACAAAGGATGAAATGCACAACCAACTAGCTTGGGCCAAATGAATTAAGGAAGGATGATTAGAATATCCCCCTCCCCCCCGATACACATACATCATTCACAACCACTCACACGTGTTCCTCTCACAGTCACACACAACCTTGCAAACGCATCCACACAAAGCAAAAAACAAAAACAAAGAAAATAAAATAAATTTCTGCAACATGGACCTGTCACCTCCCAGCGAACTGAGAGGGGTAAACTAGTTGGTCAGGAGCAATTCGGTCTGCTTGTCATACAGAAGGGGAAGGGTTTGATGGAGTGGAGGGGGCATGTATATAAGCTGTCTGTGTTTAAGATAAAGAGTGTAGGTGGATTAACAGTGCAATTTCATTAGTTGTCCCCATCTCCGGCCTCATCTCCCTGGCTTTCTGATGTCCACAGCTGTAGGGAAAAAAGAGGGACATTGTGTGTCAATAAACTTTGATGATTGTAGCATCAAGGAGTACATACATACATGGACATAGATAGACATACATACACAACAACTACATATAAAGACTGTTCGACTCACAGTCAAGTTGTCCCTTAGTAGCTGCATGATCAGGGTGCTGTCTTTGTAGGAATCTTCATTCAAAGTGTCAAGTTCGGCAATGGCTTCGTCAAATGCCTGAAAATAGAATGAATCAAAGCAGGTGTTTAAATATACAATACAACTTTACAATTTCAGTATAGGCACAATACATATAGAAGGGTTGGTGTGTCCACCATTGCTTGAAAAAGGCTTGAATTTTTACATCAAACAGCATTATGTGTAATATTTACTAGAATAGCCACAACAATAACCAATTGCAAAACAACTGCCTTAAATATAATTGACAATTTATATCTTGAAAGATTTCAAATCCAAAATCTGTTCTGCCAACATAATTTTTAAAAGATGATGTTCATACCGTCTTTGCCAGGTTGCAGGCCTTCTCCGGGCTGTTGAGGATCTCATAGAAGAAGACGGAGAAGTTGAGGGCCAGACCGAGCCGGATGGGGTGCGTGGGCTGCATCTCTTTCTTGCTGATGTCAAAAGCACTCTGGTAGGCATCGTGAGAGTTATCCACCGTTTCTTTAGGGGAAAGAACACAGACAAATGTTTTAGAAGACCATCAGGTTCAATTCCCTAGTCATCACTTATGTATGCACACTTCTTAAAAAACACACCTTTCTTGGAGTCGCCGGACGCTACCTCGGAAAGGTATCGGAAGTAATCCCCTTTCATTTTCAGATAGAAGACCTTGCTTTCAGCAGCAGTTGTATTTTCAATCAGAAACTTGTCCAGGAGTGCCTAGATACAAAGAAGCACAGCCTTAGAGTTAAAACGGCACATCTTTTTCAGATGTATTATTATTATTGAATAAATCTAAATGGATGACGTAATGTGGGGCACTCACCAAGACTTCGTTACAGATGGACTGCAGCTCGCTCTCGATCTCCGCTCGGTACGCCCGCGTCATCTGCAGCTTCTTCTCGTTGCCCTCGGTCTTCTGCTCGATGCTGGAGATGACCCGCCAGGAGGACCGGCGTGCCCCCACCACGTTCTTGTAGGCCACGGAGAGCAGGTTGCGCTCCTCGTTGGACAGCTCGTCTCCCTGCTCCGTGACGGACTTCATGGCGGCGGCCATGTCGTCGTAGCGCTCCGCCTGCTCCGCCAGCTTGGCCTGCTGTACTAGGTCAGTCTTCTCAATTTTGTCCATTTTCTAGTCTGCACAAACAAAAATAGAAGAGTGGTCAGTGTACAATAACAAAGGTTTTATATATTTAAAATATTGACAATGTGACAAAATAACATATATAGACAGGGCGAGGCTCGCCCTGAGGTTTATTACCTCAGGGCGAGGTAATAAACGCTTATTTGCACCTTCGTAGGCGTCGGTTACTACAACATTCAACATGTATGTATATACATTTCTAATTTGCATTACTGTACATTAGGCCACTGCAATGTGTATATGTACAATTTGATGTACTATTTAATATATTTAAGCAGCTTATTTCGTTTAATTTTATAATCACCGTTTTAAGAGACGTGACCATGAGGATTGATACCAATTTCTTGTACTTGTTCAATGCCAATAAAGGCTTTCTGATTCCCGTCACATCGTAGTAGTAGTAGTATAAGTAATAGTCATATACTAGTATAAGTAATAGTCATATAGTAGTATAAGTAATAGTGGTAGTCATATAGTAGTAGAAGTAATAGTCATATAGTAGTATAAGTAATAGTGCTAGTCATATAGTAGTAGAAATAATAGTCATATAGTAGTAGAAGTAATAGTATTAGTAGTAGTTTTAATAACACCAGCCGTTATTTCTATAATGCATTATCTATGGGGTTATAGTTTATTAATAAAGAGCAGTCAGACCGTCTCCATCTCTATAATATGCTTAATTTCGGTTCCTAATTGACTCGTTTATCTCCATCAGTAGTGGCTTCAAACGGAGCGTCATAGTAAGGCCCTTCCTATGCGGCTCGACGCCTCGAACCAACATCCCCATGGTTCACGTGGACCCGTTTGGTGGCAGCGCTCATTTCCTAATCAATCTATTATTTTAACACGGATCATATCGTAGCTTTAATTACAGTATTGATTATATATATCTATACCGATAGATACCGATAGATATATATATATATATATATCTATATATATATAGATATATATATATATAGGAGAGAGAGAGAGAGAGCGATTGGTGGAGCTAGTCCGCTAGCCACCGTCTAGCATTAGCCACCAGGCTAGGCCCTAGACCCGACTCTAAACTACGAATAACGGACACCCCCCCTCCTCCTCCATCACCCCCCTCCCCCCGACCAACTGATTAGTCATTTTCCATCTTTTTGACACTCATAATACACTTAGCGTATGGGGGGGTAGAACACAACTAGACGTCATTAGTCGGCCAGGAGGGGCTTCGTCCACGGAACAAAGTGTCATGGACTCCTCAGGTCCGCTAACACCTAGGGCTAACGGGCAGCTAGCTGGCACTAGCATGGTAGCATCTCCCATTTATATATATATATATATATATATATATAATTCACATCGGGTATAAAACATGAACACATGCGTGTATACACCCACCCCATTTACACACGAACACGGTATTATTAAACGGTGCAAAGGCGTACCACTCTTATTATATCGGCGACTTTAGAATCTTGTTTCTGTGTGTTTTAGTCTTCCTCTCTGGTCGATGGAGCCTCTCAGTCTTCCTCCTCCTCTCTCTCTTCAGTCTCTCGGTTCAGGGCAGCACCACTTCCGGCCCGCTTCCTCCAGACCCGCCCACATCTGCAGCACCACTTCCGGCCCGCTTCCTCCACAGACCGCCCACATCTGCAGTACAACTTCCTTTCCTCTTTTTTTCCCCTCCTCCGAGACAACCCACATCTGCATTATGCAACAGCATCAGCTCACAGAACATTATCAATAGTTATTGATTATTATTCAACACCACCATCAGTTGATTTATTCAACACGTTATTATATTTGTTATGGTATAGTGTTGTATAGTATAAGTATAGTACATAGTTTAGTATATAGGGTTAAATTGTAGGGAATTCATACTGTGAATGAGGAGAAAGCATTACTTAGCATATGGCAAATAAAAACATGTTGAATCTTGAATCTATCAGTTGATTTATTCAACACCATATCATTTGGTTTAGTCAGCAGCAACCTCAAGATTCCCAATACCAACACCATATGAGGAGACTGACTGTTTAGCATGTGTGTCACTGGGGGAGGGACAACATCTAAAGTATCGTATGTAGTATATAGTATATAAGTATGACATTTGGTCAATACCTAACTTAAGGACTTAAGTTAAGGACGCAGTTTACACAAGTATAAAGCAGTGAGTGAAAATCTTATGTGCAATACCCTTAAAAATAAGATATATATAAAATAGAATTAAAAACTGAATAGAATAAAATAAGTTAATAAAGAAAAAGAGCAATATGTATATATAAATCTATGTAATAAAATATACATTGTTATATGCTATACGCCCTTGTTCAGCAGCCTGATGGCCTGACTGTGGAAGCTATCCGAGTCTATTTGTACGGCACTTGATACTGAGGTATCGCCTGCCTGATGGTAAAAGTGAATACAGTTTGTGGATGGGGTGGGCAATGTCTTTTATGATGCGTTTGGCCTTGGCCACGCACCGCTGGTTGTATATATCCAGGAGGGAAGGGAGCTCACCTCCAACGATATACTGGGCCGTCCGCACCACCCTTTGAAGCGCTCTGCGCTCGAGTGCGGTGCAGTTCCCGTACCGAGCAGTGATACGCCCTGTAAGAACACTCTCGATGGTGCCGGTATAGAATGTTCTCAGGATGCGGGGGCCCATGCTGAATTGAGATAGGGCTGTGCTCTCCTCTCTGCTTCCTGTAGTCCACGATCCGCTCCTTGGTCTTCTTGACGTTGAGGGCGAGGCTGTTCTCCTGGCACCACTGCTCCAGCAATCCGACCTCCTCCCTGTAGGCTGTCTCGTCGTCGCCCGCGATCAGGCCCATCACTGTCGTGTCGTCAGCAAACTTGATGACGTTGGAGCTGTGCATAGCCATGCAGTCGTGGGTGTAGAGGGAGTAGAGGAGAGGGCTCAGCACACATCCCTGGGGGGCTCCCGTGTTGAGGGTCAGTGGCTCTGAGGTGGTGCTGCCCATCCTCACCACCTGGCGGCGGTCCGACAGGAGGTCCAGTATCCAGCTGCACGTGGATGGGGGCACACCTAGACCTCTAAGCTTGGTGTCGAGCTTGGCAGGAACTATTGTGTTGAATGCTGAGCTGTAGTCCACAAACAGCATTCGCACATAACAGTTATTTCCCTCCAGGTGGGAAAGGGCAGTGTGGAGGGCCATGGCAATTGCATCGTCCGTGGATCTGTTTTGACGATATGCAAATTGCCATGGGTCCAGCGTGGCAGGTAACACGGAGCAAATAAAGTCCTTGACCAACCTCTCGAAGCATTTGCTGGCAATCGAGGTGAGGGCTACAGGTCTATAGTCATTCAGGCATGTTACCACGGGTTTTTAGGGACAGGCACGATGGTGGACATCTTGAAGACCGCGGGAACAACAGCCTGGGACAGGGAGAGGTTGAAGATGTCTGCAAAGACTCCTGCCAACTGCTCTGCGCATGCTCTGAGGACGTGGCCCAGGATGTCGTCGGGGCCTGCCGCCTTACGGATGTTCAACCGCTTGAAGGTGTGGCACACATCCGCCTCCGAGATGTTCAGCAGGCTGGTCTCCTCAGGCGGCGCTGGCTTTGGCGGGCTGCCGTTCACCTCGAACCGAGCAAAAAAAGTATTTTGCTCTCCTGGGAGGGAGGTAGAGGAGTTCTCTACACAACTGGTTCTCCCTCTGAAGTTCGTTATCGTCTGTAGCCCCTGCCACATACCCCTCGCGTCGTGGCTCTTGAATTTCTCCTCCACTCTGTCCTTATACTCCCGCTTGGCAGTGACGATGGTCTTGCGGAGGTCGTAGTGGCTCTCGTATATTCCTCCATATTCCCGGAGCCAAAGGCGGCGTTACGCGCGTGTAGGGCAGCGCGAACATCGCCGTTAATCGATGTTCGAGTGTAAGAGTGTGTGTGGTTGGTGGATGGTTGGTGGATGGTTTAAGCAACTGGGCTGAGTTAGACTGATTACTCTATGCCCCACAGGTGTGCAGCCTCACATGCCAGTGTTGATCAAGGACCCACAGGTTAAACCAGCCACCACCACACACACTAGAGGTAGAGCTCTAGCACGTATCATCTGCTTTATTCACAATGATTCAAACTCTTGCAATAAATTCCTCCTCATACAATTATATGAAGGATGGGTTTGTTTTATCATTTCATAACCATTCATACTACAATTGTGACTGGTCATAACATTCATACAATTGTTACTTCAACTTTTTGGCCCACATAAGGGTAATTATTAATGTTGCCGAGTTATGGTAGTAGGTAGACACACAAACCGTTTGGGCTAAAACATAATAGAACAGGGAAACAATGATAACATCTTAAACTCTTGCATACATGATTTTATTAGTAGCTTTTACAATATCGACATATCGGGGCGACGCCTTCTTGGGGAATTTTTGTTTTGCCAAGTAAATATAACCCATTGGAGGAGACTGTGGGGAAACAGTGGATGGAAAAGGATATGTTTGAACGATGACTCACTCAATGTTCAATACATGTATCATAAACCCACAGCGAGTTTTAGAATAATTCTTTAGAAATGTCGTTATTTAATGCTTCCAGCCGACCCAACTCCATGAAGCATATTGGCTCAGTTTCCACTGTTCCTTGTATTTTCCAATACTGTACCTACTTGTTTTCCCTTCCAATTGCTGTAATGCACACTGCTAAATAACTTTGAGCACAGATACATTATTTGAATTTAAAAAAGTAGGCATATAGCGGTCAGCTTGCCTTCAACCAAGGTTTGTTTTTAAATACCTTTTTTTATGCCCTCAATACCTCATTAACAAATGTAGTGGAACTATCCCATATGTATGGTCTATCTTTATACATGCAAAATACAACTACAATATCAAAGGGTCAAGAACAGCACAGCAAATATTGAGTTAAATTTTCCAAGAGGACTGGCAGCTTATTCAAAACTGCATGGAAAAATATTTCTGATCACAAGTACGCCAGGTCACAGCCCAGCAAAGAGCTACCTTTTCACCACAAGCCTTTCTTCGTAAGAAATAAGGAGACGATGCATGCGAGGACAATAATCGGTGTGATTCTTATAATTCCATCACTTGTGCTATGTTCCCCAGCCAAGAATGGATATATGGAAGTAAGGGAACCTAAGGTAACTACACCCCAATGGGGCTTTATTAAATACATGAATGTCTGAGTCTCCGATATTGTAGAATTGCAGGAATAGAACGTCACACATTGTATGCCAAGTTTGCCACCGAAATATGTAATAACTTCAAGATGTGTTGCATCTTTCCGTCTTGCAGAAAGACATTGTGACCATTCCTGAGGTGACTCAAGCCCCAGAACCAGATGCCGATGGTAATGTAATTAGCTGATGGTAGTCATTTCAGACAAAAAAACTAAAAAATCCAGTACAAAGTATAATTGTCAAACAATATTATATAATAACGGGTATAAATCCAACATGTGCATTATCTTCAAAATAAATATCTTCAAAATAGACAAACATTTCAATGTTAACCTTGGATATTTTCAACTCAACCCAAAATGGTAGAGCTGCCCACATGTCTGCTGTGTGTGTGTCTGATCGGGTCGGTCTACTGTGAGGAGGTCTCCCCTGAGATATCATCGGTCCCAGCACTGCCACGGGAAACCGCCTACCTTTACGCACGCTACAACAAGATTAAGAAGATCAAAAACAAAGATTTTGCCAATATGGGTAAATACATGGATTGACTAGTTAATGTTGGTTATTTTGGGGTGAATATGTTGGCCAAACCCAAATGAACAATGTTTATTTTTTTCCTTTTGGTCTCCTCTATTTTCAGACACATTAAAAAGAATTAACCTGAGCGGAAACATAATCAGCGAGATAGAAGACGGGGCTTTTTCCAAACTTCCAAATCTTGAGGAGCTCAATCTGTCTGACAACAAACTGATCAAGCTACCCATGCTACCCAGCAAACTAACCACTCTCAACGCCAACTTCAACCTTCTTAAATCCAAGGGTGTGAAGTCCAATGCGTTCAAGGTGAGATACAACACAACTAAGTTAGGAATCACTGCCTTACTGTACCAAGGATCAAATTCAGTTAGTCTCAAAGTCAGTCAATCAGTAAATAAGTTAATCTGTGTCTTGTGTACAGAAACTTCTCCAACTGTCTTACCTTTACCTTGGAAACAACGAACTGGAAGTAATACCGCACCTTCCTGAGTCTCTCCAAGTTGTTCACCTCAATGTAAGTTCATCAGAGAAATAATACTTTTTCCGCCAGGTATTCCTTTGGATTAGATCATGATGTTTAATAGTCTTTGTTTGTGACCTAACACAGATTCTTCTTTCCTCTCTCCTGCTACAGAACAACAATATCAACACACTCACCGATGAGACATTTTGCAAAGGCAACACCAGTAGGTACATCCGCAGCACCATGGAAGAGGTGAGACTGGATGGGAACCCACTTGTCTTGGCTGAACACCCAAACAGCTTCATCTGTCTGCTGAATTACCCAACTGGATAAGAAGAAGAACCCAAGAAGTATTCCTTAAATAACCAAAGCATGATTTGGGGGACATAGCTGTAAACCTCCAAGTGTACGTGATCAGCACTATTAAGTAGAATAAAGTCCCTTGGGGACATTTATAGATAAACTCTTAAAAGATAAACTCTTAACTTTTATTAATTATCATTTTTTTTACTTTTTGGGTTTTGTTCCTTTAACATTGTATAGCCTAGCCTAGGTATATGTTAAGCTTCTTTCTATTTCCTCATTATATATTATATCTGTATTATGTTATTTCATACATTTCCTGAAACCTTGAGGCATTAAAAAAAGACAAGAAACAGAGTCTTTTCTTCTGGTAATAAACAACATTCCTTTAGAATATTCACTGATTAGAATACAATGTGCCATGTAGCAAGCTGGACATACATCTTTACACAATGGTCCATTCATTTCAGCTTGATGTAACCAAGCGTTCAGAGTCCACAGTTACTTATAACCGTTTTGTTCCAAAATGTCCAACATTTACTTGTCTGCCACCAGGCCATCAGCGGCCCTCTGCTGGTATGACCTCTCTGACTGTTTTCTTCTGTAGACATCATCTGCCACAAAAAAATAACAATAGAAGGATGGTTATAAGCACGCAATACAACTGACAAGAAAACATGTATTGTGGATTCACGAATATACACATAAACAGTTGGTTTGATCAGTTAAATTCCGTCAAGGTAGGCCTATTTATATCTGTAATTCAGAGAGACAGACATGATTGGTTGTGAGTTTCTCTTTCTTTTTGCAGGTAACTAGTTCAACAACAACTGGAGTAAGTCACAATTAGTCACAATTAGTCACAATTAGTTACAATGCACTTGTCATTCGTTTGGCAAAACATTACCAGCCTTTAATTCATTCAAGTCATAAAGAATCAATACAATCGATGAGGTAACCTTCTAGATCGATAGGTCATCATCACCTAGAGACCCCCTGGAGGGGAGGGGAGGATACCCCCCCCCCCCCTCCTGGAGGGGAGGAGAGGATACCCCCCCCCCCTCCTGGAGGGGAGGAGAGGATACCCTGGGGTCTCCTCCAGGGGGGGTATCCTCTCCTCCAGGGGGGGGGGGGGTATCCTTGTGACAGGTACTCACAGAAGGTCTCCCGTCCGATCCTCACGTTGATCATGACCCACTCCATCGCTCCTCCGATACAGAAGAAGACGGGCAGGAACCGGTAAGTCCCCAGGCGGCGTTTACCCGGCACCAGGCTGAGAACGTAGCTGACGCGTTTACTCTTGAAAAACATCTTAAGACACTGTCTGTCCCTGAACGTATTTATTGATGAACAACAACAGCCACGGTGTTCACATTCATTAATAAATAAAGACGTGCAACTGTGACTTTTAACTACTACGTAGACACACAGCTGCGCAGCGTGGTGACCCTGTTATTTGTCACTGCCCTTGCCCTGTCGTGTTGTTGACGTCGTCTATGTAAAGGGATTGAACGTTTTCTGAACAGGCGCCAACTACACGGGCGGAGTTACAAGGCTAACCCCGTGTCTATAATTCCATAGCGTAGCGCCAGAAAAGGCGCCCGCCCAATGCGGGCACAAAAACCATTCGCGCCAGATGATCCGTAAACGTCATATCCGGTTTAAAGGTTATAATAAGGTTCCCCTCAGTGGCCATCTACTGCAGTTTACCAGTGACAGCAGTTTACTTTTCAGTACCAAAAACAAGTAGATTTTACTAAATTGATTGTTAAAATGTCAATCTATATTATATTATATACATATTATATTTTATATATATATATATATAGATTTTATATATTGTGAAGTGGTTAGATGTGGTATAGCTTTAGATCTCATTAAAAACAATTATAACTATACATCTCCATCTATATAAGTCTATAGATATCTATAGATATAGACCTATATCTATAGATATATACCTATATCTATAGATATGTCTATATCTATATCTATCTATATAAAACCCCTCCACTGCTCCCTGGGCAGCTGTTTATACAATAGCTGCCCACTGCTCCTAATGCTAGGATGGGTCAGAGAAACATATAGTTCAGTGTGTGTGTGTGTGTAATGTATGTTACCAATACAGAAGATTCGAAGTCTCTTGACTGAATACTTTTTGTTTAAAATATTGGTACGGTACGATTATTATTATGCAAATTGTTTTATTTTTCTGAGGATAAAAGGTGCATAAGCAATGCGTGTTCCACTTTGTAACATAGACATAATTGCAGAAATTAAATTGAAAAAAAAAAGTACAGCCATATATATCATCCACATACAACACCTTACCAATTGTTAAACATAATCATTGAAATTATATGAAAAATTATTGTTGGTCTCCTTATTAATTTAATCAGCTTTGTAACATGTTATATTTTACTAAATCGTGCGTACAAAAACACAGACAGGACAGTCACCATCGCCATTCAACTATTCTAAGACATCTTTATTGTCCACAACTCATACGATGACCAATTTAAAATCATTAAACACATTTTCTTTCAATATAAATTATGATTCATTAGGAATGTTTTATGATTTATTTATATCTAATGGCTTTTTATGGACATAATCCAATTACTTTCAACAAAAATTCCCGATCTAAAATTGTTTTTGACACACATGCACTTTTAAAGCGAAGATTTTGTTTAAATAAATGAACAGACCCCACACACTAAAATGAACAGCAGACGTATGGGTCCCGTATGGGTCCATTCGTTTGACACTGACATACATACACTCTCCATCCCTTATCCATCCCCTCTCCACCCCCTCTCCATCCCTTCTCCATCCCCTCTCCATCCCTTCTCCACCCCCTCTCCACCCACTATTGAACGGTTCCATGGCAGCTCAGTCCTCGACGATGCGCGCCGGCCTACAGAACGTCCAGTGGTGCTCCACCGTGTTCTCGTTGGCCCGCTCGCTCATGTGGTGCACGCGCGTGTTTCGGATGGTGAAGCCCTGCTTCATGATGTAGTCCATGAGGTGCACACGCAGGGACACCTCCTGGTGGTAGTCACACGGTCCGAAGGTGAAGGACACCTGGAAGTCCCTGGTGTCCATCATGTGCTTGCTCCACTTGGTGAAGTTCTTGCAGATTCCCTCCAGCAGCGAGTGCACCTTGGTGGTGACGGTGAGCTGCGTGATGATCACGGCCACCGGGTTGGAGTACTTGGACAGTTTCCTGGTGCTGGAGAGCTCCACCACCTGCTCGAAGATGTCAGGGGGGTAGAGGGGCTTGGGGTCGTGGAGGCAGTGGATCAGAGGCTCGATCTGGTAGAAGTCGGCCTCCTTCCGCAGAAGGTCGGTCTCGTTGAAGTCCATGGGGAGCGTCAGCTCCGACGTCCGCAGGAAGTTCAGGACATACCGGAACAGCGTCCCGTCGCGGTCGATGAAGTAGTTCCCTTTGGCGTCCCGCGTCGTGGGGAAGTCCCCGCGGAACATGGCGCCCAGCATGGAGTCGGAGTACCGCTGCAGGGTTGATAGGCTGGTAGTGTAAAGGTGGCCGCCGACATTTAGGGTCACAGGATTGTTCATCTAAAAACAAAACAAGACACGTGTTCCTTTAGAATGGGGAGAGCCAAAGACACGTGTTCCTTTAGAATGGGGAGAGCCAAAGACACGTGTTCCTTTAGAATGGGGAGAGCCAAAGACACGTGTTCCTTTAGAATGGGGAGAGCCAAAGACACGTGTTCCATTAGAATGGGGAGAGCCAAAGACACGTGTTCCATTACAATGGGGAGAGAAAGGGTCAAGACACACATGATGGCTTCACTGTGATGTTCTTATTGTGTCAAATCTAGGGAGCCACCTTTTTGTACTTTTACCTGAGCTCTGGTTCTGCTCTTGGAGGAAATGTAATGTATTATATATTATGTTATTACATATGTGTATATGTATGAATATGTTATATTATTATGGCTTGTGCTTGTCCACCTTTTGAATGACCTTATTGTAATGTAATGTATTATATTGTATGTTATTATATGTGTATATGTATGTATAGATTATATTCACCATATGTATATATCATCCATCAATCACTTTATAGTTATTGTTATTGTGTACAGTATTGTTATAGTAAAGTGTTGTTTATAGTACATAGTCGAGTATATAGTGTTGTTTATAGTTTAGTATTGTTTAGTATAATACAGTATTGTATTGTATAGTTTAGTATAGTATTGTTGTAGGAAATGCATACTGCGGGAGGCATTGGGGGGGTAAGCATTCCATTGTACTTGTTGCAAATGGAAATTAAACATCTTGAATCTTGAATATTATTATGGCTTGTTAGGAAGGAAATGCACTTATGACTTCTGGTGACTAGTAGTTATCTTGCTTAACTGATGTAGAATGCATTTCTTGTAAGCGTCTTTGTTAAAAGCCTCTCTAAAATGTCTAATGTAATGTCATTTAATTTAATGACTCATTTAGAGGCTTAGCCATTGTAAAACCTCTACATGTACAAAACAAAGAGGGAGGACTTGGTAATATAATGGCCATCAACATAGAACCCAATATGATCTAATATTAATCTGCTAAATTAAATTAATATTAAACCTACCGTAGAGCCCCATTCTCCATTGTCCATCTGTAAACCCAGACACCCTCCTGTTCACGGGCAGGACCTGAACCGTGTGGCGGGGATGGGATGCTGATCACCTGAATGTCACCTGCAAGATAACATATAATAGTATTGGTTTTAATAATTATTACAGTAAGTAATCAATAGCATGCTTGGATTAAGCAAAGTGACGTAGTTTGAGGACTGCCACGGAACACTGCGACAAATGGACGATCTCCTGCAGTTGTAAAGTATTGTAAACTATGTCCATTAATAACCATAACATTCATAAGGGTTAGTAGTTAAACTCCCACAGCTGGTACCTTAAGTTACACTGCAAGTCAGACACATAAATACACACATACATACCGTATGTATACACACACACACACCATATGTATACATACACACTAATAACATGACAACTTTAAGTAGTTAAAATTCCCACAGCTTCAGTTTCAACGTGAACTGAGTGAGTGAAGCTAACAGGCTTGGATGTTACACATCCAGGTGAACACGTGAATTATTCATGAATGGACATGCGAACTTAAAACAAACGGCATAGTAATAATAAGAGTTATATTGAATAAACTCGTATAAGGGTATGTTATGGGCCAGTTGTACTTTGAGCTCGGATAGCTCCCCAGAAAGTTGTTGCTAAAGACCGATAGCTCCTGTTAGCCGCCTGCTCACACACTGCTACATTACTCCTTATAAACCGTATACCTCAAATCATATTAATATATTTTATTTAAAAAAAAGCGTTACCAGCACTTCAGTGTGTCGCAGTGGCCCTCTACGTGTGGATGACTCTCTACGTGTGGATGACTCTCTACGTGTGGACGACTCTCTACGTGTGGATGGCGCTGTGGCCGGCGGAGACCAGAGGAGGTTCTGCAGGCTGCAGGGGAGAAAGGCGACCAAGAGGAGAGGATTGGTGCAACACACACATACACACGCACACGCACACACATATATACACACACACGCACGCACACACACACACACACACACACACACACACACACACACACACACACACACACACACACACACACACACACACATAGCCTATATATACACAAACACACATATTCGATTAGATTAGATTAGATTACAATTTATTAAGTACAGTACAGCGAAAATAATTAGGCATCTAGCCAGACATATGCACACAACCACACACACACACACACACACACACACACACACACACACACACACACACACAATGACATGGATCATCAATGTTCATTTCCTTAATTTGTATTTAATTGATAATATCAATATTTGTAGTTCAACTGAAACCAGATAAATACATAAATAGGCCTACAGGGCTTTAGAGGTCTGTTGCTGTCACATAGTTACTCAGTAGGCCTGCAATAACAAGGAGACCTAATTTAAAATAAATTACTAATAATAAAAAGTATTGCTGGTCAGTTTATGTTATGTTCTAAGAGGACTTGGGGCCGGTGGTGCTTTGCTTGGAGATGATGAACTCTAATATAAGTTTGGCTGTCCGCCGGGGCCTCTCCATCACCACAGAGTGACCACAGTTGTCCAGCAGGTCCACTCTGCAGCCTGGCACGTTTTGTTCAATGACTGCAGCGCCAGACACATCCACCACCTGCACAATGGTTAAAGGACGAAAAAATACTTTGAATGCATTTAAAACTTTGTTTTGAAGCCTCAAGTATGCATGCCTCTGCATCTACAGAGACAGAGCGGTGAACAAGGAAAACAACATTGTAGGTGACCAGAGGCAGCCCCTTGCCTCTAAATTGGAATTGTTGCCATCTGGGCGCCGATACAGTCCTCCCTGGTCACAAAGGATGTCCAGCTGGTCCGGGCAGGAGTTGCCCCCATCCTAACTATTGTTCTTCTACACCTCATTAGCAAGGTGCAATGTATAACATATGTATATGATCATGTCTGGGAGTGACTTTTGTGATGTTGTGATGAAAGGCCCTGTGATTATGCTGCAAAACAACTTCCACACGGGTACAAATCACATATCGGCGCGTCTGAATCATACTTGGTCCTGTTTGCCCCATATTATCTGTAGAGGTGCTGAAATCAGATGCAAGTGTTCTTGTAATGCGTATCGAGATCTCTGGCTGACGAGTTCCGTGAAAACTGGAAGAAAAATAAAAAATAATTGTATTGACTTTAGCTTACATCAAGGACATATGGGTGATGGGCAAAAAGCAACCAAGCAACCCACCGACCTTCTTCATAGAAGTCGTTGTGAGGGAGTCGGACATCTACCAGCCCTTGAAGAATCTAAATAATGGATAAAAACATACTTTGTATGAACAAGAAATTGTATTTTAGTTAAGCTACAGCTGAGTGCTTTAAGCATTTGTTAACTTCTATTGGCTTCACTATTTGTCTTCGTCCCTGTTGGATCTACTTGTTGTGTTCAATCTAGGGAGCCAACTTATTGTAATTTTACCTGAGCACATGTTCTGCTCTTGGAGGCTTGTTAGGAAGGAAATGTAATGTATTATATCTGTGTATTATTATATATCTGTATATGTATGAAAATATTATATTTAATGTTATGAACTGTAATGTACTGTAATGTACTGTGGTGTAATGAAGGATGCTGAATAGGTGACCTGCTGAGGGATCTTGAAGCGAACGTGGGAGCAGAGTCTCAACATGTCCTCCATCTCTGTGGGCGTGGTGGGGATCAGGGGGATGTTTAACGTGTACCGGTTGTACCGCAGGTCCTGCAGGTGGTTGTCAAATTTGCTTTCGGTCAAACGTTTTATACCTGTGGGTTAAAGGTAAAGGAATGTCAAGCCCCGATACTAGGCCTACAACTACAGACAACCAATCAACAGCACTTGTGTTTGTTCACTTTGTTTACACGTTCATTCGTAGCGACTTACCATCGGGGCAGATGAGTGTCATACTGCAGACGTCTGATGGGTAGCAGGCTGCGTACACACCGGCCACACTCCCCCCCATGGAGGTCCCCACCAGATGGAAGGGCTTCCGGGTTAAGCGAACCGCCTCCACAAACTGCACACAAGGGAAGAAAACAGGAATGTAGTTGTACGATAGCAACCGAAAGGCATAAAAAGCGCCTCCATTAGACACATATAACGGGGCGGCAGTAGCTCAGAAAGGAAGAGCGAGTTGTCTGGCAACCGGGAGGTTGCTGGTTCGATCCCTCGGCTCCTTCTCCTCCTAGCCAGGTGTCGTGGTGTCCCTGAGCGACACCCTGACCCTAACTGCTCCTGACCAGCTGGCTGTCTCCTGACATGGCTGACACTAAAAGTCCTGCCTCCTATGCAGTCCATTACCATATTATTATTGAGGTATTTTGAGGCTGAATGTCAAATGTTTTTATTTTTGAAAGACAGAATTATTAATTATTTTATGAAATATTTAGTAGAAAACCCACCTGACGGATCCTTTTGGCCTGTCCGTGAATAGAATAATCGTCTGTGTTGGTTCTGGTGGTCCCCTCGTGGCCGGGCATGTCCACACAGAGGATGTGCAGATGTCTGGGAAGAAACTGAACACAACAGGTAAGGTCACCATTCATTAAGCTGACCTGTGTGTGTATAATAATTAAAAAGCAAGAAGTAAACCTTTATGAAGGGGGTCTGGTGAAGTATTTACATGCAATCGCTCCCTTAAAATCTGTATTGTACTTGTTAACTACAACCTCATGCAACACATGCAATTGTAGTTGCAATTACATTACATTAGATGCGATTCAAATGTATTGTCAGTGCACAGCCAAAGAAAATTATTTGGCATCTAACCAGAGTGCAAATGTTACAGTAAAGTGCCTGGTGATATATAATGTACAGAGGTTAAATAAGATGTAAAAACTGTCTTCTAGGTATAAAAACAGGTATAAAATAACTTATAGAGTAGGTATGAGATATGTGCAGAATTCTAGGTATATATTTATATATATATACATACAGGTAAGTATACAAGTATCAACAGGTAGTGAGCAGGGGTATGCAGTTATATCAACAAGATAAATATGTATATAGATAAATATATGTAAATATATATGTGCAATGATGCCCAATTAGACTAAACTGGTACACAATGCTTAAGTTTATGTTAATCTACCATTGGTGAGTGCTCCCGTTACCTTGACAACAGTGAGCCACATGTCTTTGTGAGTAGAGAAGCCATGCAGCAGAACGATGGAGGGCCTCATCCCCGGCTTCCCCCTGCAGGAGTAGCAGAAGCGGTAGCCGCCACAGTCCGCGTAGCGCACCTGCAAGCCCAGCGTCCTCCGCCAGTACCTGGACAACAGGGTGATCTGGAAGGTTCACTGTGCTGTGTTCAAGCATACAGTTAACAATCTCTCTCTCTCTCTCTCACACACATACACTCACACACACACACATACACTCACACACGCACGCACACACACGTGTGTGTATGTGCATAATATCAACTCAGTGCTGAGTGATCTGTAGATCAATGCTGTTGATCAAATCAAATCAATATTTCGATTTGATAGAAACAAATCTGACCCAGTTGGCATCCGGGACATCAGGACCCAAGCCCAAATTCACATTTAGTGCTGAAACATGACAACAACAACAACACCCCACAGTGACACGACATGACAACAACACAACCCACAGTGACACAGTGGAGCAGAGACAAGAACAACACTAGTGTACATGTCTTACCAGTGATACACTTTAATGAGCGCCGAGGGCCAGAGGAGAAAGGATGCCACAAAAGCCATAATAGGAAGAGCCAGTGTCGCTCCGGCGATAACAAACAGGTTCACCATATCCAGATCAGCCGCCATGACGCAACTATCAAAACGGACAGAAAATAATCCAATCTAGGTCAAATATAAGGAAGTGCCCGGTACACGTTGGACTGCTAACACGACGCCTTACAATATGTACAACCGTATAACGTCAACTATAAGTAGAGTATTAGTGAAAGTGTTATTGTCGTTTGTTAATGCATATGAAAAACATATTTCCACATAGCTCATACATAATGGAAAAGAAACATATATAAAAAAATTGGAAATTGTTATAACTTACTCAATCAAATTATTGTCCTCTTCACATATCTTTTGCGACGAGCTGGCACATAACTGACGGTCCGACAGATTATAAAACAATGTGCACTTATCTTATAGCTCTGACATGGTTATACATAGGACACAGACATCTGGTGCATGTCCACGGAGAGACAACAGGCCCTGGCCAACTGGGTGTATTGAGTGATCATTTTCATTGTGAGAAACCAGGCCACGGTGGGATCCCGTCAATTATTTAAAGGGAACGTGCGGATTACAGTCGGCTCACACAGATAATGTACAATGATGTCGTCACGAAATCCAACCTGTATAACAATCATCACACATTGTGTTATCCTCTCAAAACCAAGATGCCCTACGATTTTATAAAAGTAAAAATACAATTAATGATCAAAACCACGATGAGGCAGCCTCCAGGGAGGAGGTCCAGCACCTGGTGGCGTGGTGCGCTGACAACAACCTGGAACACCAACCCTCAACACCAAGAAGACCAAGGAGCTCATCGTCGACTTCAGGAAGACCAGAGCTGGCGCACACGCCCCCTTCCTCATCAACGGAGGTCCAGTGTGTCTCCAGCTTCCAATTCCTGGGGGTCCACATCTCCGAGGACCTCTCCTGGTCCCTCAATACTGCCTCACGGGTAAAGAAGGCTCACTAGCATCTGTTCTTCCTGAGGAGACTGAGGAAAGCCCATCTGTCACCTCAGATTCTGGTGAACTTTTACCGGTGTGCTATTGAAAGCATCCTCACCAACTGCATCACAGTGTGGTACAGCAACTGCACTGTTTCAGACCGGAGAGCGCTGCAGAGGGTGGAGAAAACCGCCCAACGCATCGTTGGATTACCCCTCCCTGCAATAAACACCACCCACCCCAAACGGTGTCTGAGGAAGGCCCCTCTCACCCCAACCATGGACTGTTGGCCCTCCTCCCCTCCGGGAGGCGCTATAGAAACCTCTGTTCCAAGTCAAGCAGGCTTAGGAACAGCTTCTTCCCCTCAGCTGCCATCTCTCTGAGCTCTGAACCACAGCCCCCCCCCTGCTGCCCCTCCCCCCCTGCTGCCACGCCTCTGCTGCCCCCCCCCCTCTGCTGCCCCCCCCCCTCTGCTGCCCCCCCCCTCTGCTGCCCCCCCCCTCTGCTGCCCCCCCCCCACACCTCTGCTCAACACCTGTAACAATCACCACCAATGTCTCTGACTAACTGTAAAACATTTTTTTTTAAAACCTGTAAAAACAAACCGTATCACAACTACCTTCCTCTCTATAGTTTACATATTTATTACTAAGATACCTGTTTACTGTACCTGACATATATATTTAAATCTGTTGATAGAACTGCTCCTACTCCTGTATATACATATACATTTATACTTGCCATACATGTATATATGCTCACTTTTATATACATTTACATCTATATATTTGTATCCTGCTTCCAATAATAGCATACCCCTGATCACTACGTTAAATGATTACTTACCTGTATATACATATACCTATTATTATGCTCATATCCCATTTAATACCTAGACTGTCTTTTAACCTGTACATTTAAACTGTAAATGATATATCACCATGCACTTTACTGCAACATTTATACTCTGGTTAGATGCTAAATTATTTTCGCTGTACTGTACTTGTGCTGTATAATGACAATACATTTGAATCGAATCGAATCTAAGCGAGTTTATGTTTAAAATAGTTGCGTGTTGCATTTTTTATTTGCCTAATAAAAAAAAAATATATATATATTTTAAACACCGTAACCACAAACACACCCAGACCCCGCACTGCATGGACCGACCACCGGGGGTCAGGACAGTCAGCGTCAACAGAACGCACTTCAAATGACAAATGACAACCACGTGACGTTTACCATGACGTTTCGTCCAATTGGACAATGGTAATATGGAGGAAAATAACGTTGACCATAATAGGTCAAATGTGTAGTATCATAGAATGTGTATATGTATGTGTGTAATAGTGTGCATACCCATGCATACCCACCTTCTTTACCCTTTTGTTTGTCATTTAACGGCCGAAAAAAGACATTTTTGATAATTGGACCCATTAGTCCTGATGGGGTGTGGTTCCACAGCGCAGGGGAACCTGACCTAGATACCAACTGGAGCGGTATAAATGGACAGAGGCAGAGGCCGTTCCTACTGCAGCTATGCTCCGCTTCGCCTCATTCCAGTTCCTCCCATTTAGGACATAGAAGGGAGGGAGGAGGGAGGAGGACACCTCACCCATCACATAGAGGGAGGAGGGAGGAGGGAGGAGGGAGGAGGGAGGAGGGAGGAGGGAGGAGGGAGGAGGAGGAGGAGACCTCACCCATCACATAGAGGAGGGGAGGGAGGAGGGAGGAGGAGACCTCACCCATCACATAGAGGAGGGGAGGGAGGAGGGAGGAGGGAGGAGGAGACCTCACCCATCACATAGAGGAGGGGAGGGAGGAGGGAGGAGGAGACCTCACCCATCACATGGAGGGGGAGGAGGAGGAGACCTCACCCATCACATGGTGGGAGGAGGGAGGAGGAGACCTCACCCATCACATGGAGGGGGAGGAGGAGACCTCACCCATCACATGGAGGGGGAGGAGGAGGAGACCTCACCCATCACATAGAGGAGGGGAGGGAGGGGGGGAGGAGACCTCACCCATCACATAGAGGAGGGGAGGGAGGAGGAGACCTCACCCATCACATAGAGGGAGGAGGGAGGAGGGAGGAGGAGACCTCACCCATCACATGGAGGAGGGGAGGGAGGAGGAGACCTCACCCATCACATGGAGGGAGGAGGGAGGAGGGAGGAGGAGACCTCACCCATCACATAGAGGGAGGAGGGAGGAGGGAGGAGGAGACCTCACCCATCACATAGAGGGAGGAGGGAGGAGGGAGGGGAGGAGGAGACCTCACCCATCACATAGAGGGAGGAGGGAGGAGGGAGGAGGGAGGAGGAGACCTCACCCATCACATAGAGGGAGGAGGGAGGAGGGAGGAGGAGACCTCACCCATCACATAGAGGGAGGAGGGAGGAGGACACCTCACCCATCACATGGAGGGGGAGGAGGAGGAGACCTCACCCATCACATAGAGGAGGGGAGGGGGAGAGGAGGAGACCTCACCCGTCACATGGAGGGGGAGGAGGAGGAGACCTTACCCATCACATGGTGGGGGAGGAGGAGGAGACCTCACCCATCATATAGAGGAGGGGAGGGAGGAGGACACCTCACCCATCACATGGAGGGGGAGGAGGAGGAGACCTCACCCATCACATAGAGGAGGGGAGGGAGGAGGACACCTCACCCATCACATGGAGGGGGAGGAGGAGGAGACCTCACCCATCACATAGAGGAGGGGAGGGGGAGAGGAGGAGACCTCACCCGTCACATGGAGGTTGTATCCTTTTTTGATGTGTTGGTCATCACATTTAGTTTAGTCGCCTGAGTTGTGATTGGATGAAGTGATGGTGGCTGGTCTGCGTTACAATTGGTTGTCACTTAACGCCATTCAGAGAGGGTTGGTCTGGTCTCACGGTTGACCTTTGACCCTTGGTAGCTACAACCATGAGGTGGCTCTGCACCGAGGGTCAGGGTGTGTGAGTAGTATCTATAATGGGCAGAATCCTGGGGTTTCTATTTGGTTTTGGAGAAAATTAATCATTATTATGGACTGTTCCTTCACAATAGACTACAACAACAATGTTGTTGTTTTAAATCTTTAATAGGGGGAATGCATATGTTTTAGACATATTAGTGGTACATTCAGGCAATTGTTTTATCATTTGTTTTTAACAATTGAATTTCCTTCTGTCAAAATAGCTCTTTATTTACAGGGATGAATTCAGGTTCCAAATGAAAAACGTGTGGGTCTCAGAGAACAGATCTGTCCAAAGTACGTCACCTGGGATGTAATGCAATATAAACAATGAAAATATTATCAGGTTACGTGTCTGGTTGTACATTACTCCCGCAGACCATAAAACAACAGTGATCTGTTATCAGTTGAATTGTGTCATATCAATAAATATCCTTCCCACAATGAAAACACGCCGGTCATTGTTATCAGCAACAAGTGGGGTTAGACGTAGTTCCACACACACATTGACCCGTTCCTTCGCAGTAGCCGTTCTCCGGAATATATATTTTTAACCAAAAACAAAACACAAATATACATAAATGTGTATCTGCGATCTGCAAGGATGTCAATCTTCCTTCATCCAGATCAGTTATCCATTCCTGTGAGACACATTGAGGAGAACGTGGAGAGGATGCCAGCTCTCACTTCTCTGTCAAAATTTGACTGCATGGGCTCAGTGAACTGAAGTTGAGAGGAAACAGATGTGAGATCATTGAGACACACATGACACCAAAACCCCTCACTTCTCGCTACATCTCAAACACTAGGGCAGCACCTAAAGGGGCCCAAAAAAAAGGATAAGTTGGCGTGATATTAATAATTCAAATTTATTTTGGAGCGTGAATCTACCACAACCAAGATTCATGAATCATTTACTAGCGGAAAGTACTCATGCATGGGAGTGTGCGCTGGGATTACATTTGCGCGGTGCGTGTTATGTTAGCGGCGGCTAAATATTAAACGGAGCCATCTATATAATCATTAAACATGCGGAGTATGGCAGTACATTCTACACCGGAGGTCCAATGACCACAAATCAAAAACATAAAAGGAAAGCAAGAATTTGATCTCCACAGATGTCCTACTAAAACAACCAATATATAACCAAAAATATAATGTTGTCTTATAACATTAATTTGACTAACTCCTAATATATATTAAAGAGAACCAAGCATCAGTGTTAAGTGACAGCTCTTCAGATCACGGCTGTGCAGATGGCTTGGGATCTCAGGAAGCTGAAGACGAGTCTACAGATCAGAGCAAAAGAGCGTGTGTGTGTGTGTGTGTGTGTGTGTGTGTGTGTGTGTGTGTGTGTGTGTGTGTGTGTGTTTTATCTCTGGTCCTCAGGTCCTGTAGAGCACGGCCACAGTCACTGCAGTCAGAGCCACAGCGGTCGCAGACCCCCAAACCATCCATGGCTTCTGCAAACAGGTGGCAACGCACACACACAAACCAACAAACACACCACACACAAACAAAGAGGCACACAAACAAACACACACACACACACACACACACACACACACACACACACACACACACACACACACACACACACACACACACACACACACACACACACACACACACACACACACACACCGTCATCCACCTCATTAGACCACAGTGCTCATCAGAAAATGGGCCCAGCGCTTCACCAGGGGGACCTCTCTGTTGAAACCCAAGGCGGTAAACATGAAGCTAGCGTCGGGTTAAAATAGCTCATTCTAAATGCACAGCAGGAAGCCAACAAGCCTCAAGCACAGTGGGAAGAAAACACACCCAACACAGCAGCTGTTAGATAGCAGCCATCACCACCCGAGACAAGACAAACGCATGTCAGATGTGGAAAACTGGGATGATAAGAAAGGTTCGATTTCACAGAGAGAGAGAGAGAGAGAGAGAGGGAGAGAGAGAGAGAGAGAGAGAGAGAGAGAGAGAGAGAGAGAGAGAGAGAGAGAGAGAGAGAGAGAGAGAGAGAGAGAGAGAGAGAGAGAAAGAAAGAAAGAAAGAAAGAAAGAAAGAAAGAAAGAAAGAAAGAAAGAAAGAAAGACATTTCTGGATTTTCTCCCCAGCGAGCGATTCAAAGTAAGGGGGATGAAGGCGATGTGGTTAAAGCCGTGCGATGCGATGCTCAGAGGTGGGAGATAGACGAGGTCTGCGCTGACCAGACAGGTGTAGTGTGTACCTTTCTACCACAATGCGCTGAAGCACCACAACAGCCAAGCCAGGACAAGGCCGATGAGTGTGGCTTGAAGGGGCAGCAATAGAGGCGTCTGAAGGAGGGAAGGGACATCACAGTGATCAACTATAGGGGCCTACGGTGAACCTTGGATGTCTGGACAGCTCTCTAGTTGGTTTCACAGGAGGATAAAGTGTCCAGGACTACAATTAGTAACAGTATTGGAGCAGGTCATACTTGTGTGTGCTGGAATACGTTTTACATTTAGAATGTGAATCTAACCAGAAGATTCACATTTGTTTCACTTCATCAGTGTTCAGGACCAACGAAGATTCCAATGTAGGTTTCAAACACACCACAAGATCTATCATTAATTAGACTACTGCAAGAAATGGCTGCTTCCTGTGTCAGCAACAACTCTTTTGCCACACATGGTTGAAAATTGCAACATAAGCAAAAGTAAAATAACCAGTATAACAACAAAGCATGCTAAAGCACATGTATATGTGGTATTCTTCTAGGAGATCTAGCACTCATAACTGCCCTCACCTTGGATCCCTTCTCACACAGAAGCTTCATCTCCGCTTGGCACTCCAGCAGCTCCTCGGCGATCGACTGCTTCTCCTGCTCCGCCTTCTCGTACTTCTCCTGCAGGTCAGACAGCTCCGCTTTGCCGTCCGTGTTCTGCGAGAGGACAAGATAACACAGATGAGGGCGGCTTGGGAGCTCATCCTGTAAGAGTCCGTCACCCACATAGGCAAGACGCCTTGTAGCGACGCTGGCTCCATTCCAGCCTGTGGTCCTTTGCTACATGTCATTCCCTCTCTCTCTCTTCCCGCCCACTTTCCTGTCAATCAAAACCCAACAGTATGTTATGACATGTATGCTCCACCGGGGGCCCACCTCTCTCTGCAGGTCCTGGCTGAGGCCCTGGGCCTCCTCCAGGTGGGTCTGGAGCTCGGCGGTGTCCCGCTGGTGCTGAAGCTGCAGGTCGGAGAGACGCTGGCCCAGGTCCTCCTGGGATCTCTCCAGGGACTTCAGGCTGTGGCCGAGCTCAACGTTCTGGGCCTGAGAGCTGAATGAAGGACACACATGCTGAGGATGCTGGGTCAGTTACAGCAACAACACAGAATAAATGGGAAGTGGAAGCTGAATGAATGAGAGGCGGGGCCAGGCATGGTGTGTGTGTGTGTGTGTGTCCCTGTTGGTGTTTGTATGGTGTGTGTGTGTGTGTGTGTGTGTGTGTGTGTGTGTGTGTGTGTGTGTGTGTGTGTGTGTACACGTGTGTGTCAGTGTTAGTGTGTGTACAATGTGTGTGTATGTGTGTGTGTGTGTGTGTGTGAACGCATGTGTGTCCGTGTTGGGGTGTGTGTGTGTGTGTGTGTGTGTGTGTGTGTGTGTGTGTGTGTGTCCGTGTTGGTGTGTGTGTGTGTCCGTGTTGGTGTGTGTATAGTGTGTGTGTGTGTCCGTGTGTGTGTGCGTGTATGTGTGTGCGTGTTGGTGTGTGTATAGTGTGTTTGCGTGTGTGTGTGTGTGTGTCCGTGTTGGTGTGTGTGTGTGTGTGTGTGTTGGTGTGTGAGGGGTAACACAGGGCGGGGCTCGGGGACTGACCTCGTGAGCTCCGCCTCCGTCCGCCGCTGCTGCCCCAGCAGGGCGTCTCTCTCCTGCCTCTCCAGCCGCTGGGCGCCCAGCAGCTGGTCCTTCTGGGCCCTGAGGGCGTCGCCCTCGCCCCGCAGACGGCTCCTCTCCACCTGCTGCCCGCTGGCCAGCTCCTGCTTCTCGGAGCGCAGCCCGGCACACTCCTCCAGGAGGGAGGAGCGCTCCTCCAGGAGGGAGGAGCGCTCCTCCTGGAGGGAGGTGCGCTCCTCCTGGAGGGAGGAGCGCTCCTCCAGGAGGGAGGTGTGCTCCTCCTGGACGGCCTGCAGTTCGCCCGCTGTGGAGGACGCAACACTGTCAGCCTTCCAACACTGGCATGGTCGTGTTTCCATTCTGCCCCCTCAGACAAATCTTTGAAAAGACACCCAACCAATACTTGCTTTGTTTCACCCAATTCCTGGATGCCTATGGGGTCATTATTAGGTCTTTAGGATTGATTATGATTGATTATAATGATTGAGCCAAGATAGCCTAATATTGCTGTTTGACATATCTTCAGACTAAACCAAATTCACCAAAAAGATCTGTCCTAACTTCTTAGTTTTGTGGGAAAAACAAATACCCCGAAACGACTGTTTCTCTGAACGACCTCATTCACCAACTCCCTTACGCTGTTCCATGTGATCTCCTTTTGATGACTAATATCACGTCATTTCACACACTCTCCTTCATTAGAGACGGATGTAAGCATTGAATAGATAAGTCTTTATCCCTGACTGCAGCGATTAGAGACAGATTGTGGTTTATATGTTCATTTCTCTCTCTCTCTCTCTCTCTCTCTCTCTCTCTCTCTCTCTCTCTCTCTCTCTCTCTCTCTCTCTCTCTCTCTCTCTCTCTCTCCTCTCTCTCTCTCTCTCTCTCTCTCTCTCTCTCTCTCTCTCTCTCTCTCTCTCTCTCTCTCTCTCTCTCTCTCTCTCTCTCTCTCTCTCTCTCTCTCTCTCTCTCTCTCTCTCTCTCTCTCTCTCTCTCTCTCTCTCTCTCTCTCTCTCTCTCTCTCTCTCTCTCTCTCTCTCTCTCTCTCTCTCTGGGGCGTTGGGGTGAACCCGGAGCAGCCAGTCACGTGTAACGGAGCTCTGCGGTGACCGGACACCTTTCCTACGGCTCGGGTTCCCAGGCTGATTGGGTCCCATTCATTGGCTCCATTGATGTTTCGGAGGAGCCTTGATATCAAGAGTTTCAAACCTGGAATTAAGAACCAGGTTAACCGTGACCATTTGACACACGTGATGAGGAGGAACCATTAGTGTTGTAAATAATATATTGGAGTTTGTGTTGTGTGTGTGTTTATATAGTGTTATATAGTGTGTGTAGTAGTATATGTAGTATATTGTATGTGTATAGAGATTTTCATCAAAATCATTCAGAATTTGAATTGGATTTTCACTTCCAGAACTTCCCTGTGGAGCTCTAACTCTTAGGAACATAAAGAGTAGTCATGACTTGGATATGAATATGGAGCAACTGGAATGTAACACTGAATAAACAAGGATACTTACTAGTGTTGGCTACTTCTAAATGTCCCTCATTAACTGTCTGTTACACCAAACATCCTCACTGCGTTACCCTGTATCTCCGCGGTCTTCTGCCACTGGGCGCTCTGCTGCTGGAGCTCTCCCCTCAGGCCCTCCATCTCCCGCTCATACTGGCCGGCGGCCTGCCGCCACTCGTCCAGGTCCTGGGTGGCCTTCGCCAGGCTGCTCCGGGCCGCGGAGACCTCGCGGTCCCGCTCTTCGGCGGCCGCCTCCGAGGCCCGCTGGAGTGAAGTCACCTCGTCACGGGCTCTCTGGAGGTCGCCGTGGGCCCGGGAGGACTCACGCTCCCGCTGCTCCTCCAGGGAGGACACCTCGTTCTGGAGCCTCTGGAGCTGCCCTGCTCACAGGGGCACAACACCTTGTAATGGTCTTGGCTTCACACTCGTTATTCTGACTCGTCAAAATGTAATTCCTATGTCTAGTGAGAATCAGAATGTGTTTTAATTAATACATTACAGTCATTTAGCAAATGCTTTTCTCCAAAGGGACTCAAAATAATTAATACAAGTAATAATTACTAACTTATTAGCTAAATATTAATTTGTAATTCATACTAGTACAATTGTCATTCTTCCTAGTCTTAAATGTAATTATGGCAAGTAAGATAAGGCCATCAACAACTAGAACGACCTGCCATATCCAGGGCACATCATCACATCTTATCACAACACTTTATCTCTTTACTGCTTTTGTTTTATAACAGCCAAGGGATTACAACGGAATTATATGGAAATTCATAGCGGAGAGGATAGAAAACATCCCGGTTCCACCCACCCCCCGCCCCCCTGAGGCTCACCTTTCAGAACTTTCATTTCATTGGCTGATTCATCCTCTTGGTGTTTACTGTCCCGCCTCTCTTCATCCAAGAGACCTGTGAAAGCATTAGGCTAATGACTTAATGCTGTCATTGGTTTGCTGTGTAGTGTACAGCAGTGGTTCCCAAATGGGACTATGTGACATACCCCGAGGGGTACTTTGAAGGATCTCAGGGGATAAATGGTTGTGAAGTGTGTGTGGTTGGTGGCTGGTTTAAGTACACTGGTTGCACACCTGTGGGTCCTTGTTAATCAAGGCTCACAGGTAAAAACAGCCACCACCGCCCACACTGGAGGAAGAGCTCTAGCATGTATCCGCTCTGTTCACAATGATTCAAACTTTTGCAATAACCCGGATTCCTCATCACCCTGTGTCCTTGTCTTTGGGTGGAGCCCTCAGGAAGCCATTGTCATGGCTGGTGGGCAGCGTAGTCTTCTACACTGGTTAGTGTGTGGCAGATTGTATGACAATAACCCACAGGTGTACTTCCGTCAATCAGTCCAATTCAGGCTAGGTGAGGCTGCTTAAATAAGCCTCCAACCACACACACACACACTCCACATGGTAATTGTAAAGTGTATCTGCAAACTAACATACACATTCTGGAAGTCTATCCAATGAATACCATAAATCCTAAGCAAAGCCCCGTGTTGCTATCCACTAACACTAAAGTACATGCAACACCCATCTAATGTCTGTGCTGACCAAACAATATGCCCAGGTTCACTTGGATAACTTGGAGGGGGTACATTTGTAGAAATAGTTTGAGAACCCCTGGTGTAGTTATACTATTATTATATGAGTATATATTATACTATATATTTCTTCTAGAGCAGTGATTGTGTTCAGGAGCAGGAGTGTGTTTCTGTGTACCTTTCAGCTGAACACATTTCAGTTTTTCCGTGTTGGCCGACTCCAGGGCGTCTTGGAGTTCCTCCTTCAAATGCTGGATTATTTTCTCTGAGTCGCCCGAAGACGCCATGTTGGTCCGGTTCAGATCATCTGAGGAACATAACCAAGTGGACAACCACTTTCACTGGCAGGGCAGTGAGAACGAGGGCTGTTGTTTGGATAGTCTGTTTGTTAAACAAACTCACGCTGCAGGTTCACACTTGTTCCCATGAATACCAGTGCTCTCCGGTTAGCAAAGCCGGTTGGAAAGTTATCATTAAAATAGCAGCATGACCACCACAGTGTGTTACCTTGTTCACTTCAGCCCGGGTGTTAAATTTAGCCACAGCTGAACTGACGAATCATTTCCCAAGACACACAAATTGGCCTATTACATAAAATAATTGCTCCATCCAGAAATAGACATCACCACATGTTTTGAACATGATGTCCGATTGCGCCCTATCTCAAAAGTGATCAATGGTGATCTATGGAATGTTTGTGTGCAGCATTCAGCAGTAGTTCGAACAACGGAACTAAATAAACAGCCCATGTTGTCAAGCATGTGTTGTGTTTTCCTAGAGGTGGAAACCAGCCTGGAATACTTTTGGGCTTTAGAATCCCTCACAGAGCCCCTAATCTAGCAGGACTCCCAAAAGAGATGACCTCATCACAAACACACAGCCTTTGGCAGGAGCACAGATCAGGTCAAGCGTGTCGCCCTACATGGACACATGAGAGGGGCCCCAACAGGACCGGAAAACTCCATATTAACGCAATCACGGATTCCTGAGGTGGATGGATATAACAAGAGAGAGGTGGAGGTATATGTACAAACAGACAGTGTGCCCCCACCACACACACACACACACACACACACAACCTACATCAATAAATACATACACACACATGTAAACTAGAAGGCCCTCAGTAGAGCGCATACCTCTGCCACACCAAAAGGTCCCCTGGATCCGGATTCAGATCCGGATAAAAAAATCGAATCAACTGTTAAGTAATCTAACCACCAGGTTTTGTCCAATTCTGTAGATAACCTTTTAAGTTATATAGATATATATAACAAACAGGCAAACGGACAGACAAACAGACAGACAGACAGACAGACAGACAGACAGACAAACAGACAGACAGACAGACAGTCAGACAAACAAGCAAGGGCAAAAACATAACCTCCGGTCCATCTTCGACAGAGGAGGTAAAAAACCTCAAACACAGACACACACACACACAAACACACAATTACAAACACACACACACACATACAGAGGAATACCCATAGATTATTTTGCATGCAACTGATGGGACCAGATGACCAAGTGTGCGGTGCTGATTAACACATCTGAGATGACAGGGTGCAGACTGACCGATGGAGGCTGGCAGAGCCAACCGACTCAAGCACATGACTCGCCTTGTGTCCCCTCATGGAGAACCAGACAGGGGGTTCTATACTAGGCCCTCTGGCTTTGATATCTCTGCTGTGGCAGAGACTGCCTCCAAGAGTGTGCAAGTGCGTGCACGTCCGCAAGTGTGTGTGTGTGTGTGTGTGTGTGTGTGTGTGTGTGTGTGTGTGTGTGTGTGTGAGAGAGTGTGAGAGTGAAAATGAGCGGAGGTGCACATGAAAACAAGCACACGCCTGCATGCGTCTTTTGGCTGGATGAGCAGGCGAATGGGGGTGGGCGACTGAGCGCCTCGTGCCGGGTGTAGCGGATAGAGGAATGCCTGTGTGGTTGTTGGTGGGCTGTGTTGGCCAAATGCGACCGCAATCCCCCATGCAGTCTCGTCAAAGACCGTGTGGTGACACAGTTTGTACATCGGGAAGATTACCTCAAAACGAATGCTATGTTTAGTAAGGTCACTACCGACACGCAGAGCGGTCTAATACCTGACCAAATGAAAAGAAGGCCGCCCGCTCTGTATTAAAAATACCTTCCAGAACAGCTGGGTCACGTCGCACCACCATAACCCTCCCAAGAGCACCACTGATTCTGTTCAGGCGGAGTGCTGAAGGCTATAGCCGCCGCTACAGTTATGGTTTAGCGGTCCTTTATAATGAATGGAACATTTGAAAAATACAAAATCAGAAAAAGTTACGTCTAGGGTCATGTTGCAGTGAAAATACAGAATGTACTGTTGGCATTTCAGAGGGAGGAGCTACACTCACGCCTTAGGTCACAGGGCTGTCATGAAAGGCAATGTCTGTATTTTGTATTTTGATACCAAAATGCAATATTGGTAGCCAATCCATTCATAGTGCAAAACAAATTCCCTCATGGGCCTTGTGAAATCCTTGTGCACTAAGTGATGAATGCCACTTAGCCCTTTTATGCTTTCAAATGAAATCTCTAGCAATTCATACTTTGATAAGATATTATATATTCCATTGAGAAGCCAGAGTGGAGGCACATTGAGGTCAGGTGAAAATACCGTCCTTCTAGAACAGACTGATGACATTGTCTATGTGACACTCTAGAAATAGAGCTTGATGTGATGAAATAGCAGGTTTTTTTATCTGTTTTCCACAACCCAACTATCTCTGAGAGTCATGGCTCTGCTAGAGTTTCTCCTGTGGAGATTCAAGGTCAGCTAGTAACCGGCTTCTATGAGTACACTGAAAACACTGTCCACATCTGTGGTTCTATGGAGAGACAGCATTAAAGAGAGACTTACCTTTGATCAGTGAGACATTATTCAAAGGTTCCTCCAGGTCCTTCTCTTCCATTATCTGCAAGATATGAACATTTCATCTATACACATTTAGCATTTTAGAAAACATATAAAAATACTCATTACTGATGTGACCAATCAGAAGGGGGGGAAAGAAAAACTGCTATTTTCTATAGAAAGTATTGACGTTTATCAGTGCCACCACATCTGATTAAACATATTCCCAAGAAATATATCACGATATATATCTATATAACACATTGAATGAGGATAAGGTTAGTAGGGACTTACCTCAGCTGGTGGGTGGGTGCTGTGAGTGCAGGGGCAGGCGGTCCTGACATGGCTCTCCTCTCACCATCACATTTTTCTGATGTGAAATGGACCGGTCCATCTTGCAGGCAGTGGGAGGGGGGGGGTGGGGGGGGTCCTAAACAGTTAAACAGTCCTAAACAACACTATGCCAGGCCTCCAAGTCGTTAGAATCCCATGAAAATAATTCACATGCACAAGTAAAGAAAACAACATTAAGCTAGAGATGGTTAAAAGGTGACCCGGGCAGAGAGTCTGATGACCTTTCTCAGATAAACAAGCCCTCCCCCCCCTCTCCTCTGTTTGGATGGAGTCCTCCGCCTCTCCACACTAGGTCATGGATCCGAGGAGGGCAACTCGGAAGCTGCAGCTGCGAGACGAGAACAGAGAAGAGGTTTGTTTGGTGAATTGCACTGTTCCCCGGCTAGTTGGTACTGATGTAAAAACTCCCGGCTGGCACACAATGGGGCCTACCATTGTATCAGATGTCTCTCCTTCTCCCTCTGTCTATTGCCACCTACTGACACCCCCCCCATCCTCTCGTCCACCCCGTCCACCCCTCTCGTATTTCCATGTAGGTCATCCGATTGTCCCTTTAAATTAATCAGCATGGGCCTCCAGGCTCTAGAAAGGCTCTATATTGTATCAGTCTATGTAGACCAAGTCAAGTCAAGTCAAGTTTATTGTCACATCAAAGTTATACAAGTATAAGCAATGGGTGAAAATCGTATGTGCAATACCCAACGACAGACAGCGGTTATAAAAATAAAAATAATATAATAAAAAAAGAAGTAAGTACAAACTGTATAAAGTTAAATATATAAAAATATAAAGTGCATATATGAAATGCAATATATTAGCACAGAAAAAGAGCAATATATATACGTATATAAATCAATGTAATAAAATAGATCAAATAGACCACTCACATTCAGAAGTGTGAGCTTACAGACACTAAATCCGTTACATTAAGTTTAGTTTTTAGATAGTTTTTAGTTTTTTATTTATTTAAATCGTTTATTAAAATTTCGAAAATGTTTGTTTAGTTTTTAAATTATTAATTGAGGTATTAAACTGCTGTTGTGTGTAAAGAGTGACGGGAGGATTGCTACACACTTGTGTTGTACATGTTGTGCAATGACAATAAGGGCCTTCTCCCAGTGATTAAACAATAGGCCTTATAATGAGGTTGAAAACATGTGGTTGTGGCCTATGGATATGCATTGCGTTTTGTTAGTTTGACGGCCAATATTGATCATGACCGGGTCAACAGGTGATCAGGGTCACCTGTTGACCACTGTATCACTGTTAGGATCCCACATCACACACACACACACACATGTACGACGACACACACTACATCACACACACACACACACACACACACACACACACACACACACACACACACACACACACACACACACACACACACACACACAGAGGGCCATGTCACACAAATTCAAACACACTTTGGAACGGATTCAGACTTGCATCATCCGGGCCTCACAGACGCCGTGGGCCTGACAATGAACTTCCAAGTTGTGTGAAAACTGCTGCAGAGAAGTTCTGCACAGCACGTCGTGGCAGACTATGCACAGTGCATAGCTGCAGACAGAACTCGTTATGGAGGTGGTGTAGTGTCAGTCAGGCCAGCAGACCAAACATCCACCGCCAAAGGGCTCTCCAAAAGCCAAACCCTCACCGCCGGTGAAATGGTGCCCGAGTAAATGTTTAAACTAAAAAGAGTCTTGGAAACGGCTCCGGCTGAATCAATAGACCACGAAGATGTGCAAACAAACATATTCGTCACACATTTGTGTGTGAATTGATTTGCCCATGATGGGTTGATGGGCGACATAAACATAAACAACACATAAACACGTGGAAATTGGGGTGATAGTTGTGTTTGCAACAACAGCAATCTACTATTGGGGCCTATATGGTGCTTTTAGATTAGATTCTAATTAGATTAGATTCAAATGTATTGTCATTGTACAGCACAAGTACAGTACACCTAACCAGAGTCACCACCTAACCAGTATCATTTACAGGTTAAATGTACAGGTTCAAAGACAGTCTAGGTATTAAATGGGATATGAGCATAATAATAATAATATAATAATAATAATAATAATAATAATAATAATATAATAGGTATATGTATATACAGGTAAGTGAGTATTTAACAGGTCGTGATCAGGGGTATGCAGGGTTATTGACAGCAGGATAAATATAAATGTAAATGTATATACAAGTGAGCATATATAAATGTATGGCAAGTATAAATGTATATGCAGAGTAGGAGCAGTTCCATCAACAGTTGAGATTTAAATATGGTAACTTTTAACTTCTATAACTTCTTTAAACTACTGGAAGCAGCAGTTAAAGGAGTGACCAACAGAACAAACCAGGTAGTGACTGTGAGAGAGATGCCTCCACCCGACATGAGCATGACTCACGGTGGGTGGAGACCAGTGGGTGGAGACTAGTGGGTGGAGACCAGTGGGTGGAGACTAGTGGGTGGAGACCAGTGGGTGGAGACTAGTGGGTGGAGACCAGTGGGTGGAGACTAGTGGGTGTAGCCTAGTGGGTGTAGCCTAGTGGGTGTAGACTAGTGGGTGTAGCCTAGTGGGTGTAGACTAGTGGGTGTGGTGTAGACTAGTGGGTGTAGCCTAGTGGGTGTAGACTAGTGGGTGTGGTGTAGACTAGTGGGTGTAGCCTAGTGGGTGTAGACTAGTGGGTGGAGCCTAGTGGGTGTGGTGTAGACTAGTGGGTGGAGCCTAGTGGGTGTAGACTAGTGGGTGTAGACTAGTGGGTGTAGCCTAGTGGGTGTAGACTAGTGGGTGTAGCCTAGTGGGTGGAGCCTAGTGGGTGTGGTGTAGACTAGTGGGTGGAGCCTAGTGGGTGTAGCCTAGTGGGTGTAGCCTAGTGGGTGTAGACTAGTGGGTGGAGCCTAGTGGGTGTAGACTAGTGGGTGTAGACTAGAGGGTGTAGACTAGTGGGTGTGGTGTAGACTAGTGGGTGTAGACTAGTGGGTGTAGCCTAGTGGGTGTGGTGTAGACTAGTGGGTGTAGACTAGTGGGTGTAGACTAGTGGGTGTGGTGGAGCCTAGTGGGTGTAGCCTAGTGGGTGTAGACTAGTGGGTGTAGACTAGTGGGTGTAGCCTAGTGGGTGTAGCCTAGTGGGTGTAGCCTAGTGGGTGTAGCCTAGTGGGTGTAGACTAGTGGGTGTAGCCTAGTGGGTGTGGTGTAGACTAGTGGGTGTGGTGGAGCCTAGTGGGTGTAGAGCCTAGTGGGTGTAGCCTAGTGGGTGTAGACTAGTGGGTGTAGACTAGTGGGTGTAGACTACTGGGTGTAGACTACTGGGTGTAGCCTAGTGGGTGTAGACTAGTGGGTGTAGCCTAGTGGGTGTAGACTAGTGGGTGTAGCCTAGTGGGTGTGGTGTAGCCTAGTGGGTGTAGACTAGTGGGTGTAGCCTAGTGGGTGTAGCCTAGTGGGTGTAGACTAGTGGGTGTAGACTAGTGGGTGTAGCCTAGTGGGTGTAGCCTAGTGGTGTGGTGTAGACTAGTGGGTGTAGACTAGTGGGTGTAGCCTAGTGGGTGTAGCCTAGTGGGTGTAGCCTAGTGGGTGTGGTGTAGACTAGTGGGTGTAGACTAGTGGGTGTAGAGCCTAGTGGGTGTAGCCTAGTGGGTGTAGACTAGTGGGTGTAGCCTAGTGGGTGTAGACTAGTGGGTGTAGCCTAGTGGGTGTAGACTACTGGGTGTAGACTAGTGGGTGTAGACTACTGGGTGTAGACTAGTGGGTGTAGCCTAGTGGGTGTAGACTAGTGGGTGGAGACTACTGGGTGTAGACTAGTGGGTGTAGACTAGTGGGTGTAGACTAGAGGGTGTAGACTAGTGGGTGTGGTGTAGACTAGTGGGTGTAGACTAGTGGGTGTAGCCTAGTGGGTGTAGACTAGTGGGTGTAGCCTAGTGGGTGTAGACTAGTGGGTGTAGCCTAGTGGTGTGGTGTAGACTAGTGGGTGTAGCCTAGTGGGTGTAGACTAGTGGGTGGAGCCTAGTGGGTGTAGCCTAGTGGGTGTAGACTAGTGGGTGTAGACTAGTGGGTGTAGACTAGAGGGTGTAGACTAGTGGGTGTGGTGTAGACTAGTGGGTGTAGACTAGTGGGTGTAGCCTAGTGGGTGTAGACTAGTGGGTGTAGCCTAGTGGGTGTAGACTAGTGGGTGTAGACTAGTGGGTGTAGACTAGAGGGTGTAGACTAGTGGGTGGAGCCTAGTGGGTGTAGACTAGTGGGTGGAGACTAGTGGGTGTAGACTAGTGGGTGTGGTGTAGACTAGTGGGTGTAGACTAGTGGGTGTAGCCTAGTGGGTGTGGTGTAGACTAGTGGGTGTAGACTAGTGGGTGTAGACTAGTGGGTGTGGTGGAGCCTAGTGGGTGTAGAGCCTAGTGGGTGTAGCCTAGTGGGTGTAGACTAGTGGGTGTAGACTAGTGGGTGTAGACTACTGGGTGTAGCCTAGTGGGTGTAGACTAGTGGGTGGAGCCTAGTGGGTGTAGAGCCTAGTGGGTGTAGCCTAGTGGGTGTAGCCTAGTGGGTGTAGACTAGTGGGTGTAGACTAGTGGGTGTAGACTACTGGGTGTAGCCTAGTGGGTGTAGACTAGTGGGTGTAGCCTAGTGGGTGTAGCCTAGTGGGTGTAGACTAGTGGGTGTAGCCTAGTGGGTGTAGACTAGTGGGTGTAGACTAGTGGGTGTAGACTAGTCGGTGTAGCCTAGTGGGTGTAGACTACTGGGTGTAGCCTAGTGGGTGTGGTGTAGACTAGTGGGTGTAGACTAGTGGGTGTAGCCTAGTGGGTGTAGCCTAGTGGGTGTAGCCTAGTGGGTGTGGTGTAGACTAGTGGGTGTAGACTAGTGGGTGTAGAGCCTAGTGGGTGTAGCCTAGTGGGTGTAGACTAGTGGGTGTAGCCTAGTGGGTGTAGACTAGTGGGTGTAGCCTAGTGGGTGTAGACTACTGGGTGTAGACTAGTGGGTGTAGACTACTGGGTGTAGACTAGTGGGTGTAGCCTAGTGGGTGTAGACTAGTGGGTGGAGACTACTGGGTGTAGACTAGTGGGTGTAGCCTAGTGGGTGTAGACTAGTGGGTGTAGCCTAGTGGGTGTAGACTAGTGGGTGTAGCCTAGTGGGTGTAGACTACTGGGTGTAGACTAGTGGGTGTAGACTACTGGGTGTAGACTAGTGGGTGTAGCCTAGTGGGTGTAGACTAGTGGGTGTAGACTAGTGGGTGGAGACTAGTGGGTGTAGACTAGTGGGTGTAGCCTAGTGGGTGTAGACTAGTGGGTGGAGCCTAGTGGGTGTGGTGTAGACTACTGGGTGTAGACTAGTGGGTGTAGACTAGTGGGTGTGGTGTAGATTAGTGGGTGTAGACTAGTGGGTGTAGACTAGTGGGTGTGGTGTAGACTAGTGGGTGTAGACTAGTGGGTGTAGACTAGTGGGTGTAGCCTAGTGGGTGTGGTGTAGACTAGTGGGTGTAGACTAGTGGGTGTGGTGTAGCCTAGTGGGTGTAGCCTAGTGGGTGTAGACTAGTGGGTGTGGTGTAGACTAGTGGATGTAGACTAGTGGGAGTAGCCTAGTGGGTGTGGTGTAGACTAGTGGGTGTAGCCTAGTGGGTGTGGTGTAGACTAGTGGGTGTAGACTAGTGGGTGTGGTGTAGCCTAGTGGGTGTAGACTAGTGGGTGTAGCCTAGTGGGTGTAGCCTAGTGGGTGTGGTGTAGCCTAGTGGGTGTAGCCTAGTGGGTGTAGACTAGTGGGTGTAGACTAGTGGGTGTGGTGTAGACTAGTGGGTGTAGACTAGTGGGTGTAGACTACTGGGTGTGGTGTAGACTAGTGGGTGTAGACTAGTGGGTGTGGTGTAGACTACTGGGTGTAGCCTAGTGGGTGTGGTGTAGACTAGTGGGTGTAGACTAGTGGGTGTAGCCTAGTGGGTGTAGACTAGTGGTGTAGACTACTGGGTGTGGTGTAGACTAGTGGGTGTAGCCTAGTGGGTGTAGCCTAGTGGGTGTAGACTAGTGGGTGTAGCCTAGTGAGTGTAGACCTAGTGGGTGTAGCCTAGTGGGTGTGGTGTAGACTAGTGGGTGTAGCCTAGTGGGTGTGGTGTAGACTAGTGGGTGTAGCCTAGTGGTGTAGACTAGGGTGAGGGTGTAGAGCCTAGTGGGTGTAGCCTAGTGGGTGTAGACTAGTGGGTGTAGCCTAGTGAGTGTAGACTAGTGGGTGTAGCCTAGTGGGTGTGGTGTAGACTAGTGGGTGTAGCCTAGTGGGTGTAGACTAGTGGGTGAAGACTAGTGGGTGTAGACTACTGGGTGTAGCCTAGTGGGTGGAGCCTAGTGGGTGGAGCCTAGTGGGTGTGGTGTAGACTAGTGGGTGTGGTGTAGACTAGTGGGTGTAGCCTAGTGGGTGAGGGTGTAGAGCCTAGTGGGTGTAGCCTAGTGGGTGAGGGTGTAGAGCCTAGTGGGTGGAGCCTAGTGGGTGGAGCCCTGAGCCCCTGAGCCCCGTGTCGTCACTGAGCGGAGGTGGCGCTGGTGTTTACCGGAGTGGTGATGCTTCTCTGACGAGGGGTGGAGGAGGCAGTTCCTGGAGAGAGGTGGAGAGAGAGGTGGAGGCCCGGCGGTAGCTACACCTTCCTAGGGGCGGCGGGTCCTGACGCGTCGACGCAACAAGTTTCATAGTTAGTTAGTCGGTTCGCTTTAGGTCGGAGTCTCTCTCCCCGTGTGTGGCTCTCTCTCTTCTTCTTCGATGACTTCCTCCATCTTATCCTGGGTGTGGAGCGAGTGGTTCTGGCTGCCGGAGAACGTGACCTGGGCGGACCTGGAGCATCCACCACCCGGGGTGGAGTTCCCCCGGGCCGGGCACCTCGTCCACGCCGTGCCGCTGGCCTTCGGTGTGCTTTTACTACGGCTCCTCTTCGAGAGGTAAGGAACCCATGGAACCATGTCTCTCTCTCATATCTCACTCTCATCTCTCACATCTCATCTCTCACATCTCCCTCTCCATGTCTGCCTTGCAGCCTCCCAACTTGTTGCGTTGAACGCACTTCCCGTAACTTAAAGTTCCAAAAACAGCGATAATCAATAATCAACCAATAATGTATTCTCTGTATCACGTGTCTTTGTCATTAGCACACTTTGACCTGTCCAACAATGTCTGAACTTAAAACCCTACTAGTATTACGTTATGTTACATGCAGTGTTTTCCCTCTCCATCCATCGATCGATGCCATTAACGTAAGAGATAATCAATAATCACCTAATATCTCAACTTAAATCCTACTATTACGGACGTTATGTTACATTCAGTTGTGTTTTACGTTACGTTAACTCTTTTCTTTATAATGGCATAGAGAGGAACACGCTTAATGTCACATAACATCCATAATGGTAGGATTTAGGTTTTTATATTTTTGGACAGGTGAAAGTGCTAATGACAAGACATGTGATACAGAGACATAATTAGGTGATTATTGATTATCATCGCTGTTTTTGGAACTTTAAGTTACGTTAAGCGTTTTAGATGCTGTCCCCTTCCTCGTATAGGGGGACACCTGGGGTCAAACCAGTAGTCTACTTACTACTAGCCAATGTATGTTCATTGATCATAGCTCGGTGCAAACGGGCTGCACAGAGATCCCCAAATGACTCATTGGTTCATTCTACCCTTCATTCAGTATTGTGGTTTAATTTCAAGAATGGTAACTTCCTTTTTCAACTGCCATGTTTTTATTCGAAGGCCCACCAGCTTTACTATGCTGTGTATATAATGACCCCACAAGACACCGAGACATCCCTGTTACTGGTGACAAGCCTTCTGTGTGTATACGTCATGCGTCATCCTGTCCTCATGTGATTGTGCAGGAGGAGAGCATTGCGTTGAGACACATGTCGTTCAGTGATGATTGCAGCATAGTTTCCACCAACGTGGTCCACCACGGGGTTTGGTAGCTTAACTAGGACCATGGTAGTTTAACTAGGACCATGGTAGTTTAACTAGGACCATGGTAGTTTAACTAGGGCCTTGATAGTTTAACTAGGACCATGGTAGTTTAACTAGGCCATGGTAGTTTAACTAGGGCCATGGTAGTTTAACTAGGGCCATGGTAGTTTAACTAGGGCCATGGTAGTTTAACTAGGACCATGGTAGTTTAACTAGGACCATGGTGTGCACAATGGGTTGAACATTCATCATGTGCACATTCCTCCGTCTCCCGAGAGTGTGTTTGGACATTGGACGGTTCTCCTATCAGTGTTCTGGTGAGGACTATGGCCACCACAAGGCTTCCTCTCCCATGACTTACTCACCATCACTGTGTTTAGATGAGGTGCCACATTCTTGGGGATTCTCCCGCTCTCTTTGCCATGACTGTGTGTGTGTGTGTCTGTCTCTCTCTCTCCCCCCCCCCCTCTTTCTCTAAACGATGACTGTGTGTGTGTGTGTCTCTCTCTCTCTCTGTTGGTCTCTCCCCTCCCTCTCTTTCTCTAAACGATGACTGTGTGTGTTTCTCTCTCTGTCTCTCTCTCTTTCAGTCAGTCAGCAGCTAAATGCATTCCAAAAAGAATTGTTGTGGCCTGCTGTGAAAGCCGTTCCCTGAGTGTCAAACAGAGGCAGCCCACATGCTCCCTCCTCTCAGACCGGCTACTCATTCAATGAACTCAAGTGCAGCATGTGTAGCTGAATTCCCTCCCCCCATTTTGAATGTGTTTTGTATAATTGTGTGTGTGTGTGTGGTGTGTGCAGGCTTATCGCCAGGCCCTGTGCCCAAATTCTTCACATTCAGGCCGAAGTGAGTCGTCGGCCTCAGAAAAATGGCGTCCTGGAGAAGGTGTATGCGTCCAGAACGGTACGTGGAGTGTCGCTGTTGTGTGTACAGATGGTTCATCTCGGTATCCTAACGAACACTGAACCCCCCCGTGCTGTCACCTCAAAACTCTATTCGAGGTGATGACCTTGAGTGGACTGTAATTAAAGTTTTTTTTTTTTTTTCCCTCAGTCGCCCGACGACAAGCAACTGGCCGGACTCTCGAAACAGCTGGACTGGGACGTGCGGAAGATCCAACGATGGTTTCGCCTGAGACGGAACCGAGACAAACCCAGCGTCCTCAAGAAGTTCTCTGAAAGCATGTAGGTTCAGGGTGGCGAGGTTTTATACCACACATGACCACCACAACACGGTTCAGTCTTTTTTTTTTAATCGATGTCATTCTATTCCTCTCCTCTTCTTGGTCTTCAGGTGGAGGTTCACCTTCTACCTGTGCATATTCAGCTACGCCATCCGCTACCTGTGGGTGGTAAGTGGAGCGGAGGGGCGGTGCCACCAATACGTTATCTCTGGGTTTTGTGGCATTAGCGGAACATGGCATGGGGTGTAATGATATCCGCTGTGTCTGGTTTCCCTCAGTCTCCTTGGATGTGGAATACTAAAGAATGCTGGTACAACTACCCCCTCCAGGTAATGATTATTTAAACAGCAGCCACAGACAATGTTGGGTCCAGAGTGTGTTGGTTGGGAAGTGTGTGTCCGCCTGTATTATGCGTTGGAAGGTGGTGTTTTAAAATGGGTAGTGAACTTGCAATATTTGTATTTATTGACTTAACTTATGGTTTATTTCTAACAGTATATTATATGATCTTCAACATAGTAATGCATTTGCCACTGTTACTAAAATAAGGAAATAAGGTGTAAAATTGTGTGGCGCATTTTCCTATACAACGTCAACGCTCTATTCCGATAATCAAATTCTAATTATTATTAGATTCATAATGTACACAGAAGACGGTACTAGCGAAAACAAAATGATCAAAGTTGGTAACCGTGGAGATAACGTGTCTCTCCTCATCCTCAATCCGTGTGTGGGAGTTCAAGCTGAACACGAGGGGGTTCACTTCCACTCATTCAGTGTTTTGGTCCTCGATTTCCCCTCAAAGCCCATCAGCCCCGGCCAGTGGAACTACTACATCGCCGAGCTGGCCTTCTACTCCTCGCTCATGCTGTCCCAGTTTACAGACGTGAAACGCAAGGTGAGCCCACGTCTGTGTGTCTGTGGCCTCGGCTCCATGCGCCATGCGGGTTCGGTCGTAGTTCTTCTTCTGTGACGAGCACACAACTGGATTTTCCGGAAACTGCCATGCAGTCGACCCCGTTTGTCTTCTCTGTCTCAAGTCAAATGTTAAACTTGTGTGTCACGCAAATGCCGGGCGTTGGACCGGAGGCTTTTGTGTGACTGAAAAACCATTCAGCCGTGATTCTTGTTGGACCAGGTTCCCCTGAACCTTCACCCTGAAACTCCTCTGTTTCCAAGACGTGCTTGTAAGAGTGGAGACGATATATAACCAGTAGAACCTGGGTAACGAGTAACGCCGATGAACCAATAACTGCCATCCTTTGTTTGATTGTAATTTGTTGTTTCTTTAACCTGCCATCAGGACTTCAACATTATGCTGGTCCACCACTTTGCCACCATCACCCTGATCACCCTATCCTACTGCACCAACATGCTGCGAGCCGGGACCCTGGTCATGTGTGCTCACGACGCCGCCGACATCTTCCTGGAGGCCAGTCCGCCCGCCCGTGTGTGTGCGTGTGTGTGCGTGCGTGTGTGTGTGGTCGTTGCACTAATTGGGTTCAATGGGGATTATCGGCGTGAAACCTGTCCGCTGCTGCACACTGCTTTTTGCTAAAGGGGAATAATGTGTGTATGATTACACGGCCAGTAGAAGTGTGCAGTTCCATAGTCACGTATTGGCCTCATACACCTAGCGGCCATCTTGGTTCTAGATGGCTAGTACCTATATGGCCGATCATTACTACCCCATTTGATGTGTGCCGATAACAGAGGTTGAACAGGACAACGCGGATGCTTTAATTGTGTATGAAAACGGAATCAGGCGTATTATAATAACACTGGGGCCTGTCACATGTGGCACTAACGTGTTTAACTGAGATCACAGGATATTGCTCGGTTACGTATTGATTATTAACTCTCGCTCCATATTTACCTTTTCTTTTACCAGCGTATATTAACAGTTTCTTTCTTTCTTTCTTCCAGGCTGCTAAACTGGCCAATTATGCCAAGTGTCAGAAGCTGTGTGACACACTCTTCATCGTCTTCAGCGTAGTGTTCTTCATCACCCGCCTGGTCATCTATCCATTCTGGTGAGACTCGGCATGGTGACAAGTGACATGGTCTTCATAAAGTCCATCTCAGTACATCTCAGACTGATGCCGTCGTGACTGGAAATAAGAATCAGAATTGGCTAGAGAACCCCTGAGAAGGAACATTCCTGTATCCCAACTGCCATCAGTCATTTAAAAAAAATCTTGACTCTATTTTTCAATCTGTAATTGTGTAAATAGTTTTTGTAAAAATGTAAGCATTTTTATTTATTTATTGGATTTTATGTTTTTAAGGCGTAAGCCACAAGGTCTAAAAAATGGTTTCTGCAACAACAATTTAAACTGTCAATGTCGAAATGTGAATCTCTCCAAACTGTCAACCTGCCATCTTGGTGTGTTTCGGTTGGCCGCTTCCAGGATCGTCCACAGTGTTCTGATCGAGAGCTGGGAGATCGTGGGTCCCTACCGGTGCTGGTGGCTGATGAACGGGCTGCTGCTGGTGCTGCAGGTCCTCCACGTCATCTGGTTCTACCTCATCGCACGCATCGCCATCAAGGCCTTATTCAAGGGGAAGGTAAGCGTCTCGTTCGTAGTCCGTCGGTCTGTTGTCCTGCCTCGCCCTTCTTGTCAATTCGGAAGCAGAAAATGTGTTGATATTGGGGTGGGCAGGAGGTAGAGGAGCGGGTTGTCTGGCAACCGAAAGGCTTCTGGTTTAATCCCTCGGCACTTCCTCCTCCTCCTCGCCAGGTGTCGAGGTGTCCCTGAGCGAGACACCCTGACCTTAAGTGCTCTCTACCAGCTGGCTGTCTCCTGGCACGGCTGACACCGCTGTTGGTGTGTGTCTGTATGGGTGAAGTGCGTGGCCAAGGCCAAACGCATCATAAAGACATTGCCCACCCCAGCCACCAACTGTACTCACTATTACCGTCAGGCAGGCGATACCTCGGTATCAAGTGCCGTACAAATAGGCTTAGAGATAGCTTCCACAGTCAGGCCATCAGGCTGCTGAACAAGGGCGTAAAGCATATAACAATGTATATTTTATTACATTGATTTATATATACATATTGCTCTTTTTCTGTGCCGATATATTGCATTTTATAAATTGCATTTTTATTTATTTATTTTATTCTATTCTGTTTTATTCTATTTGATCTTATTTTTATAACTGCGGTCTGTCGTCGGGTATTGCACATAAGATTTTCACTCACTGCTTTATACTTGTGTAAACGGTGAAGTGACAATAAACTTGACAATAAACTGTAAAGAGCTTTGGTTAAAAGCAGCTATATAAATGCAGTCCTTTAACCATTTACCATAGTGGTTGTTTAATGGCAGCAATTGAATGTGATGAGTGGTATAATAGTTGTCTCTTCACTCTTAAGCTGAAAGTGTACATGAGGGTACAGTACTAAACATGTAGCCTAATCTCCGTCACTCATAATTGTTAATATTTTTTAGTAGCTGTTGCCAAGTGCCTCGCCGGCCACTGACTTTCCGGACACTTTACTGCTATATAATAATAATAATATAATATATCCGAGAACATCTGTGGGCTCTTCTGATAGTGGAGTCGGTTCCTCTAGTTGATCTAAAATGACCCTTATTGTCCTTCTACCTGAGCACTGGTTCAGTTCTTGGAGACTTGTTAGAAATGAAATTAACTTTTGACTTCTGGTGACGAGTTGTTCTCTTACCTTCCTTTGTTGAAACACACTATTGTAAGTCACTTTGGATAAAAGCGTCTGCTTAATGACTAATGTAATGTAAAATGACCCGTCACTGACTCACGCCTCGCTCCGCAGGTGACTAAGGACGACCGCAGCGACATCGAGAGCAGCTCGGAGGAGGAGGAGGAGGAGGAGGCAGACGCGGCAGCCTGCAGGAGTTCGATTGGCACCGCGAACGGCTGCTCCAAGAGCTGAGCCAACGACCTCCGAACGGAATATTTACACACGAGACCTCGCCTCTTCTGGTGGGTCTTTCTTATATATGTGGCTTTAAAAAAAACAATCACTTCCAGCTGGGACCTCCTGGAGTGAGGACTCTTTACCACTGTGCGTTTACAGCAGTCAGGAACTCAGAACAGTGTAGACTATTTTATAAAGCAAATAGATTTTTGGATGTTTTTTGTTTTGTTTTTGTATTACGATTACAATTTCACAGTGAGACATTTTATTCTGTGAAATGAAAGGGAGCTTTATCATTGAATAATATATTTGATGGTTGTAGAAGTATTGTTTTATATGCCTTAATGAAAACTGTAAAGAAAAAGACCAAATTTTTGTTCATGTTCATTAAACATGTATTTAATTAAATTCACCCGTGCATTGTAATTATAGTAATGGTAATTGTTTTATAGACTGTCATATAGTTGCAATGCATGTTTCGTTTGATTCAATCCATAAGCCTTGGGAGCAGACCAAGAGATTTCATGAAGTTGATTTTCTTTAGTACGTTATTTTACCACACGGGTCCATGGTCTGAAAAGAGTCTTCGCTGAGGTCGTTGTACTTCAGGCTGAAAGGAAGCATCGGTAAAGGAGAGACCATCAGTAAAACAGGCTAGGCTAAATTCCATAGACTTGAGGGGTAGGTAATGGACTGCATTCATACAGCGCTTTTCTAACCAGTGGCCACTCAAAGCGCTTCACAAGTCAAGCCTCACACTCACCCATTCATACACCGACGGCGGAGTCAGCCATGCAAGGGGACAGCCGGAATGTCGGGTTATTGTTGGGGTGTCTTGCTCAGGGACACATCGACACTTGGCAAAGAGGAGCCGGGGAATCGAACCAGCAACCTTCCGGTTGTCAGACGACCCCTGCTCTACCACTACTACTCTACTGCCGCCCCCGCTAGGTGTGTGTGTTGTGTAAGGTAATGTGGAGGACCACTCACTTGACGTCCAGCAGGTTTGGGCTGTCCTGCACCACCTGCACCAGGTCCGCCACCGAGGCGTCGCTCAGAGAGTTGTTGGAGAGGTTCAGGCTCTTCAGGGACCGACTGGCCCTCAGGGCCACACACATGGCCCCACTGCTGCTGTCCGTCAGCTCAGTCATCTCAACACTGAAATAGAATGGACATCAAACAGCGGCAGTCAGGGCTCAACAATAACTATTGCCCTATTGCCGGGGCAAGTAAAGTGACACGTTGGGCAACTAACTTGGCCGATTGGGCAAGTGATTAAAAAAAACAAAAGGATAATTGTATACCTTTTATACCATATTTGATATGCCAGACACTGTATTTACTTAAATAAAGATGAAACGTGACGATTAGCTTTAGCCTCATGAATAAAACTAGTTTCATTCAGGCAAGTACGTTTGTGACCCAGTTGCCCGACCGAAAAGGGGAAAAAAAACCTTAACGTTGAGCCCTGGAAGTATACCGCAAGTTTGCTCTTTGAGCCGAGAGACGTGGGATGAAATGAAGTGAAACCATTTAAATTCTACTCAAATTCATTCAAAAAAGCGTCATCTCGGGCTCCGTGTTGGGTTTACAGTTGGGATGAGGTGTTGGGTGGCGCCGATTCACTTGCCTCAAGTCCTCCAGGAGACAGCGGCGGTCTGCCAGGGCAGTCCACAGGTCCCTCACGCCTTCGTCTCCTACGAAGTTCAAGGCCAGAGACAGGGACCTGAGGCGGGAGGTCCCGCTGCTCAGGAGCCGCCCCACCTCCGCGAACACGGCGCCCGTCAACTCACACCGCGCCAAGCTATAGAAAAGAAGAACGTTAAAAGGGTCACTTCAGGCAGGTTCGAGTCCCCTAAACGACGGGGAGGGGGGGTTTATAACCGCTGTCCAAGGCCGGTGTATTATCCACAGTTAAGTGACGTGTACCTCAGTTTTTCCAACGGGTGGCCGGGCATTCTAAGAGCTTTGCAGAGTTGCAGCGCTCCCTCTGCTCCCAGCCCGTTCACCGAGAGGTCCAGCTGCACCAGGGAGCAGTGGGGCGACCTCAGGGCTGAGGCCAGGCTGGGACAGCAGCTCCCGGTCAGCTCGTTGTCTGGGAGTCTGAAGAGAGACACGGGACGGTAGAAGTTAGTGTACACCCCTGTTGACACTTTTGGAGAACTGTTTTTGTATTTGAAGGAGCAGCGGGCAAGATTTAGAGGGAGAAAGAGGGGGGAAAAACTTTTTCAGATTTGCCTACTGCCTCTATAAAAGGTAACATTTATGATATCAATTAGGAATTTTGGTTGTTTTGCTGGATAATTGACTCGAGCAATAGAAGAGCAGAAAGATGGGCGTGAGGTCATGTTGGTGTTGCCTTACAGGAGGCTCTGCAGGTGACAGCGTGGGTCCTCTAGTGCCTGGGAGAGATGCTCCGCTCCAATGTCACCGATGGTGTTCCGTGTCAGGTCCAGAACTCTGAGTTCTGAATGGCCGCAGCGCAGGGCTCTGGACAACGCCTCCATGGCCTCTGCCGTCAGGTGGCAGCTGTCCAGCCTTGAAACGAGTACGGCGAAGACCAGAAAACAACGTTTCAAACAAACAACTGAACAAAAATGATGTGGACGCAATGTACAAATGCTTTGCATTCTAAATCATGAAATTCCATTCCATTCCACTTTCATGCGTGGCTCATTGTGGAGCATTATGTCATGTAGGATGTAGCCTGCAGCCGTGTGACCGTGCTCTGTGTCGTGTGCTTGTGTGCATACTGGAGCTCTTGCAGTTTGCAGGAAGGGCTCCGCAGGGCTCTGCACAACCGCGTGAGGCCTCGGTCGCCCAGCTCGTTGAACCTCAGGTCCAACCGGAGCAGCAGGGAGGTGGAGGAGGTCAGCACGGAGCACATGTCTCCACAGCACGCCTCGGTCAGTCGGCAGGCTGCCAGACTACGTGGATAAAATGTAGACACGGTTTTTTTGTAGGTCATTCTCCCAAAATTTGAAATGAATGATGCTTGTTTTTATGAAAATCTCACTTTAATTTTTGCAGATTGCAAGCTGTGAGCCCACTGCAGAGGATTTTGAAATTTTCGTCTCCAAGTCTGGTGTGAGACAGATCCAGCTTCTTGGTGATTCCTTCCCTTAAGGCCCTGGCTAGATGAGTAATACAGCCTGCACTCAGGGAGCTTTGTGATAACCTGGAGAGAGAGGAGAGTAATTTGACCTGCCCTCACGCACAACCTCCCGACTAGCTGTTGTGCAAGCACAGAGAACAAAGAGTCAAATAAATCCTGATATGCCACAAAGGAAAATGGACTGCCTCTTTATTTATTCATATAAACAACACATTCAGTCAATGATGAAACTAAAAAGAGAATTCTCTGCTTACTCTCTGACTTACATGATTTTCTGAGACCGGACCATTGCTGGGATCAGGATACCCATTCCCTCCTCTGTCAAGTTCTTTGCAGAGTACAGATTCAACCTCTCCATCTCTCCGAGGCACCCGACAACGTAGTTCAGAGCAACACAGTCCAGCGGGCCCAGGCCCCCGTAGCTGAGGCCCATTTGAGCTGAAGACGTGATGATGTCCTTCACCAACGCCACGCTTTGACTTTGATGAAAAAGACGGAAGCACTTTAGGTGTTCTTCTTTGTGGTACCCTTCGAGAGTTTTCCGAGAGCTGGTTTTGAGCCAACTTTCAAAATCCTTCAGCCGCTCACTGCTGAACACCCCCAGCAGAGACTCCAGTGGTCTCCGCTGGCGGGAATCTAAAAGTCCTGCCAAATAAAGATGTAGATGTGGGCCTTCGTGTGCGCTCGACAGCTGGGAGGCAGCCTCGCCTGCCGTCTCATCCAGAAGGAAAGACACAGCCAACAGAAACTCTTCAATCAGCCGGGTGTGAAAAGACAAGACGCATTGGTCTGACTCAAGGTCACCGTCTACCCTCAGCAACGAGTCAATCAGGACCCGAGCGTTCAGGAGACGCTCGAGACCCAAAGAAGTGACCGTTGCTTTGCTGCAGCTAGAACGCAGGCTGGCGCTGCAATGAGCGGCCACTTTACCCAAGGCCAACACCAGTTCTCTGGCACCGACTTCATCGAGTGAAAGTGATGCAACTATTTGTGCCATTGCATTGACACATATCTCAGTTATTGTTTCAGGCAGTCTCTCTCCAGCATCCAGCTGAGACCTATAAACCGAGCAAACGGTCCAACAGAACCGAGGAGAAGAAGCAAAATCATATAAACCCAATGTGCTCTCCATTTTTTGCCAAGCAATGTTGGCAGTGTGTGGGTCAGGGAAGAACTGCCCAAAGTACGCCTCTCTCTTGGACTTTGAAAAGCCTAACAGCTCCACCTTGAAGCCCTGCAGAAACCTCAGATCTTCTGTAGGCCGGGTGGACACTACAAAGGCGGCTCCGTTCAGAAGGGTCCCGTGAAGTAAGCTGGCCACCAGAGTGGATATTGTGGTCGGCACGCTGGGATCGGAGCAGAGACTGTGGACCGAGCGGTCCAGGGGATGTTTGTACAGATCCAACGTGTCAAACACAAACAACACACTCTCGGGCTTCTGCAGCACCAGAGCCACGGACTCTGGGTCATAACGAAGGTGGTTCTGCAGCATCAACGTCTTCAGGGAATATAAGCCGCCCAGACAACTCAGGTCCTTCAAGTCAAAACGGAACAGGTGAGAGAATGTCTGGCAGTGATTCCCGTCGGCCCGGTCTATGGTGAACTTCTCCAAGGCCGTGGTTTTACCGGACCCCGCCGGGCCGACCAACACGAGGGTTCGGATCTGATCTGACAGAACCGAGTCGACGGCGTGGCCCAGAGAGGTGAAGTCTTCCTCCGCCCCGGTCATCAGAGGAGGCACATATTGGTTGTCTTCGATCACTTTGATGGGCAGCTGGCCGCCCAGGAGGGACGAGGTGCCCTTATGGGGCATAAGGTCATCCAACAAAGCTACTCTGTCCATGGTTTCCAAAACCTATGATGACAACAAATAGAAGGTTATACACCGTAGGCCAACATCACCAGCAGTGACAAAATACATACATAGGGAATAAATTACATTGGATCAACCAATATTATTAATTGCTGGTCTATGTTTCCTTAATGCCTACCTTCAATTCAGAACATGCCTGGTGAGCGAGGCAAGTGTAAAGCAGTTATTGAACTTAAGGAGAACTTAATCAAGCAGAAGCATAAAAAAGGAGTCGAGGAGACTTTTTCCAGGCGCTTCAAGTCGGGACCCGCCTCGCCGTGACGTCACCCTCTTCTGGACACACGGAAGTAGTCTTTTATATGGCGTTAATGACAGGTTTACAGAAGGTCATGTCTACAGTAACACAACAAACACATGTACGACGTGAAGAGGGGAAAGGGTTAACGTCTTGATAGTTCAGTCATCTTCAATATGCAAGTAAGTAATAGAAAAAGGAAAGTACGAAGCTACCAGCGCACCAACTCCTAACAGTTTAGCCCCGCCTTACCGCCCACCACGTGACCACTTTTATAAGTCATTTTAATTTAACTAAATCAAAAATGTAAAATAAATAATGTAAATGGCGACGATAACAAATGTGTTTTTATTATTATTATTATTATTATTATTATTATTATAACTTTTAGTATAATAATACTAAAACGTATCACCAAGGCAGCTTGGCCCCGCCTTACCACCCACCACGTGACCACTTTTATAAGTAATTATAATTTAACTAACAAATAAAATAAATGTAAAAAGTAAATAATGTAAATGGTGACGATAATAATGTGTTTGTATTATTATTATTATTTTTATTATTATTATGACTTTTAATATAATAATACTAAAACGTTTCACCAAGCAGCTTGGCCCCCGCCTACCGCTTCTTTTTTATAAATTATGTATATGTAAATAGTGATGATTCAAATGTTTTTGTATTATTATTATAATAATTATTGTTATTATTATTATTATTCGTTTTATTTGTATTATTATCCACTGTAGCCTACGTAGGCAGTCTACTCATGTACAGACACCGCCACCTACTGGTACTCACTTGAACGTCTTTTGTTTATTTATATTGGTTCTACGTTCTACGTTCTAAGGCTAGTCTTAATTTGAGATTAGTATTGCTGTTTTGTGCCGTGTATTTTAATAGAGACACTATTCAAATGGGAACAAGAGTCCTAATGGTTGAATCCCAATGACATGCAATCTAACTTTAATCCTTGTAGTTGTGGAGGTGCACTTGTTTCTCTTGTATTTTAAGAGAAATCACAAAATTCACATGCCGAAATGGTTTGGATTATATAGTGACAATATTACTAACTAGGGAAATAGAAAATGTTTTCCTTCCCTGTGTTCTTTTCTGAGGGCTGTTAACAAATATTTGAAGAGTTCGGACCAGTTTAGCAAGAACACATACCAAACTGGAGAAAGCCAGGACGAGGAGTTTTATTAAAATGTAGTTTTGACGCTTGAAGGCAAAAGCTGCCCAAACAGCAGCCCAAACTGGAATGACCAGATCATCTCTCTGCATAACCGGCACCCCATGCATAACCCACCTGGTTCAGTGAGATGCTTATCCCAGGATAGAGTCCCGTCTAACTCCATAAGACATTGGTTCAAACCTGTCATTTTTGCAAAAGAGTTGCAAAGAACGAAAACAGATTTGGACACATTTGGATAATTGTCTTCTACACACACACTGCAGGGCTGCCAAGTTTCAGGAAAAAGTAGGAGTGAGACTTTCGGGGGAAGATGCGTTCGGCCGGCGATTTTTTTTTTGGCCTTTTTTAACGTCGATTTAGAGGAATATCTCAATTTAAATGAACATTAAGACTGTTGTGATGTCTTCACCCCCATGCCATGCCCCATGCCATGCCCCATGCCATGCCCCATGCCATGCCCCATGCCATGCCCCATGCCATGCCCCATGCCATGCCCCATGCCATGCCCCATGCCATGCCCCATGCCCCATGCCATGCCCCATGCCCCATGCCCCATGCCATGCCCCATGCCATGCCCCATGCCATGCCCCATGCCCCATGCCATGCCCCATGCCATGCCCCATGCCATGCCCCATGCCATGCCCCATGCCATGCCCCATGCCCCATGCCATGCCCCATGCCATGCCCCATGCCATGCCCCATGCCATGCCCCATGCCCCATGCCATGCCCCATGCCATGCCCCATGCCATGCCCATGCCATGCCCCATGCCATGCCCCATGCCCCATGCCATGCCCCATGCCCCATGCCCCATGCCATGCCCCATGCCATGCCCCATGCCATGCCCCATGCCCCATGCCATGCCCCATGCCATGCCCCATGCCATGCCCCATGCCCCATGCCATGCCCCATGCCATGCCCCATGCTATGCCCCATGCCATGCCCCATGCCATGCCCCATGCCCCATGCCCCATGCCATGCCCCATGCCATGCCCCATGCCCCATGCCATGCCCCATGCCATGCCCCATGCCATGCCCCATGCCATGCCCCATGCCATGCCCCATGCCCCATGCCATGCCCCATGCCCCATGCCCCATGCCATGCCCCATGCCATGCCCCATGCCCCATGCCCCATGCCATGCCCCATGCCATGCCCCATGCCCATGCCCATGCCCCATGCCATGCCCCATGCCAGCTGCTCTCCCTGCACTGTGGCCTCCTCATGCTCATATAGTGGTAATAATTGAGCAGCACAAGTAGAAATGAAAACAATTGTAACAAGAAAGTTTGACAAATAAAATACTTTTATTTATAAAATGTCAATATAAAGAAAACATAGCAGCCTTTTAAGAAACAATAGCAGCCTTTTCCTTTAGTGCATTTTTTTTTAAGTGTAACAAAATTAGAACCAGAATAATATATATATATAATGTATATTATAAAAAAATAAAGTGCATGTCTTTGTTTGTGTGTTTTTGTTGACATGACAACATGTCTCATGTTGAGGTGTTTGTGGCAGATTGTGATGCCTTGATGACAGAGGGGGGGGGGGGGGGGCTCCCATTTGAGACACTGTGGCTCAAGGTTTGCCATCTCCACAGTCATGATGGATGATAGAGTTCCATCAAGAGCCAAACTGTTTCGGGTTTTGGTTTAGTTCAGTCCCACCACAGAGAACACTCGTTCAGCATCAGCATTTGAATGTGGAAGTACCAACACCAACTTGGCAATACGAGAGAGCCTTCCAAATCTGCTCATATGTTAAACCCACCGCAGCAACCTGCCACACTGCTCACCAGCAGCCTGTGTAACGTTAAGTCTCACGTGGTCAGACCCACCGTTGACTTAATCTAAATAAAAATATTTGTAAAAATAATGTGTTTGTAATAATTTCAGTCACGGCATTACTGAGGCGCTGACAGACGTTTCACGTTTACTTTTCGATTTCTCCACCATAAGTGTTGTTCTCATAGGTTCAGGTTGTTCTTCATAGGATAGAGACGCAATGACCCGCCCTAAGCTGCCTCTGATTGGTTTGTATACGTGGTGCCTTTCGTTGGGTTGGTTAGATTTAGCCTCGAGGGCTGATGATTGGTTATCACATATCTCGGTCAGCCAATCGGGGGCAGAATAGGGCGGGCTCACCCTGTCCCTGACTCGAACTACGGCAAGCCTCAAGTAATCGAAATATATAATTAAATAACAAAATAATTATAAAGTAGTGAAAGGGGGGAAAAGCGTGTGAAATGGGAAGTGTGGCGCGAGCGTGTGACAGACGTTACAATGCGTGACTCTCACTCTCAAAGGGTGACACTTGCAGCTCTGCACACACACACACACACACACACACACACACACACACACACACACACACACACACACACAGACCCCATCGAGGTTGGGTGGTATACGCTTTGTTTGCTTAAAATCAACACTTTTATTGTGCTACACCTAACATAACAATTTGAGTCATTTGAAAGTTAGGTACAAGTGCTAGACAGAAACAAACATGGCTGCCTTTCCTGTTCATATTCTTGATCCACTTCGGGCTAACATCTTGGCCCAGGGAATCTACTTGAAGTGTATGGTCTCATACTGTGGCATTCTTGGTGCACTAAAGGCTTGTGTATTTCACATTCCATTTTATTATTATTATTATTATTATTATTATTTTTCTTGTTTAAGTTTGCCACTGTTGGAGCAGCCGCTAACCGCAAGGGGTCTTGGCGAACGCCACTCCTGGACGTTGTGGTCAAACGTAACATTTCATAGAAAGTAAACGTAAAAGTAGAAAGAAGCAACACTTTTCAGGACAGCTTTGCATTCAAATGTGTGCATTTGGATGCATTATGGAGGGACTTTTTATGTTTACTTCCCGATAGTTCCCTGGATGGTTGGCCCTTTGGATACATTCCGTCATGTGTTTTGTGTCATTGGTTGAATGCTGTTCTCATTATCAATCTGTTATCTCTCAATCTCTTCCGACTTCGTAGAACCAGACAGTTGGCATGACTGTTGTCTGGGTCACGTTTGATTGACTGATAGAAACTGATAGAAACTAATTCATGAGTAAGTCGCACGCAAGTGCAAGACTTTCCAGTAGGATGAAAAGGGAAGGGGAATAATTGTACACATACAGTATATAGTCTGTAAAGGGTGTTTATTTAGACTAATTGTCACACAGATCAATTATTATACAGGTACAAAATCTATCAGTACACATTTTTTTGGCTCATTGGTCAAGTTTATGTTGGCCACAAATTGATAGAAAGTTGCTGAAAAAAAAAAAAACCCAGTAGTATGGGACAGTTAGTCACAAATCCGAAACGTGGAAAAGCCCAACATTGGAGAAGAATAAAGTTCTTGGTTTTAATGACCATTATATAATCTGGTGTTGTTATTGGTCTCCACTACCTTAATGACAATGGCTGGGGACCTGTCAGGCTTTCTGATCTCTTCTGGCTCCTTTACGCCTGAGAGGGGAAACCACAGTTGGGGAAAAACATTTAACATACAGCATACAGAACAGTGCAAATAGCACACACATGCACGCACACATGTATGTGCACACACTCACACACTCTTCTATGTTCAATTTGTTAGCAAAGAGCAAACACACAGACACACATATGCACATCAGGTGTTGTGTCACTTAGCTGTGGTTATTCAAACTAAGCCCTTAAAGCTTAGAAACCCTCAAGAACATACACTGAAAAGGGACCTGCGGTCAAAGTCCTATCATCCGTCACTGACTTGTAACTTGCTCTACGCTTGAGGAAGCATATTCAGAAAATACTGCCTCAAAGAAGCGGCTCCATCTTAAAGCTATCATCTTGTTCCTCACCTATGGAATACTGGCGCTTGTTGGCCAGAGTCTGAATGCTGATCACAGCCGGTTGGCCAATCCTGTAATAGAGAGAGAGAGAGAGAGAGAGAGAGAGAGAGAGAGAGAGAGAGAGGAGAGAGAGAGAGAGAGAGAGAGAGAGAGAGAGAGAGAGAGAGAGAGAAGAGAGAGAGAGAGAGAGAGAGAGAGAGAGAGAGAGAAAAACACAAGAGAATGCATATCATCATATTGGATCCTGGATCTGGATTCGGAAAAATCGACCAAAATATAATCAACAGTTCAATTGCCCATAAGTAATCAAATCTAATCTAATCGTGTCCAGTTTCGTATATAACATGTCTAATTATCAGACAGTCAAACAAACAGACAAAGAACCAAATAAACAGGAGCGAAAACATAACCTCTGACCTATCTTCAACGGCGGAGGTAACAAGAACAAACAACTGTGATCCACTTTTTAGCCGTCCCGTATGTTTGAGAAGATGGCTTCTCCTTCTCCTCACCGCTCCTCTTCCCCCTGCAGCAGTTTGCTGTAGGTGGAGATCTCGATGTCCAGGGCCAGCTTGATGTTCATCAGCTCCTGGTACTCCCGGAGCTGCCGGGCCATGTCCTGCTTGGCCCTCTGCAGAGCCAGCTCCAGGTCCTTGAGACGGAGGTGGGCGTCCCTGGTGGCCTGCTCCCCTTGCTCCTCAGCCTCAGTCATTTGCTTCTCCAGGGAGGATTCCTGAAATAAAAAAAGTGCAAAACTAAGTTGAGTTGTTTTCCTGTGAATGTTTGAAATATGGGCTTTCCCAGTTACAGTGAATTAACGTTAATTAACACAATACCAAAAATCTAATTTGGTCGTCACAGGTCAGACACAATATTGAATTGGTTTTATTGCCGTGGGAGGGGCATGTGCACACTGGGGGAACCGGTTCCCCTGGATTGTCTGCCGGCTAGTCGGGATCCACTGGCTGACTTTTAATTTCCATACCTCACTCATGTAAATGAAGCTGCTTGATCATTAGCCAGTATCAAGGCAGATTCTGACAGTCAGGATTCCGCTAGCTGTAGTGTCGCCAAAGTTGCTTTATATAGCACTGTGTATATATATGTTCAGGATGCTTTTCTAAGTGTATCCTGGACATACTGATAAGACAGCTTTAACAGTGTGCTTCCCAAGCCCTCGACCGGTACTCACCTGTCCCTTGACGCTCTGGACCTCGTTCTGCAAGCGGCTGATCAGGCGTGTGAGCTCGCCGATCTCCGACTTGTTGTGACGAAGCTCATCGCTGAACCTGTCTGCCCGGGTGGCCATCTCGTCAAACTGGTGCGGACGATGTTCAAATAATGGGAAATGGACTGCATTATAAAGCGCTTTACAATTATTGACTCACATTCACCCATTCACCCATCAATGGTGTCAGCCATGCAGGAGACAGCCAGCTAGTCAGGCGCAGTTAGGGTTAGGGTGTCTTGCTCAGGGACACCTCGACACTTGGAAAGGAGAAAGAGCAGACGGGGGATGGAACCAGCAACCCTTTGGTTGCCAGACCAACCCGCACCACCTGCTGAGCTCCTGCCGGCCCAAACTATTCATTATCTTAACCATCACGTTATACCACACTCTAGGGAAACCCATTGGGATGTATTGCCCCACATGGACCTCAGTGAGCCCATCATACAAGTTTAATCAAACTTTATGAAAGGAAACGTTGCACTCGCATCTCCGTGGTGTCCTCGCTCACCTTGTCCTTGTACGCGGCCTCGGCCTCCCCGCGGCTGCGTGTGGCGATGTCCTCGTACTGAGCCTTGACGTCGGCCACGATCTGGTCCATGTTGAGGGAGCGGGTGTTGTCCATCTGCACCACCACCGAGGTTTCCTTCATACTTTCCTTGAGCTCTTGCACCTCCTGGACACACACACGCACGCAGGCACACACACACACACACACACACACACGCACACACACGCAGCACACACACACACACACACACACACACGCACACACGTACAGACACACACACACACGCACGCAGGTACACACACGCACGCAGGCACACACACGCACGCGCACGCACACACACACACACACACACACACCTGGTTATAGAAATAAACTATACTATAGTGGTTGAAATACTGTGCGAGATTAAAGATCATACCATGTCATAGAAGGAACATAGGAAGTGGATTTCGTCTGACATGCCAGACACCTTGTCCTCGAGGTCCACCCTCGTCAAATAGCCAGCATCCACATCCTAGATGTTTGGAAAGGAAACAAGGTTCACGCAGGACTTGCTTTTACACTTAAGAGACACCGGTTCACCCCCCACGTGCACTGTTTACGTTCACACGTGCACTGTTCAAGTGTGAGTGAACGACAACGAACCAGGGAGGGAAAAAGATAACAGCCAATATTGTATAATGTTTGAGATGCTTCTGTACCTTTTTAATGACGACAAAATCATTCTCCGCTCCATTCCTCTTGTTGAGCTCATCCTCGTATCTGAAACAACACAATAACACAGTAACACGTTGTAACCCTCCCTATAATCCCTGTTATCTTTAGAACGGACATTGGACATGGACATTTTAAGATATTTCATGTCTTACATTGTTGACACTGCAGGAAGGAAGTAACACAACCAAAGAACATAACGTCTATCTTACTGGCCCTTGTAGTCATCCACATGTTTGTGCATCGTGTTGGTCTCCTGGAGCAGTCTGTCCTTGTCGTAGGTGATGCTGTCCAGCTGTCTCTGCAGGTTGCCGATGTAAGCCTTCATCATGGGCTCCAGTTTGGAGTCGGTGTCCGACTGCTCGTTCAGGAGCTTCCACTTGGTCTCCAGCTGCTTGTTCTCCTGCTCCAGGTGTCTCACCTGGCGCAGGTAACATAACATATTGACTATAAGGGCTGGGCATCACCGACATGATGCGCCACTCATGCGCAAAGAAAACGAATTATAAACCAACAACGATATAAACGACAAACGATTGTCGGTGTTTCACTCCGAATTGGAACGTATGAACGACTATCTTGTCGATTTTACCTTATCGATGAAGGACGCGAAGCGGTTGTTGAGGCCCTTGATGTCGTCCTTCTCCTGCGTGCGGATGACCTGGATGTTGGGGTCTATGTCCACGTTGAGCGGGGCCAGCAGGGTGGCGTTGACGGACACCGCCCTGATGGTGGAGATGCTGGCCCGGGGGCGACCCCCCGCCGGGGACCCCCCCAGGGACATGCTGCTGAAGCCCCCCGTGGAGAGCCCCGAGTACAGCGAGCCCTGGCGGCTGCCGCGATGTGTTCTCAGACTCATGGCGGGTGGAGGTCGTGGAGGTTGTGGAGGTCGTGAGGTGTTAGTGGAGGAGAGCTCTGCGAGATGAAGTGTGTATCTGTTTGTGAGTGTGTGTGTGTGTGTGTGTGTGTGCGTGTTCTGGTCTGGTCTGTTATCGGCAGTGTGTGCGGGGAAGGGCGGGGTCTGACAGGTGATGAACCAGTTTGACGCACAAGCAGTCAGTCTGCCGCCCCGCTGCTGTGATGATGGGGTAGTTCATACATACGTTTAGTTACAGCAACATTTGGTGGAGGACGTCTTTTTTATTCTTGAAAAAAAAGGAAATAGCCTACAATAATATAACCAATGTTAAAATGTCTTATGGACGAGTTTGAAGACAGTTGTACCGCATGTGTGTGTGTGTGTGTGTGTGTGTGTGTGTGTGTGTGTGTGTGTGTGTGTGTGTGTGTGTGTGTGTGTGTGTGTGTGTGTGTGTGTGTGTGTGTATATATATATGTATATATATATATATATTTATTTATTTTATTTTATTTTTGAACTATATTTAAACTGAATTCGGTTTTCACTTTTTCACTGGGGGTGTGGGTGGTGGTGGGGGGTGGGGGAGAAGGGCTGTGAAGTGAGGGCTATTCTAAATACAACATGACATGACTTAGGTAAATAGAAACCAACATAGACCTGGTATGATTGCTGGATGTTATCCAAGATCAGTCAAAGGCCTCCTTGTCTTTTCTTAAAGGGTTACTTGATGACACATATCCAGTAGGAACCTCCTACACTCATGGTGGAAAAGGATTCGGGGGTACCTCTCTGTTCTTATCGATCGCTATTCTCTTTTCTGTACGCCTGTGCATAACATGTCTTTGTTTAGTTTCAGCCATGAAGATTGTGTTGTTTTAATGTACAAAGATTTGGATGAACTCAGTTAAATTAATTAAGTATTGGATCCAGACGTCCTTTCAACGTTGTTCAAGGTACATTCGATTCAAAGTCTCATATCAGCATGTGTGTGTGTGTGTGAGTGTGTGTTTTAATTAGCTTTTGCCTATTAGCGTGTGTCTATTGGCTTCACTATTTGTCATTGGCTTAGTTTGATTTCATAATTTTCGTTATTGTGAAGGAGCCTATTTATTAAACTTGGCCCTGAGGGTGTCATGTTCTTCTGCTTCTCAGGTTCCAAATGTTGTAACCAGGCAGAGCTTTATAGCTAAGAATGAACTGTGTTTGGTCATTTCTCTAGAATAATTCGTCCGATTATCGCTAAATCAAGGCCAGATGTGGGGTGACTTCAATAAGCACAAACCTATCACATATCATTCACCCCCCTCTTACCTTGCCACCCTGTCTCTGCTCACCGTACAAACTCTGAACTCTGGTGATTATATCCTATCACTATCAATGTCTTACACTGTAGACATAACTCCCTGCCTCTACCTATAGTAGTAGTACCTGTATGATAGCCAAGGATATTTTTACTGTACTTGACGTATATTTATTAATCTTCAACTGTTGATATAACTGCATATCCCTGCTCACTACCTGTTGAATACTTGTGTACTTACCTTTTTTAGGTTTTATATATACCTAGAATTCTGCACATATCTCATACATACTCTATAAGTTATACCCAATTTTATACCTAATAGACAGTTTTTACATCCTATTTAACCATTGTACATTATATATTACCATGTACTTTACTGTAACATTTGCACTCTGGTTAGATGCCAAATTCCTTTCTCTGTACTGTACTTGTGCTGTGAAAAGACAATACATGTGAATCTAATATGACCAAGGGTACATTTGTATGGTTTTTATCTGAATAGTATGGCTGTGATCGAGGATTGGAGGATCGGGGATATACAAGATACAAGATATTTGTATTCGCCATTTGTAACAAGTACATTGGAATGCTTACTCCCCATTCCCTCCCGCAGTATACATCTCCAAAACAACACCATAAAAATAAAAATAATATATACAATAAAAATAAACAAAAAAGAGCAGCAAAGTGACTGTTAAATGTGTTAAATGTCCATTTAACACAAAGCATTTTAAAGTGCCAGTAGTGCAGCAGCATCATGAATACAGTGCAGTACAGAGCAGTCACTGTGATGAGTCCAGAAAGTCCAGCAAAGTATGACAGTGTAATGTTAATGACAATGTTGTGAAAGTGGCAGCACTCCTAGCAGTTCAGTAGGTCACTGCCTGTGGATAAAAACTATCCTTAAACCTGGTAGTCCTTGTACGGATGCTGCGGAACCGGCGACCACCTCTAGCCGTGGCTTCCGATGGCGTAAGCCTGGTTCTCTCTTGCTGTTATGCTGCTCTCTGTTGTGCAGAACACACAGAGTCAACCAACGTCATCGGTACACTTTAAACATCATGGGAAGGAGCAGACACAAGGAGCAGTTGTTATTGGTCTACAGGTGAACGTCTGCTGCTCCGTGGGACTTCAAATACCCTTGAACATCAAACAAAAAAATATAGTATGCTTAAAGATGTTTACAATTGCCCACAATTCATATATACGTTGAATTGAAGTCTGGTAAAACATAATCATCGGACATCATCAACACTTTAGTGTTTAACATGGACATGGAAACACATGTAATTACTCAACATTAAGACTAAGAAGAAAATGGGTTCATTCTCATAAGGGTTCATTCATTGCCAATTAGACATGACAGTTTAGGCTGGACAGAATTATACTGAGTCATATTCCCCTTTCAGTCCTTTCACATCCACTCTCATGAGAATGATCTGAATGTGTGTAGATTATGGTGAATAAATATTGTTGACCTGGATATTAGCCTATCTCTGTGAGTTTGTCTACTTGTAAATGTAGCTTTGTATCTCAGAAAAAACATTTATTCTAGCTAATGATATTAGAAAATATTTTGTGCAAAATGGCATTTCCTTTTGATAGTACAATTTATGTTCAGCCTTGTTGGTCAGCTATTATGTAATCACTGTATAATGTAATCAGCCCATGATTTAGAGAGTAGCATGGCCTCCTTCCATGGTCCACACATGGTCTACAAACAATCTATATGGAAGATGTACTCAAATATGTCATGTTATTCGTAGACTAGGCCATCATTGCTCTTCCCTGGGGAGACAGAGGCTATGTATTGCTATGTAGAGGCTAGGTATTTGTAGCCTTTGTTCTCATATTTATCTTACAATTTAAGCAAGAGAGACAGAGATGAGGTGAAGGAGGCATACCAAGTCGAGTCAAGTCAAGTTTATTGTCACTTCACAGTTTACACAAGTATAAAGCAGTGGTGTGAAAATCTTATGTGCAATACCCGACGACAGACAGCAGTTATAAAAATAAGATAAAAATAGAATAAAAATAGCCCATCATCAAGTTTGCTGACGACACGACAGTGATGGGCCTGATCGCCGGCGACGACGAGACAGCCTACAGGGAGGAGGTCGGATCGCTGGAGCAGTGGTGCCAGGAGAACAGCCTCGCCCTCAACGTCAAGAAGACCAAGGAGCTGATCGTGGACTTCAGGAAGAAGAGGGGAGAGCACAGCCCTATCTCCATCGACGGTGTTGCAGTAGAGAGGGTCAGTAGCTTCAAGTTCCTCGGTGTGCACATCTCCGAGGACCTCACATGGTCCACGCACACCACACACGTGGTGAAAAGGGCCCAACAACGCCTGTATTTCCTCAGGCGTCTGAAGAAATTCAGCATGGGCCCCGCATCCTGAGAACATTCTACAACGGCACCATCGAGAGTGTTCTTACAGGGTGTATCACCGCCTGGTACGGGAACTGCACCGCACTCGAGCGCAGAGCGCTTCAAAGGGTGGTGCGGACGGCCCAGTATATCGTTGGAGGTGAGCTCCCCTCCTGGATATATACAACCAGCGGTGCGTGGCCAAGGCCAAACGCATCATAAAGACATTGCCCATAAAGACATTAAATGCATTTTGCACAATTAAACACACGTACATATCATCCTTCAGTCACTTTTATATTTTTATTTTTATTGTGTATAGTATTTTTTATTAGAAGTTCATACTGCGGGAGGGAATGGAGAGTAAGCATTCCATTGTACTAGTTGCAAATGGCAAATAAAGATCTTGAATCTTGAATGTCATGGTTGTGGGGGACTATAGGGCATACATCTCAGATAGAGACATGGTGAAGAGGATTCAGGCCCCCCGCCAACAGGGAGTTAGATGATTTGGGATGCCGTGGTTTCACCTGCTGATTTATTGTCAGCATGTTAAAGGTCAAATGTGTAGAACTTTCTGGTCTAGAATCACGGCATATGGACGGGACGCTCTTGAAGCCATCACATGGCCATAACCTACTTCTACTCATTCTTCCACATACTAGAGGTGCTTTTGAATATTTCTTATTCCTGTTACCCTTCTTCCATCAGGCTTTGGAAGGAAGTGATCGCTAGCCTGACGTGGCGCCTCCATCTCTTGCACCATCACACAGTGCTTCACAGACCTGACAATGGTGACAACAACATTTAATAACAGCAAATTTGCTTTCTTCAGTTGTTATTTAAAACATTAACTTGAGACAACCCTACTGAAACAAAACCTTGCTGACCTGACAAATAAAGATGTATGTGTATGATGTATGTTCAACATACACAAAAGTAGTACAACTAGTAGTAGAACAGTAGAACTAAGAAAAATATGTATAACATATCTAAACATATTGGGACTAATAATAATAATAATAAAATAATGTATGGGGCTATGTAGCATTGCAATTGTTTTACATTATTCATAGTATTCTCAGATTAGGTCTGCAAAACAATTATTTGTATTTGGTTAATTGCTTTTTCTTAAGAAATGCAATTCTCGTTCAAACCAAAATGAAATGTGAAAAACTGAATATAATCTTCTACGCATCTTCTAAAATGTGAAAAGTAAAATGTGAAGTGAAAACCTGAACACCTGAAGACAAATAACAAACGAGAGCATCGCTGCACACATTCTGTTGTGTACATTCTGCAGTAAAACACCAAGCCCTCCACATTCCAGCACCACCACGCCACTCAACATGATGTTGCTCACTGACCTACTTCTTAGTGCAGCTGTTGGCCCCGCCCCCTTTTCAGTCACGTGCCCGCCCCACTACAACCAAAACATTGGAAGTCAAACACGAACAAACACACGCACACACATACACACGCACACACTGACAGGACACTCAGGGACGGAGCAAAACAACAAAACCTGACCGTTTCGATGTATTGCCGGGAACCGAACACCGTGCATAGACTATGGACGCATGCGAGTTGTTGTTGTCCTGCAAGAGGGGAGATCTTCCTAGAGTCAGGTAACGAACCACACCATCCTGGTTGTTGTCGTCGTCGTGGTCGTCGTTGTCGTCGTCGTTGTTGTTGTTGACTGTATAGTCGCGTGATCCCTGCAATAAACAAGCAGGTGTCTAACTAGCTGGGTGTGTGAGCTGGAAGGTGAACGTATCTGAGTCTCTCTCTTTGGTACCAAAGAGTATAGTGGAATTTACTGCATGTATTCTTATTACTATCATGACATGGGGTATAAGTCATTATTTTTGCAATGATTGTATTCTTGCAACGCAGTTATTTATTTATTTATGTATTATTATTTTACTTTTTTTCCCCTCCACTATAGGTATCTTGTTGAAGAAAGAGATGTGGACATTAATTTAAGGGACACACGGGATGGATCCCCGTTGTAAGTATGACATTCCCTCCCTCAGTATACATCTCCAAAAACAATACCATAAAAATAATATATACAATAGATATAAACAAAACAAAAAGATCAATTATATTTACATGTGTTGTACATGTATGGTTTAAAAAAATATATATTAAAGTGAGGTGATCTGTGTGGGTGACCTTCTCCGTTTGTAACGTACACCTCTGTGTTGTGGTCCAGGTATTGCGCCTGCCTCTGTGGTCACGAGGAGCTGGTCCAGTACCTGTTGGCTCATGGTACGTCGACCTCCTGGGGCCTTTCCATCCAGCTGTCACTCAAACGAGTGTCGTGATACCACACCACACGTTGAGGTCTTATCTATAGAGCTCAGACGTGACACACACACACACACACACACACACACACACTGTTAGGCTGTGAATGACTAACCCTTTATTAACGTGAGAGAGAGAAAGAGAAAGAAAGAAAGAGATTTCTGGATTCCTGTCAGCAGCATCGGTGGTGGAGCAAGAGGCAGAAGAAATGTCTAGCAGGGGGAGAATAACAAGCTAGCGCCGCTAGCACCTTAAACAGGTGTGTCCCTGTCAGCCGAAGGGCACCGAGAGGAGAGAGAGAGAGAGAGAGAGAGAGAGAGAGAGAGAGAGAGAGAGAGAGAGAGAGAGAGAGAGAGAGAGAGAGAGAGGAGAGAGAGAGAGAGAGAGAGAGAGAGAGAGAGAGAGAGAGAGAGAGAGAGAGAGAGAGAGAGAGAGAGAGAGAGAGAGAGAGAGAGAGAGAGAGAGAGAGAGAGAGAGAGAGAGAGAGAGCGCAATTGCATGATATTACATACTTCCATTAAGTGGCTGATTAACAGAACAACAATAGACACAATGGACAGGTGAGGTGCATCGTTGGTATTCAGGTGAACAAATGACCAGGTGTCATTTTTGGGCCGAAAAAACCCCCAAGCTGAAATCATAGCCAAACACGGTGCTCCTTTTAATAGTTTGATGTCGCTCTGTGTGTCTATTGGCTTCACTATTTGTCGTTGTCCTTGTTTGATGCACTTATTGCGTCAAATGTAGGTAGTCAACTTATTGTACTTTTACCTGAGCACTGGTTCTGCTCCTAGAGGCTTGTTAGGAAGGAAATACACTTAAGACTTCTGGTGACTAGTACCTGTTAAATGGCCTTATTGTAATTCACTTTGTACAAAAGCGTCTGCTAAATGACTGTAATGTAAAGTAATGTAATACAATGCAAAGTAGTTATAGTCCTGGGTCTCGTTATGGTTATGGTTCCAACTCTTTTGATTCCAGGCGCCAAGTGCGAGGCGAACACCTTCAATGGAGAGCGCTGTATCTACAGCTCCCTGAGTGTGTCCATCCAGCGCAGACTCAGAGACTACAAGGCCATCGCGACCAGGGCCGTGCAGCGAGAGTCCTTCGACTCCTTCCTGCACATGTAAGGATCACAGGCTTCTGTGAGTGGTCTGCTTCCCCAGACCGCCACAACAGTTGTATTATTTGTCTGCGGCCGATCTACGCAGTCACGGCTCTCTGCGGCTCGCTCTGTGGCCCCCTGGTGGTGGGGGCCTGCTGATGTCAGGACAGCAGAGTCGCTGCCCCTGGCTGAAAAGTTGAAAACCGTTCAGGAAGCACTACCCTGTCCCTTCCTCTAAGCACCGATCATCTTGCTAGCTCTATTGTGTTCTATTATGTTATTATATATGTGTATATGCATGTATACATTATATTATTATGGATTGTTAGAAAGGAAGGAAAAGGAAACATATTTGTTTGACAGTGTTCAATACAGTATTGTTGTGACACAGAACAGTCAGTGTCAGTGTTTGACAGTGTTCAATACACTATTGTAATGACACAGAACAGTCAGTGTTTGACAGTGATCAGTTCTCGTATGGCACTGTGGTAGAAACTGTTCTTAAGTCTGTCCGTGTTTTGATGGACCTGAAGCGTCTACCAGAGGGCAGCAGGCCAAACAACCACCATAGTGTTTCACTAGTAAACCCCCCCCCTACATAACCTTTATGCTCCTTTTGTGCCATTTGCGTGTTTCCAGGATACTCGAGCAGGGGCAGTACAGCGACGTGAAGTTCATGGTCCACGACCAGATATTCCCGGCGCACCGCTGCGTCCTCGTTGTGCGGTCCGAGTACTTCGCCGCCATGTTAGAAACCAAGTGGAAAGGGAAGAACCTGATCACCCTTAAGCACCCGCTGGTAAGACCTCATTTGCACACCAGAATTTGCACGCCATCGCCACGCCTACCTACCTGTCTTGCATCTCTAGAAGCTGATGAAGCGCGGCCGGTCTGCGCTGTCATCAGGTGTGAGACTGGATGGTTCAAGATTCAAGATTCAAGAATTGTATTTGCAATTTGCAACAAGTACAATTGAATGCTTACTCCCCAGTCCCTCCTGTAGTATGGAATTCTAGAACACAATACTATAAAAAATACTATACACAATTAAAAATGAACATAACAAGAACAATTAAGTGACGGATGGATGATATGTGCATGTGTTTTATTGTGCAAAAAAACATTTAAAAGCATTTTAAAGTGCCAGTAGTGCAGCAGCATCATGGATACAGTGCAGAACAGAGCATGGTACAGCACGGTATTCATGACGCTGCTGCACTTTGAGTTTTGTCTACGCAAATTGAAAGCGCTTATAAATATAATTTATTATTATTATTACAGTGCCGCCGGTTACCACAACTCACTTATTCTCATGTCTCAGCCAAGGCTGCCGTGACCTCATTGCTGCCAGTTGAACAAAGTGTATTATTAATAATATGAATTAATAGTATTATTTTAATATATTAGTAAAGTAAAGTAAAATTTTAAGAAGTACTACTTGGTCTGACCACTACTTACACATCTAATCACAGAGCTGTTGAGCTGTTGACCTTGTAAGAAATGCCAGATTACTGATAACGCTTGATCAAATGATATAGTGATATTTTAACTTAATAATGTGGACCTATTTTCTCTTCCCAGATCAACCCTGCCGCCTTCGCAGCCCTCCTGAAGTATATCTACACAGGTGGGTGTGGAGCCTTCTCTTCCAGTTACACACGCTGCCAGTTTTGTTCGGTGCCCTAAAAATAAAATCGATGTTGTTCGCAGGATGCATGGATATCAACATAAGCTTTATTGAGGACTGCAGAATGCTGGCTAAACAGTGCAGAATGAAAGACCTTATGGATGAAATTCAGCATAAATGTAAACAGCTGTATGAGTATGGTAAGAAACTTGACTTGCACGTGTCTATAAGGTTAGACCTTTAATTTAAATGCATTTTTAATCACGTTGTACATCCAGGAGGCTTGTTGTACAACACCACGTTTGTGGTTTGTCTTTTTGTGATCACTGACATCTCTTGTGTCGTTGTGTCTTTTTGTAAGTTTCCGATAAGCCTGGCGTCTGTGTGAAGGTGCTGACCCTTGGGCCTCACAAAGACCAGCTACAAGACGATATGATGCAGCTGAGCTTGGGTGCGCTGCCTGCAGAGTTAAGAGTAAGAAGATTGGGGGTAGCTTGTCTTGAACATGTTTGGGTCATGGCTCTTCGTGGTTCATTCATTGATTCATGTATTTCTCTTACAGGTTGGATATGGTCAGTTTCCTTTTGAACCGTTCACAACCGACGTCCACGGCACTTACCCGGACATTGTCTTCAGAGTGGACGGTTACAGTTTCTTATGCCACAAGGTGTTCCTACAGTCTAGACTTCACCCTTGAGTCTGTCTATGTGTCATCGTATCACTTGGGCTTGGCTTTTGAGAGGCACTCATGGCGTTTATGTGTTCTCTAGGCGTTCTTCTGCGGACGCAGTGACTACTTCAAGGCTCTGCTGGAGGACCATTTCAGCGAGGGAGAGATGCTGACCTCGCAGCCCGGCGTCCTGGTACTCACACTCCATGACCTCTCCTATCAAGACTTCATAAGCCTCCTGTACTACATCTACGGCGACGTTACGGAGGTAATGCATTCATCATTCAAGTTCCGCCTCACATTCACCCATTCATACACACATGCATACACCGACTGCAGTGTCAGCCATGCAAGGAGAAGACAGCCAGCTGGTCAGGTGCAGTAAGGGTTAGGGCGTCTTGCTCAGGGACACCTCGACACTTTGCTAGGAGGAGGACCCGGGGAATCGAACCAGCGACCTCTTCTGGTTGCCAGACAACCCGCTCTCTACCTCCTGAGCGACACACCGCCCAGGACTGCAATCGTCTCACATTCATCTCTTAAAAACTGATGATAATAATAATTCCGGTTAGTTACGGATACAAACTAACGAGCACGAGCGTAATATTGTAGTTGTTATACCTATGAACGCTCTCCAAACCTAGTCAGCACTCAGCATCCTAAAATATTAAATGACTGCTTACAAAGACTTAATGGCATTTTAAAAGTTGTCAGAGGTTTACGTGCTCTTCGCAAAACCTCAGGAACATCTGTAACCACAGCCTTACCCATAGCATGTTCAAATATGTTCTGCACCTATACATAAAAGTACTTAGGGGGGAACACCATATGGTACAAACACCATCATCATCAAGTTTGCTGATGACACAACGGTGGTGGGCCTCATCAAGAACAACGATGAGGCAGCCTCCAGGGAGGAGGTCCAGCACCTGGAACACCAACCCTCAACACCAAGAAGACCAAGGAGCTCATCGTGGACTTCAGGAAGACCAGAGCTGGCACACACGCCCCCTTCCTCATCAACGGAGCGGAGGTCCAGTGTGTCTCCAGCTTCAAATTCCTGGGGTTCCACATCTCCGAGGACCTCTCCTGGTCCCTCAATACTGCCTCACGGGTAAAGAAGGCTCACCAGCGTCTCTTCTTCCTGAGGAGACTGAGGAAAGCCCATCTGTCATCTCAGATTCTAGTGAACGTTTACCTGTGTGCCATCGAAAGCATCCTCACCAGCTGCATCACAGTGTGGTACGGCAACTACACTGTTTCAGACCGGAGAGCGCTGCAGAGGGTGGAGAAAACCGCCCATCGTTGGATTACCCCTCCCTGCAATAAACACCACCCACCACAAACAGTCTGAGGAAGGCCCCTCTCACCCCAACCATGGACTGTTGGCCCTCCTCCCCTGCGGGAGGCGCTATAGAAACCTCTGTTCCAAGTCAAGCAGGCTTAGGAACAGCTTCTTCCCCTCGGCTGTCAGCTCTCTGAGCTCTGCACCACGATGACGATTACTGTACCTCCCTATATATTTTAATCTTCAACTGTTGATAGAACTGCATATCCCTGTTCACTATCTGCTGTATATATACATTTATATATATTTATCCTGTTTTTCATAATTGCATACCCCTGATCACTACCTGTTAAATACTTACTTACCTGTATTATATATATATACACCTATTATTATTATTATTATTATTATTATTATTATTATTTAGCCACTGTAAACTGTAAATTAGATTACTATGCACTTTACTGCAACATTTGCACTCTGGTTAGATGCTAAATTATTTTCTGTCCCGTACTTAAATGATAATGTAAATGATCTGCTAAATGACCGTAATGTACGGTAATGTTCTTGATACGTGATGAATCACGATTTTTTTTGTGTCCAGCTATTCCCAGACCACACGCTGGACATGCTCTACGTGGCGGACATGTACCTGCTCCCGGGTCTGAAGCGTCTGTGTGGAACCACCCTGGCGGAGACCATATGCGAGGACAACGTTCTGCAGACGTGGGAAACGGCCAGGCTGTTCTCCCTCCCTCGCCTGGAGGAGAGGTGCACAGAGATGATGGCCAGGAGCATAGAGAAGGTGAGCCTCTTCCTCTTCTTCTGTCTGTGTGTTGGGAGCTTTCACAGTCTGACAACAGACCCTTTTGTTTAGAAACAATTAAAATTGTATTTTGTATATTAAATTACAATTGTAATATGTCACAGTGGATTGGAATATTGAATGAATATAATTCGGGCTCAAAATTATGATAGTACCCGTTCAATCACAAATCTTAAGAAATGGCCAAGTGCCCTCTAGCACAGTGTCTCGGTAGGCCTATTGTGTATATGATATGTATATTATTTTCTTTGTAAATGACTATGTATGTCACTTATGGCACCCATTGCACTGCTGAACCATCCCTGGAAGGAGGGATCCCCTTCCACTCTGCGTTCCTTCTCAAGATTTCTTCCTACATCATTAAAGGGAGTTGTGTCTTGCCCTTAGGGGGGCTAAGGGGTTTGGGGGGTGTTGTAAACATGTGGCCTGTAGTGAAGCCCTCTGAGACTGTAACTGTCATTAAAGGCTATACAAATATAATTGACTTGACTTGGCCTTTTGTCTTGGTTGTAAATATCAGTGTTATTTGATGAAGACCAGACAAAGCATTCAGGTTCTCAACTCCAGTTCCCGGCCCCCGTCAAGTAGTCCTAAGGAGAACTTAACCGGACGTTCCTGTGTTTTCACCAGCTTGTGGGGCGAGCCGAGTTTGCGGAGATGATCCAAGAGGACTCGAGGTGTGCAGCGGACCGCCTCAAGACCGACTCCATCCCCCTGGTGGACGACATCCGCTACCACATCACGAACAACGGCCAGACGTTCAGTGCCACCGAGGTCCACCGGAGGCTGCAGGCGCTGGAGCAGCTGCTGGTCAGCCTCGGACTCCACTGATCGGCTGATTGACCGCTTTGAGCCTGGCTTCCTATTGGGTTAAAACAAACTTGTTGGTTTTAAGTGGCCTTATTTTTAAAAGGGTTTTGGGAGGTATTTACTAAGTTTTTGTATTTTATATATGATATTATTATTATTATTATTATTATGCTTGGATATATTATAATGTTAATGTGTGCTTTTCTTTCTCATTAGTCAAAGCAAAGCAGCAAAAACATTGTTTATGGTATCTATTGATACTGTGTATTTATTAGATATTATTCTAACTTACTTGGCTACCTTGTTTAATGGTAGACATGGCTCTATATTAGGACTATGGTCTTTATGTTACACCCATGGAATACGCTCTTAAAACAATCATTTACTCTGCTTATTGTGGCAAACAAAGCCAGTGAATTAGTCTGAATTAAGTGGTCTTTCTTAATGCTCTGATATCTACCTAATAGACCACATTAAAACTCCACATATATATAGAAAGTATAAAGCAGTGGTGTGAAAATCTTATGTGCAATACCCGACGACAGACAGCAGTTATAAGAAAAAAAATTAAAATGCAATTTATAAAATGCAATATATTGGCACAGAAAAGAGCAATATGTATATATAAATCAATGTAATAAAATAAACATTGTTATATGCTATAGGCCCTTGTTCAGCAGCCTGATGGCCTGACTGTGGAAGCTATCTCTGAGTCTATTTGATACCACTTGATACTGAGGTATCACCTGCCTGACGGTGTGTGTGTGTGTTGGTGGTTGCATTAACCTGTGGGTCCTTTATTAACAATGACCCACAGGTGTGCAGCACACACTCCAAAGACCCCTTTTATGATCTTTACGTCCTTTCTGAAAACCCCTTTCCTCAAGTGTATCTTCAAGTGGCACTCGTGTTCATTGAATAAAAAGGTATATATATTGTTTGTCAATTCCAATTCAGAACGCCCCCTATAGGTGGCGCCATTTCTCTTATGTGGGAGTTCATCTGCAGCGGTCCTTTTTTTTCTTTCTTGTTTCCGTTAAGTCAATGTGACTGTTACGTTTGGCTTGCGGTGGACTTTAGCTTTGCACACATGCGCTTACACGTGGTGAATTGTTGCCTTTGCAAAACCCTTCAGAGGAAGTACAAAGAGGCCTTCGGAAGCACACACACTTAATGGAGGCCTAGGTTTTAAAACATCAGCCAACAGGCTGTTTTTATACAACTAGGGAACAAGTTGTGTCCAACAGAACACACACACACACCACACACACTAAAGGAGAGTTCTGCACCCCCCAGTGGATTCAGGTTCAGCATACTGAAGATACACAAGATACACACGCTAAATGTGCTACTGGTCCTGAAACCTAAAGTTTGGTTCCGAAGCAACTTTGTAACCCATGGGTGACATTGCAATGCTCAATTTGATATATGTTGTAACAGTCATTTAGATGTTATTGAAGATGTTACTAACTGTGATACTACTCTTTCTCCTTCCTAAATAACTCTTTGTTTTTCAAAATGGGGGGAGATTTCAGCGGACTGCATCAATGCTTTGCATCTGTTTTGGCTGTTTCCCTTTGGAATGAACATGAATGGCTGCATTGTACGGTGGCTAGCAGCTTGTTGTAACTACAACCTCAGTGACAAGTCTAAGTTGCACAGTATGCCCAGGGGCCAGGCCCGCCGCTTGATAAACAACTTGTAGGTCTTTAGTTTGGCATAACTGGATGGAAAATTGGTTCCCCTTTTAGTACAGTTTTAGTTTGTCTGTTTCGCTGGTATGTTGCAACCGTTTCTGGTCAAATTGTCTTCCCTTACATGGCCCTTGTCCCTCGTACAGCTTTACTCAAAGTGAGCATTGTCATTTGACACAGGGCCAGCCATAGGTTGCAAAGTTGATTCTGAAACCTGATGATAGGTTTCAGTAACCCATTTGACCTGTTATCTTGTGCATCATTTGAGCAAAGCACCATGGGTTTGAATATGATATTTGCTTTGCACCACAGAGCAGGGAATGAGGAACCATTCTGGACAACAACAATAGTGCAGAACTTTCCTACAACACATGCAGCATACAGCATGCATCTATATCCTCATATTCTATCAGTGGTCGATTGCGTCACTTGAGGTAAAAAAGCCTGCAAGAAGCTAGGAGTTTATTTATATTCATTTTCTCTTTCCCAATAACTTGGTTTGTGTTCATCCACTGGAATAATACAACATGATTCATTCACAGTTTTTTTCCTAGTCATTTGAACTAATGTGTGATGAGCTCATACATTACCATGTTTACTCAAACTCTTATGTAACAAAGGACAAACCGGTGGATACACACACGGTCTAAATTAACCTAAGATCTCTTTACAGGATCGCCACCAAATGAGAGGGACTTAGTCTGGGCGAGGGAGGTCGATCACATCCAAGCGTTCAAGGTTATTCCACCACTGATGCCAGGTTGAACACGGCTACAACATTGAATCAACAGCGCTCTCTGAATGATGTTCCTCTATGTACACCCTTCGGTGGAGGCTCTCCTTGGCAGTGTGTGGCCGATGATTGTGCCCTGGTGATACGGGATTACACCTTACGTGCTCACTTGTTGCAGCTCAAAACCAGACATGGAAGTGAACCTTGGCATTCTCTAGCGTTTGCAAGCCCCCGAGATAAGGTGAGCTGATAAAACTATGTTTGCATTTGTGAGTTGCCGTCATGGCCTGGGCTGGGCGCATGTTTTAACCAAATCTCTTTTCAGGGTTTGGATCAACGTTGTGATTTCACAAAACACAAACGGATGCTTCACTTGAGTCGTGTCACGAGGTCTCGCTGCACAAAGAGGGGGAGGACACAGACAGTATTTACATGTGAGACAGGATTAAACCATTACACCATGTGACAGGGATGCCCTCAGACAGACCTCTAACAAAAGACGTGCTAAATCCGTCCAGGGCAAGTAGGTCTAACCCTGAGAACACTCAGCTAAACTAATCACACTTGCGATGCAGCCTTTTGTGTAACACTTTTGGTTGATGATAGTATAAGGTGTTGGTTTGAATGAATAGGACCACACTTTAAATGAGTGATTAGATGATTAGGGCCGCAAAACAATAGCATTAAGAGCTTGGAGAGGCTTCAAAAACCTGACCTTCCTGTATTCAGATTGAAGGGTACCCCCTCCCCTCCCATCCCCCCACAAACAATTGAAATGTGCCTTTGACATTGAGGGGTACTTTAAATTCCAGCTCCATGGACGCCCACTTTCCATCCTGAGCGCCAGAAAGCAATTGTCGTGTCGACAAACCTTTTGTTCCCTGGATCCTGGAACCACGACTCAAACAGGAGAGAGGAGAGGGAGGCTTTCAACGCACGCTGCCTCATTCCATCCCCTGAGACAACTGTCAGGGAAGGCATGGTGTGAACTAAGGCGATGGACCACACCATGTGGGGGGCCAATCTGCCCTGGAAAGTGACACATTTCAATTTCATTTAAAACATATTAGTTTTTATGAAAAAAATGAATCCTTAAACACACTTGGACCTGTCCTGGAAAAAGTACTATGAAACTATGACTTTAATGAATACAGTGCTCATTGTACATGATTTTCAAGAATAAAGTGCTTATTGAACATGATTTTAAAGAATAAAGTGTTTATTGTATATGCTTATTACGGATAACGTGCTTATTGTATAATATAAAGTAACCGTGGTATTTTCCATGACGGTTTGTAATCTACATGTGCACTTTGAGAACTAAGTAAGTTAACGGACCGCTCACACACACACGGGCGAGATGCTGTAGCGGTGATGGGCCTTCCGGCTCCGGTTGGAGGGATCCGCCCCTTGGACTCGGTTCCTTCATTAGAGCCGGCTCTCTCGGCTCCCCAAAACGGCTCTTTGTGTATTCATATTTTCCTAACAAAGTGTGTCAATATCGGTGGTTTTAAGTGTGTGTTTAATGCGATGCTTATTTATATAGAAGTCGTGTTTTTGTTCTAAAATATGCTGGGGGGAGTATTCAATTGTATTGGACGAGATGTAAACCGTGTCACGTGGTCGTACTGTAGTCCACAGTGACATTGTAGTCATTCCTAATAACAAGAAAAAAAAATAACTGTGCAGGTTTCGGGGAATTGATCTAATCTATTTTTACCTTATCTATGTGTTGGGGGTGGGTGTGTGTGTGTGTGTGTGTGTGTGTGTGTGTGTGTGTGTGTGTGTGTGTGTGTGTGTGTGTGTGTGTGTGTGTGTGTGTGTGAGTGTGTGAGGAGTCGTCCACGGACCGCCCATCAGGCGGACTGCCCCTTTAAGAATCAGGTCTCCTGTTGCTGGTGTTTTTCCACTCCGACTGATATTAAACGCACGGCCGTTGAAACAAAAGGTCACTCGCGGAGACACCATCCTCATCCTTTAACTCTCTACCACCGGACCCACAAGGAACAATAAGGAAGAACAACTCACTCACCATATAACTCAAACTCAACAAGGTAATTCGTCGTCCTCAATTGTGTGCGAAACAATGACAAAGAAATGCATTTGCCCAAAAAAAAAAAAAAAACTATACTACCTACCTGCTATTATTATATCCAGTAAATATAAACAGTGTGTGAACTAATAAGTTGTTGTCCTATGTATATACTAGCTTGTTATATAACAAAGTCAAAGAAGGATGATGAGTCGTCACTGGTAATTCAACGTGATGTCATCTTGTGTACTTTGTGTACAGTACATCAGTATTCGGTGTGTGTGGTGACCGCGTGTTTTGACGTGTTCCTCATCCTCCTCCTAACGGTTTACCGGTTTACCGCCAGGAGGAGGAGGAGGAGGATGATGGTGATGGTGATGATGGTGATGTAACCAAAAGAGGCTGTGATCAGCCTTTAAGTCCCAACAAGTCTCATCTGTAACCTGGAGGGTTTCTAAGAAAAAAACACCGACCTGTGCTTTGATTCATTAGGTACTCATTAGGTAAAAACATATTTATAATCCTTGAACAAAGTCATTCAAAAGGTTTTTTTTGGGGTTGGCAATCATATTGTCATATTCAGCCTCATGGCACATGCATGGCGTGTGCTTTCTGCTGTTCGGTCGTGTCTTCATGTTATGCCACCTCCTCGGTCACTTTTGAATTGAACTATCTCCCCCATCTGTGTGTGTGTGTGTGTGTGTGTGTGTGTGTGTGTGTGTGTGTGTGTGTGTGTGTGTGTGTGTGTGTGTGTGTGTGTGTGTGTGTGTGTGTGTGTGTGTGTGTGTGTGTGTGTGTGTGTGTCACAACGAGGGCAGCATCAGCATCATCCAGGTGTCCTGTTTTGTAACCACCGTCTCCATCAGCTCACGCTGCAGGAGAATGGGACACGTGCTTTTGTTGTGAAGAGAACAGTGAGAGGTGGGGGTGTGGGTGGGGTGGTGGTCAGGCGCGGTGATGGTTGTGATGGTCAGATTTATAGCCCTGAATGAATTCGTTTTTAACATTGAAACGCCACATGGCTCTGGCCAATGGACACACCGCTACCTGAGTATGAAAAGCGCTTCAATACTTAATATTTGATTTGTAGTACTAGCAGATATATATTGATTAACCCCCCAGATAACACATTACTAGTCGACTGAAGAGCTAAGGGCAGCTGGCAGCCAACGTCCGCCCTTGTTATTCATCCTTCTTCAATCTTGTGAAAATATATATTTGAACATGAAACGTGAAATGTAACGTCCATGGTTGAAGGGGGATGTTTTACAATGACATGAATAGAATAAATGGTTGTGTGAGCTTCCATGTTATTGGGATAATAACAATATGACTGTGCTAACCACCTCTGGTTTGCAGCAGAGGGCTGATCTTATCTTGTGTGTTGGGGTGGATGATGGTTCAGTACCGATTCAGTTGATGGGTTATGATGCACACATGGACGGATACATCGACGTCTATCGTGGACGATGACTCTCTGACGCAATCTCAATGTGTCATCAAAACACAAGACAACTGGGACAAGTGGATGTCCTTCATCTGAATGTCCTACACCCAATTGAACGAGTGAGATGTCACATCTTTTATATGCAATGTGATATTGGTTACCGCTTTCATATCACAATCGGGAGATGCAGTTGAAAATTGAACAAGGACTTAAAGTTGGATAGTTCTGACCCATTTTGTATATACATGGTTCACCATTGTTGTCCAGACAGTGTCTGAACTTCTCACGGTGTGTTTTGTACATTTATCAAATGTACAAAAGCTAAATCAGGAATATCGCTGAGGATTAGGAAACACACAATTTCCATAGAAACTAGGGGAGGTTGTCCTCTGAAGACACTGTGGTAATTAATGCATCTGCTTAGGGAATCGTCTTCATAACTAAGAGTATGCATCACTTCTTCGGCTGTGCCTTCAGCATTTTGCTAGGCAACCCTGGCCATCATGAGGCTTTGATATCAGGATGGTCAGGCTGTTCCATCATGATCTCCTGTAGGATGCATACCCCCTAGTGATACACAGTGGACTAACCTGGTGGTTTCTAGACAATGCATTACTTATGTCCTAGTTGGGCTCGGTTGCAGCTTAGTATTTTACATCCCTATTATGTCCTCTGACTCGCGTTATTTGAACTACAAACTGTACGTCAAGCATATCGGATTAGATTAGATTCCAATGTATTGTCAGTGTACAGCACAAATACAGTACATTTAAAGGAATTTGGCATCTAACCAGAGTGCAAATGTTGCAGTAAAGTGTATTGTAATATATAATGTACAGTTGTTAAATAGTATGTAACAGTCTACTAGGTATAACAACGAGTATAAAAACAGGTGTGTATACAGTATATTAAGTAGGAATGAGATATGTGCAGATATAGGTATATATATATATATATACAGGTAAGTATACAAGTATCAGCAGGTTGTGAGCAGGGGTATGCAGTTATACCAACAAGATAAATATATATAAATGTATACACAGCAGGTAGTGAGCTGGGGAGTGCAGTTATATAAACAGTTATAGATACATTTATATATACGGTAAGTACAGTAAAAATGTACATACAGGCATGTAAACGATAAATATGTAAACTAACACTAAATATGTAAACTAACAACACATCTTTAATTTGTGCAATGTCTATAAATTGAATAATGCATGTTTTTTTTTTTTACACGTATAGCATTGCTTGTGGTTTGTGCCTCACAGAAAACGGATGAGAATGTTTCTAGCATTCAGTTCTCATAATGGCTCACATCCTCTTTGACGTTGTTTTTAACATTGAAAACACGACGTGTGTGATAGTTCTGTGCCTGCTATGTCTCCCTCCCACCACCTGGAGGGCAGTGTTGAACAACCCCCGGGGGGACGGGTCAAGGGGTTATTTATTGATGAAGCGCTCCGCTGCCGTTTCCCCAATGAAATGAATTCAGAAGGGGAAAATACATAAAATATTACATTCTTTTTGTTTTGATTCACAGGTAAATGTCAGGGTTAGCTGTGAAACAGGGTTAGGGTGTTTACCAAGACAAGCAACAACAGGACTCCTATTGTGAGCTGCAGTGAGGCATAAATAATGACCAGTACTAAAATAATACAAGTTTACTAAGGCCAATGAAAATACTGATGCATTAATGATCTCATTTTGTACCAAGTGACTGTAACTTACTGCGCTGTATGGAAGGGGATGTACGGAGGACATCGTCGGGACAAACCCTGTAAGCACATTGATTGGGATGAAATCCACCCTGACATTGCAAGGCCATGTTATGAGTATTTGGTGTTTTCAACGCAGGCAGAAAAGAAGAGGACTGTGCATTACCTTATTAGGCATTGTTGTAGAGCCAAGTGTCCACCGCCTGCTGTGCACATGGGGACAATGGATTATGTTGATTCACCAAACACACTTTTATACAAAGTGTTGATAATGTGTTATGTAATAGGTCACTGTTATGAGGTGTTATGATCCACACACACACACACACACACACACACACACACACACACACACACACACACACACACACACACACACACACACACACACACACACACACACACACACACACACACACACACACACACACACATTGTAGTGCTTTATGAGTCTGACACTCTGAAGAGGAGAGCAACATAGCTTGAATGAGTGAAACCTACTGAAAGTGTGTTCAGGGACATGGGCCCAATGAGGTAAAGTCTCTCTCTCTCTCTCTCTCTCTCTCTCTCTCTCTCTCTCTCTCTCTCTCTCTCTCTCTCTCTCTCTCTCTCTCTCTCTCTCTCTCTCTCTCTCTCTCTCTCTCTCTCTCTCTCTCTCTCTCTCTCTCTCTCTCTCTCTCTCTCTCTCTCTCTCTCTCTTCCCCCCCCTCTCTCTCGCTGACGTGCACAGGGCACAATACTAATCCTTGGAGTGTGTGTGTGTGTGTGTGTGCCCAGAGTCAATGGGAAGTGGAAAATTACAGTTGTCCGTGGCTGTGCGCTGTACCCAATCTCCGTGTAGGATTTAATTGTCTTTAGCCGATGGGGCGGGCCACAGTGTGGGCTCTGGTCCTTGTAAACCGTTGGCATAAAGGCTCTGGGTACAGAGGAATGGGGACAGCTGAGGGAGAAGCAGCCTATACATAATCACAGCCATGAAGGAAATGTAAGTTTCTTACTTTTTATTTATCTCTTAGTGAAACAAAAACAAAAAAGTAGCAACTTTTCTTTTGAATGTGTAGGTAAATATGAGAATGTTAGTAGTGCCGTTTTTTTAATTTTATTTTAAATGATCACCGACCGGTCAGTCTGTTCAGTGAATGAATCAAGGGAAGACCGGTGTGTAGGACGGAGAAGGACGGCATACCTCGGACGCCATCGAGTTCTGCAGCCGGCAGTTCTTTCTATTTGCGTATGTCCGATATTCTAGCTTGCCATACAAGTGTGGAAAGTCCACAATGAGTGGACCCCTTCAGGTCTCGACTAGAATGGAAATCAAATGTTGGTTCAGTGAGGCGATTAGCGGCTGTAATGCTTTTGTTTTTCTTGTCTTATCAAGCAAGGGTACAGCCGACGTCCGGGCGGGGGAGGCGGAGGGGGGGTCCGGCCGGGTCAAACGGCTTATCATAAGGCCTGTTTACCTTAAGTCTTATCCGACATGCACACTACCTTCCACGGGCAGGTGAAAAACCCTTCTGAGCAAACAAGGAAAGGAAAGCGCTGGGGTGTGGAAGGAGTGGGTCGGTCCCGCCGATCCACTTATGTAACAGCCAGGTTGGAGAGCGAGAAGCGGACGTGGACGCTGGACGCGCCTGACCACACGCAGCCCAGAGGAAACCTGTGAAAATCATCACCATGATGATGGACCGGGGGGACTCGCACGAGACCCAGCGGCACCAGGGGTGGAGGAGCAGGGAGGGGGGAGCAGGGGGGAGGAGCAAGGAGCGGGGTGGAGGAGCAAGGAGGGGGGAGCAGGGGGGGGGGAGTAGGGGGTGGAGGAGCAAGGGGTGGAGGAGCAAGGAGGGGGGAGTAGCAGGGGTAGAGGAGCAAGGAGGGGAGGAGGGGGTGGAGGAGCAAGGATGGAGAAGGCAGGGGGTGGAGAAGGCAGGGGGTGGAGGAGCAGGGGGGGGGGGAGCAGTTAAATCCAAAGAAACCCGGTGTCATTCGGTGCTTGAGATTGGTTTTAATAACGGTGAGAGAATCCTATTTTATTGAAACAGAAATAAAACCGACTTCATGTAAGGATCTACTGGACCAGGTTGTATTCACAATTCTGTTCTTTTTGTCTGTTAGTTTTGTTTCGGATCAGGTGGGGTTCTAGTAACTTATAGTAACTTACTATACTTTCGGAAGTTGATTCTATCAATAATGCAAAGTTATTTATTTGTATTCAGTATACTTGTATTATTATTATTATTATTATTATTAATATTTCACATTTATATCTGGACAAAACTAGTATTTTTATTTAGCTTTGGACGTGTGCTTTGGACGTGGGTTTGGTGGTGTGTTTGCTTACTCTGTGGTGTTTTAATTAGCACCAAATTTACATGACAAGAGTAAAGGGAAGTCTTTGATGTGGGCTTCTTTGGGTCGGCCGGTCTGCGCCGGGGCGCCAAAGAAGAGGAAAACCTTTTGCCGCTCGCATAATCAGCAGCAACAATTAATCAAAGTCCTCCTAATTCCTCCCCGTTTTCATCCAGAAAACAATCATTATGGTCGCGGTGCGGGGAGCCCACAGCTCGCTGGGTCTCAACATGTCTCGAGTGTGGATTCATCAAACGGTTATTCCTGCGTTACTCCACTTTGGGAGTATCCGTGAAACGTGATACAGGAAGGCTGTTATGACAAACCCTGGCTTTCTCTGAAAGGTGTTTTACAGTCCAGCCACGCTGGGTGAATGGAAGGTCTCCTATCTCCTGGCTGGGTGCTGGGTGCTTTGGAATGCGGTGGTGGGTGGGTTGGGGAGGGGTCTCTTCTGTAAAGTTGGCTCCCAATGCGGTGGTGGGTGGGTTGGGGGGGGGGTCTCTTCTGTAAAGTTGGCTCCCAATGCGGTGGTGGGTGGGTAGGTTAGTTGGGGCGGGGGGGTGTCTCTTCTGTAAAGTTGTCTCTTCTGTAAAGTTGGAGAGTGTGGCGTACACCTCCCCCCCCCCCCCCCCCCACGATGGCTGTGGTTCCAGTCACGTCTCACACGTCTCTTCTGTAAAGTTGGCTCCCGGTGAAACCACCGTGTGTTCCACCGTGGCGTACACCCCCCCCCCCCCACGCTTCACCTCTTTAAACGGTCAGCTGTGGTTCAAGCCACGTCTCACGCACCTGTATTGTGTTGCGTTCTGTTGACTTTACCTTGACGACAACGCTGTCAAACAATGGCTGGTTTGAATACCCCACTCGTTAAACCTTGTTTTCCACCCTTGATTTGTGGCGCTGTGTAGTGGCGTGGGGCCCCCGCGGTGAGGGCCCTTCACGTGACGTGGGGCCCCCATGGCGAGGGCCCTTCACGTGGCCTGGGGTCCCCATGGTGAGGGCCCTTCATGTCTCCCTGGAGAGCCAGTGGGGCAAGGAGGGAGGAGGTGTGGAATATAAATATAATATTTAACTAAATGAAAAACTAGAAGCTAAATCTAACAAGCGGCTTTCATTAGTAGCGGTTAGCATAATGACTTGAGAAGAACAACCAGAATTACAATGGAACTGTATTTAATTTGATTTATTTGTTTGCCGGATGAATGCCAAACAGAAATGTAGTTGCCATAAACTGTATGCTTTCCTATTGACACGGAGCGGTGGGCCAAAGCCTGCGCAGTGTGGATGGTCCTCTCAATGGAATGGAGCTTGATTAAGTGCTCGGTAAATCTCTGAAACCACACATGATGGGAATCTCGTTTCATCAAAGCTGGGAGACCTCTGTGTTTATTAGATTGTTTGTGCGACTTCACTCTGGTCATTAAAGCGGTTTGTATTTAATGAGTCCATTTTTTTTAGTTGTGAACTATTTATGTTGGGGAATATTACCTGTGGTGCTATTCTGGGTTGTTTATGTTTATTCCAATATTTTTTCCAGGAAGAGAAACGTCTGATAAGGAAGATAAGCGATGTTGTTCTGTTTATTATGCAAACATTGAACAGCATGTTGTAACACAAACAAGCTCCCTATCGCAGCCTCTCTCTCTCTCTCTCTCTCTCTCTCTCTCTCTCTCTCTCTCTCTCTCTCTCTCTCTCTCTCTCTCTCTCTCTCTCTCTCTCTCTCTCTCTCTCTCTCTCTCTCTCTCTCTCTCTCTCTCTCTCTCTCTCTCTCTCTCTCTCTCTCTCTCTCTCTCTCTCTCTCTCTCTCTCTCTCTCTCTCTCTCTCTCTCTCTCATATTCCTTCTTCCAAACTGGATACGTTTCTAGATGAGTCTGTCTCCCTCCCTCTGTCCCCCATCACCCACATTTCTCTCATGGCTATATTTGAACTTTCAGTGACATGTGGTGGTCTCTCTCTCTCTCTCTCTCCCCCTCCCTCTCTGCAGCATGGCACAAAAGGAGAAACTCCAATGTCTGAAGGATTTCCACAAGGACACCCTGAAGCCCTCCCCGGGGAAGAGTCCCGGCACGAGGCCCGAGGATGAGGCCGAGGGCCGGGCTCCGCAGAGGGAGAAGTGGGCCAGCAAGCTTGACTTTGTCCTGTCGGTGGCCGGCGGCTTCGTGGGTTTAGGGAACGTGTGGCGCTTCCCGTACCTTTGCTATAAAAATGGCGGAGGTAAGCAGCAGACATGGTGTTATTATGTCTAGGAGGGAATACTAGCTCTTCCTGTGTGGAAAGTCACTGATTTCTCTTTACCCGCAGGTGCATTTCTCATACCCTACACCATCTTCTTGTTCGGGGGAGGCCTGCCCGTGTTCTTCTTGGAAGTGGCGCTGGGCCAGTACACCTCTGAAGGAGGCATCACCTGCTGGGCCAAGATCTGCCCCATCTTCACTGGTCAGTTCCCTATATACAGGTCGTTGGGTTAACCCGGTACTCACACCTCAACAAACTCTAAACACACTTCGAGGTCCTATACTGATGGCGTTCTCCATCGCCACAAAGCACACAATAATAACTCAGTGATTACAAACTATGAGCTCGTCTTCTAGTGGGGGGGAGGAAGAAGATCCAAAGATCCTTCTGATATGAACCAGGTGCACACAGATCCCACGTCCCACGCGATCCCACGAGACGCAGACACACCCGTCACCTAGGACCGCTCCTTACCGTACGCCCGCACACAGTCCTCCATGTCTCTGTTGGGTACTCTGTTGCCATGGGAACAAAGGAAGGGGGGGGGGAATACTAAGCCCAAGTTGCCTAGCGATAGAAACAGTCCCAGTTAGTTTCTGTATTCTCAAAACTACGATGGCTCATGTGTCATGTGACGCAGCCGCAGCAGCAGCCGGCCATCTGTTTGTCATCTTCGGTCACATGGCGCACAAAATATCGGCAGAGGGTTTTCAGCAGGATTCTTGCTGCTCAGAGGCGCTTGGATCTATAACGGTCGGGAGCCTTTGGTCACAGACCCTTCCCCCGAGCAACAGCTGGCACGTTTGTGTATGTATATGTGTGTGTGTGTGTGTGTGTGTGTGTGTGTGTGTGTGTGCCCGCCCCCCCCCCCGGTCACGAGATTGACTTGTCCGCCTTTTGGAATGTGAGAATCAGGAAGGCGAGAAGGGGAAGTTGATAGAAGTGGACACCGGTTAAAAATACTCTGTCGGCTACCAAATAATATGTGGAGACAGCCCAGTTAAAATAGGCATGCAAACCTGATTTATAAGATCTCCAAAATACCTAAACCAGGCATTTCATTCAGTTGTTCAGTTGAAATCACGTCTTGACTATGTGTGTTCTTATATTTATTTGTGCAATTCTGCCGGAAAAGCAATTGCTCTGGAAGACCACTTGTCCACCAGACCTTTTGTGGACCAAGGTTCACGGCTGTGCTGACAAAATGGCCCCTCTGCCTCTTCCCCCCTCCCTCCCTCCCACCCTGCCACACTCACACACACACACACTCACACACACACACACCTGTTCACCAGGCATCGGCTACGCGTCCATCGTGATCGTGTCGCTGCTCAATGTCTACTACATCGTGATCCTGGCCTGGGGGCTGTACTACCTGTCCCAGTGCTTCCAGCCCGAGCTCCCGTGGGCCAAGTGCAACCAGCCCTGGAACACCGACCGCTGTGTGGAGGACACGGTCCGCAAGAACAAGACCCTCTGGCTGGCCGCCAACATTACCAACTTCACCTCCCCGGTCACCGAGTTCTGGGAGTGAGTACCGACCGCAACAGCTGGCGCCGCTCTGGGCCTTCGTGTGTGTGGCGAGGGAGGCCTGAGGGGGGCCTGCGGGGGCTCTGTGTTAGATAATGTATCGCCCACCCAAGATTCAAGAGTCAACGTTCTTTATTTGCCACAAGTACAATGGAATGCTTACTCCCCCATTCACTCCCGCCGTATGAATTATGTCCATGAGTTGTCTTAAGAATACTTAAAAGAAAGAATACTGAAAAGGTTGTGAAATAATCAAGTAAACTAAGTAAACTAAGTAAAGTCGCGCGGGAACCGGTGGAGACGCTCCGGCTCTCCTCCGGCGACGGGAGCCTGTGCACTTTTTATACTGTGATTTCCTAAGTGAAGCGGTCACTAACCGGTCCCTACTTATGCCCAAGATAAGCACAGTTCCCACTGGGGAGGGGAGGGGGGGGGGGGGGGGGAAGGGGCCTTTGATTAACGGTTGTTTCGTGTTCCCCACAGACGCAACGTCCTGAGCATCTCCTCGGGCATCGACGACATCGGCACGCTGAAGTGGGACCTGGCCCTGTGTCTCCTCGCCGTGTGGGTCATTTGCTTCTTCTGCATCTGGAAGGGAGTCAGGTCCACTGGAAAAGTACGTTTTTTTTTGTGATGACGGCTGTGTTGTGTTGCCTGGATGCGCCGACGCTAACAGGAACTCCCAAGTTGGTTTGTTTGATTGGAGCCGTGGGCTGATGGGCTTGCATGTCACATCTTGGCCAGACTCCCTGTCACCTTTCGTACGGTTCCCTTCGCCCGGCGCTCGTGTGTGTTAGCGCACTGGGCCGACGCCAATTTCCCCAAGTAAAACAAAACACTTGACAGGGCGTACAAGGAAATGTCCGACTGTTTTGCGTCTCGCATGCGACTATAACAAAAAAAACCCTGATGTTTATCTATTCTAACTGGCTTTTCCAAAGCAGCCGTTACTTTGTGTGTCAACGTGCTAAAGTGTTTTTCACTGCAGCTATCGGCTTTTTTACACGCTCATCACGTGATGTTAAAGACGTTTCTTATCGGTCGATCCCACGGAGGGGATCTCTACATCAGTAGCAGTCTGGAGGAAATGGCTTTTTATGACTGCAGTAAAACATGTTGCTCTCAATGCTTCGCTACTGGATTCCAGGTTTTTTTCCAGCATCATTTTATTCCAACAACACGCGTGAAAAGATGGGGGGATGCTTAGTGCGTGTTGGTTTGGGTCCGATGCAGGTGGTGTACATCACGGCTACCTTCCCGTTCGTCATGCTCATCATTCTGCTGGTGCGTGGGGTCACCCTTCCAGGGGCCTCTGAGGGGATCAAGTTCTACCTGTACCCCAACATGACCCGCCTGCAGGACCCAGAGGTACCCGCTCAGCGCATGGTGGCTGTGGTTGTTATTGTTGTGTTCAAGATACAAGATACAAGATATTTGTATTGGCCAATTGCAACAGGTCCATTGCAACGCTTACTCCCCATTCCCTCCCGCAGTAAACATCTCCAAGACAATACCATACAAATAATATATACAGTAAAAATAAACAAAAAAGAACAGCAAAGTGACTGATTAAATTATATTTACGTGTTGAATGTACATGTTTTTTTACAAAAATCTTGAAAAGCATTTAAAGTGCCAGTAGTGCAGCAGCATCATGAATACAGTACAGTACAGGGCAGTAACTGTGATGAGTCCAGAAAGTCCAGCAAAGTATGTTAATGTATAGTTAATGACATGTTATGAGTGGCAGCACTCCTAGCAGTTCAGTAGGTGCACTGCCTGACGTGTGTGGTGGTGGCTAGGTTAAGAAGCCTCACCTGGCCTGAGAGCTCTCTCCTCCTCGAGTGTGTGTGTGTGTGTTTGTGGTGGTGGCTGGTTTAACCTGTGTTCCTTGATTAACAAGGACCCACAGGTGTGCAGCCTCACCCAGCCACAGACTCTAATCAGTCTGACTCCGAGCCAGGTGAGGCTGCTTAAACCAGCCACCCACCACACACGCTCCACGACATTAGATTAGATTAGATTCTAATGGATTGTCAGTGTACAGCACACGTATAGTACATCGAAATTAAATTGGAGTGCAAAAGGTTGCAGTAAAGTTGCAGTAAAGTGCATGGTAATATATAATATAACAGTTGTTGAATAATATGTAAAATATGTAAAAAAACTAATACTAAAAACAGGTATGAAATTACTTACAGAGTAGGTATGAGATATGTGCAGAATTATAGGTATATATATATATACAAATTATAGGTGTATATATATACAAATTATAGGTATATATATACAATATACTATATGGTTTTGTCACCGCACTGTGTTGAGGTTGTTTCCAGGGAGTGAATGAGGTGTAGAAAGCTGTGCTTGTGACGTCCGAACTTGTGATCTTGGGATGACTAGAATTTCTAGAGTTTGCAGCAGCTCATGATCCCAAGGTCAACCACATCAATTGAACGTGAACCTGGAACCACGTACTGTACACGTATCGGTTTGTTTGGTTTTTCTTTTTCTTTAAAGGGGCAGTGTGTAGACTTGAGTGGTGTCCAACGAATCATGTGATTGGAAAGGGAGGGGGGGAGGGGATTCAGTTGGTTGCAGTCTGCAACCTCACCACTAGACGGCACTAAGTCCTACACGCTGCAGCTTTAACCTTTTTTTTTAATTTGTGATAGGGGACGGGACATGAGTTATTTTTTAAATGAGATATAAATGCTATTGCTTTGATAATTGATCTCTGAATGATCCGTTTTTCCCACTGTGAGCTCTTGTTGTGTCCGATTCAAACATTCGCCTCAATCTCGAACATAATACATTTCTAACGCTCGGTGTCATATTGGTGACAGTGTTCTGATAGTGGCAGCACTCTTAACAGCTCAGTCGGCACACACTGCCTGTGGGTATAACACATGCATTGCTCGTCGAGGCGTGGGAACCTTTTCGCATCTCCCGTGTGTCATTCTCACGCCGCGTGGCTCCCTAATGCACACAGGTCTGGATCGACGCCGGGACTCAGATCTTCTTCTCCTACGCCATCTGTCTGGGTGCCATGACGTCACTGGGAAGCTACAACAAGTACAAGTACAACTGCTACAGGTGAGCGCTGGTGCCAGTGGGGGGGGGGGGCTTAGTGACAGCAACCCCTGTGGTGAGAACCTGGGGTTGCGCGTGTGTGTGTGTCTCTAACACCCTCCATGACATGTGTGTGACATAGGGACTGTTTGCTGCTGGGAGGCCTGAACAGCGGTACCAGCTTTGTGTCTGGCTTCGCTATATTTTCCGTCCTGGGCTTCATGGCACAAGAGCAAGGGGTGGACATTGCTGATGTGGCAGAGTCAGGTACGAGGGTCAAAGGTCACACGGTAGTGGTGATGGTGGGCACTGCTACCGGGGAAAACAAAACTAAACTAAAAGGGGGGAAAACCCCGACATGTTCTCGCACAAACTTTAGCCAAGCCAATGGCTTTTAAATTGATCCGGAGGACGGAAAAATGCTAATTGGAGTCATTTTGAAATGCTTCGGGGGAGAAAGATTAGGCTGAAAGAATCGGCTATTTCTGCACACTTCTTGGCAAGCGTAGAGTAACGTCATTTGTTGTTGCCTGCCTGGTCTGTTTTCCACCTCTGTTGAGGTTCAGATGAGCTAATGTCACGAGCTGTGTGTCAAGTCACTGCTACACAATGGACTGCTGGGGTAAATTGCTGGCTCTTTATTATTATTACATTTATTCTTACTTCTACAAGTGCACCATTCACAACTGCTCAACGGCACTAGGGTCGCCAGTCTTTCACACTCACGCTGATCATGACAACTGCAAGGAAACGTCCAAGATTGAAGATTGACGAAGATGGCCTTATGCGATTGGCATCATGAGGTCTCTCGTCAAATTGTCCACATGATTATAAATCGGTATTGGCGACATGTGGGTTATGATCATTCAGTCTGCTGTGAATTTCACTGGCTGTGATATAGTTCTGACCACACAACAACACTGTAGAGTGAGACCAGTTCTGGGACAAGCTGAGGGTTGTCTGAGGTGGACCCGCTGGTTCTGTTTCTCTCGTCCTTGTACATCCCACGGTGTCTGAAGAAGACATGCGTCTTCTTTCAGCATACAGTCTTCTGTCTTAATATTCAATAGTCATGTTAAAGAAACATCATTGATTCATGCATATGGTTTATATACCCTGTTCTGTGCCTTTCACGGGCCTAGATGCGCTGACTGGTGACATTAAGGTTCATTCATGTTCAGCTGTGAGGTTCAGTCACAGACCAAGTGCTGTGGTCAAACGCCATTTAAACCACGCTCTGATGACTCTTGTTGTTACTGTAGCACACCAACCTTAATTGATAATGGGTTAATGAATGACCCGTAATAACCTGTGAGTGGAGCTCCCGAGAATGTCCTTGGCCTTTTCTGTTGAAGTTGACCGGTCTCAAGATATGTTCCAACTGTGGGTATAATCAAACGCTCCTACGCCCATCCATGTGGTGGAGTAGATGTTAATAGCGGAGGAAAGTATTGCTTACTGCACCACAGTTGTGAAATGGTGTGTGTGTCACGCTTAGGCAAGCGTGCTCACCAGGCTCTTAAGGAGCCAATCAACTGCCTCTTGGCTGTTGGCTCCTCCATAGCTCAATGAGCAGACTCCCAGCCAATCCACACGTCAGAGGAGATGAATGGACCACTCGCTTATTCCACTCCATTGAATCAGAACTTTACTTTCACGTTAGGTTCTCTCTACTGCCAGCACACCTTTTTTCTAGGCTATTCATTTCCATTTCTGAGTAGTATATATTTCTTCAATAGATGAACCAATACACAATACACATATATACACTGACACACTGAAGCCTGACATTAGTCAGAAATCGTCAGGATTCCTCTTCTTATTATCACTAAAGGCATCTCCAACCAACCAACCCTAAGTACCCAGACCAGGCCCAGTAGCTGGAGGCCATGTCTCTCCCTCCGTGGTTGGAGCCGCTGGATATCGTCATAACTGAACCTCCTCACACGCTACTTACCTTCATCATTCCGATCTACCATAACGCGTCCAAGTTGGAACCGGACAAATTGGTTGATTCTGTTCTCTGCCCCTCCCCTCTCTCTCCCCCCCCCCTCCCTTTCTCTCTCCCCCCTTCCCTCCCCTTGAATCTGGTCCAGGTCCTGGCTTGGCCTTCATCGCCTACCCGAAGGCTGTCTCCATGATGCCAATGCCCACCTTCTGGGCCATCCTGTTCTTCATCATGCTTCTGCTTCTGGGCCTGGACAGTCAGGTGAGTCGCTGGGCCGCACTCCAGTGGATAACTGGAGAGCACTGTGTGTGTGTGTGTGTGTGTGTGTGTGTGTGTGTGTGTGTGTGTGTGTGTGTGTGTGTGTGTGTGTGTGTGTGTGTGTGTGTGTGTGTGTGTGTGTGTGTGTGTGTGTGTGTGTGTGTGTGTGTGTGTAAGAGTCCCTTCGTCAGTCCCTCCCTGCGTCTTCCAGCGTATCCGGTGACATTAAGACATAATAAACCCCAGTGGCCAAAATACTGTACTCCATACTGTATTTATAACCAACCTTCTGGCAGAAGTAATTAGAAGTATTTCCCATGGAGGCTCGACTACAATGTGTAATTCACACCGAGACCCAAGTGTCCGATTCAAGCCATTCAAACATGATTTGAAAGCGAAGCCAATGAACATTACAGTACACTATACATACAACATATAGATCTAGTATCTACTGTACACTTTTTTTTCTGTGACGTACTAGTTAGCCTGCCACTTAAGTTTGAGGTCAGTGCCTCGGCCCCCCAATCAAAGTTTTGCTCAGGACAAAATGCGTGTGTCCGGCGACCATCCGGGGTGCGTCCGGATCACATTTCATACCTCACAGTGTAATTCTACTCCGGTGCTAACTCAGTCACCCAGGGTGCCAGATGAATCACCCCCCAGGGCGTACAAGTACAAGACCGGGGGCCCATGCTCTAAATGTGAGCACATGTCAGAAATAATAGCGCTAGCATTGCTCTTTATTATTTTTCCGTGGCAAAAAGGGCCAGTCGTCGGACGACCCCCCCCCCCCCCCCCCCCCCCAGCGCTGTTCACAGACATGAAGGCCATTGTGTGGCGTTTCGGTTTCGGTTTTACGAGGGGAAAATGTGTTCCAGAAGTCGGGAGCAGTGTTGTCATTGTACAACAAGAACAACCACTCTGGGAGTCGCTAGAGAATGATCTGAGATGTGGAATGTCTGCGAGGTGGAATGCGAACATTCATTCTCCCATGATGACTTTGAATCCAAAGACATGCACAAACATGCCCAAACACGCCGTACTGAATGTACGGCGGGATAATCCACACTTTTTATGTACACAATGGTTTTGTTGTTGTCCTTTGTCGTAAATGCCTGCCTCTTTTTCCCCCTCCCCCCAGTTTGTGGAAGTGGAAGGACAGATCACCTCCATCGTGGATCTTTATCCATCCTTCCTAAGGAAGGGGTACCGCAGAGAGATCTTTATTGCGGTCATGTGCTCCATAAGCTATCTCCTCGGCCTCGCCATGGTTACAAACGTGAGTTCACCAGGACTTTCTCTCTCTCTCTGTCTCTCTCTCTTTCTTTCTGTCTCTGTTTCTTTCAGTTTCTCTTCTCACTGTAAGAGTCTGCTATTCAAAACAAAAGCTCAGAGTTATAGCTCTCCTCCCCCCTCCCCTCCCTCCCCTCCCCTCCCTCCCCTTTGAACAAGTGGGAGGGAGAGAAAACAGAACAGACACACCGCTCGCCTTCCTTAGCCGTGACTGTATCACCACCAAATATGGTTGGCCTACGATTTCCAAGCACACACACACCACAGACACACACACACACACACAGCACACACACACACACGCACACACACACACACACACCACACTGCATGGGTGTGACACGGTGAATGGAACAACTTCCAATGACACTTTCCATTAAGTTAACTATACTTCAGTGACGTCTCTCCTGACACCTGTTGCTCTGGACCACCTCTGGTGCTCGGCCCGTATTCCCATGTGTGACTCTCCCTTCTCTTTGGCCCCCCTGGGAGTCTCCTAACCCACAGGGTTATGCTCATTCAGTCTGCTGTGAATTTCACTGGCTGTGATATAGTTCTGACCACACAACAACACTGTAGAGTGAGACCAGTTCTGGGACAAGCTGAGGGTTGTCTGAGGTGGACCCGCTGGTTCTGTTTCTCTCGTCCTTGTACATCCCACGGTGTCTGAAGAAGACATGCGTCTTCTTTCGGCATACAGTCTTCTGTCTTAATATTCAATAGTCATGTTAAAGAAACATCATTGATTCATGCATATGGTTTATATACCCTGTTCTGTGTCTGTTGCTCTGGACCACCTCTGGCGCTCGGCCCGTATTCCCATGTGTGACTCACCCTTCTCTTTGGCCCCCCTGGGAGTCCCCTCTGTAACATCCGTTTGAATCCTTCCCCACGACTCCCTTTTATACGGCGGACAAAGACGCAATTTATGTTTGTTTTTCTCTCTCTCTCTCTCTCCAGGGTGGCATGTACGTGTTTCAACTCTTTGACTACTATGCAGCCAGTGGTGTGTGCCTTTTGTGGGTCGCATTCTTCGAATGCATCGCCGTATCCTGGGTTTACGGTGAGTGGAGCTGCAAACAGGCCGTCGATTAGTCACAATAATTGAGATGTTTGGGGGGGGGGGGGGGGGGCGCGGTGGGAACCTGGTTGTGTTTCACGTCTTCTACGATCAACGGCCACCAGTAAATAACCTCGACAGCCATTTTGGGACGATCCCAGAGAACAGTGGCACCTCTGGGTGATGACCTTCTGCCTGGAGGCAAATGTGGGCACTGGGCCCCAGATGCTCCTCCCTCCCCCCCCCCCCCCTCCCCTCCCCAAGGCATTGTTTTATCACCATTTGGGGGCTATTCTTAACACTGTGTGAATGCTGCATGGCGCAATATCTCACCGACACGTGAGAGCAAACTCATGTAGAAGAACTCAAACCCCTTCCAGTTTAATGGCAGACAATGGGGAGCTTATTTATACCAGGGGGATTTGATCCAGTTGGAAAACGCATGCAATGTGTTGAGGGGCGGCCAGATGGCCGCCGTGGTGAGACGGCCTCCTTGCTGCCGAGGTTAGTTTGAGTTTAGCAAAGCTGCTGCTGCTGCAGCAGCGTTAAAACAAAAGCGTTAAAAATCGTACATAATCATAATAGATCATCATTATGCTCATTATATTAAGTCTTTCGCATTTGACCCAAACGTGCTGCGTCTGCTGTGTCCCGCAGGTGTGGACAACTTCTATGACGCCATCGAGGATATGATTGGCTACAGACCAAACGCATGGATGAAATGGAGCTGGTCTGTCATCACTCCCATCCTCTGCATGGTAAGAGATGAACAGCCGCGCTTCAGAATAGCTCTTGTGTTTATAATTGTACGGGCGAGGGGGGGTCCACCGAGGGTATGAGGAGAAGAACAACCCTCTCCATTGGGTGAGAGTTGACTCCCCCCAAGCGTCTGAAAGAACCCCAGAACTTACCTGTTATCAGCTAACTGCATTCCTGTATTACAGGAGTTTGAAGATTGAATGTTTTTCTTTGTTTTTGTTTTTCTTCTCATCTCCAAGGGTTGCTTCGTGTTCTCCCTGGTGAAGTACAAGCCTTTGACATACAACAAGGTGTACGAGTACCCTCAGTGGTCCATCGGCTTGGGCTGGTCTCTGGCCCTCGCATCCATGATCTGCATCCCCATGGTGATGGTCATCAAGATCCTTCAGTCTGAGGGGTCTTTGATCGAGGTACGCCACTGCTACTACCACTATTACTAGTACTACTACTACTACTACCACTACGAGTACTACTACCACTACGAGTACTACTACCACTACGAGTACTACTGCTAGTACTACTACTACTACTACTACTACTACTACTACTAGTACCACTAGTACTATTACTACTACTACTACTACTACTAATACTAGTACAATTACTACTAGTACTACTACTAGTACTACTACTACTACTAGTACTACTACTACTACTACCACTACGAGTACTACTACTACTACTACTAGTACAACTACTACTACTAGTACTACTACTACTAACACTACTACTACCACTATGAGTACTACTACCACTACGGTACTAGTACTACTACTACCACTACGAGTACTACTACTAGTACTACAACCTGATCATGACCATGAAGAGCAGTCCTTAGGGGTGTTTTGTAAGAGAAGGAAGGTGAACGAGGTGAAAGCAGTCTCTTTGTGAGACGGGAGGGTGGACCATTGAGTCAACACGCAGCAGGATACGCTCCAGATAAGGGAACTGCGAGGGGAACTTCTGAAAGATAACGCACTGGCAAAACGGGCAAAACTCCAGGCGGGCTGGAGAAGGAAGCGCGCACGGTGACTTTGTCATGTGACTACAGTAGCACTATGGATTTCCTTTAATTGTTGCCGTGTCGCACAAACAGTTTCTCTGGAAATGTGTGATGTGTATGTGAGCGTTCGTCTGCAAAGATGTCCAATATACTTTCCATGAATATACAGGGATGCAAACAACTCTCTTTTCGGCGAATGTCTTTGCTCAATTTGGGTGATTTATGTGAAAAGTTTTTTGACGTATGCCAAATAGAAAGCTGGAAAGCATACAAACAATAGCATGTTTAGAATTGTAAAGACACATTGTGCTCGAGTGCAGTGAGAGCGAGTGGAACCTTTTTGTGTTGACGATGTATGATGTACATATGGCGATGATAGCTAATAATTGATTAGCTTTATCGCTAGGCTAATGTATGTCTGAGAACAGGCCGGTGGATGAGAGATCATTTTGTCAGCAGCGGTTCAGTTATGGATCCAAAGACTCGGTAACCCCGTGGGGTGGTCCCCAGCCAGCCTGCGAGGGATCTGAACACCCAGAGGATACATTAAGGATGCTCCATGTGGATGAGAGAGGAGGCTAAATGCTTGTTGTACTAGTTTGGAATGATGTGTTATCACTGCTTGGTACAGTGTAGGGTGAGGTTGTCACAAGGTCACTTGTTCAGACACAAACCGAAAACATGTAACATTCTAGTTACAATATAAACTCAAATACAGTACGATAAGTGGATTCAAATAGGTTCCACTCACAGATTCACTGAACACAAAGAGCCTACTGATGTTAAAGAAACACATGAGGAGGAAACACTTGTTTATAAACTCCGAGCCCTGTGTATACCTAGAAACAGGGCAAGGGGTAGACCAAGGAAACCGGAAACTTGGGCTAGTAACATTTGATCCAGAGGCCCCCTTGGCTCGTAACACCTTGGTTCACTAGCCCGGCTGAACTCAATGATATATATGCTGGAGACTTTCAACGCCTGGTTGAGGCCACACCCTACACGTGTTTACATCCCTGCATATGATACTGTCAATAATATACACACATATATATCCCGAAGAGCCCGGAACCTGCCATCGGTTCTACAAATTGTTGTTTTGAGTCGCTGCGACAGTACAGTAACCTTAGTTCTGTTGGGTCAGTCTGATTCTTATTGTGTCAAGTCTAGGCAACTTATTGTACTTTTACCTGAGCACTGGTTCTGCTCTTGGAGGCTTGTAAGGAAATACATCTTCGTCTAGTGACTAGTAGTTCTCTTGCCTACCTTTTGAATGACCTTATTGTAAGTCACTTTGGGACAAAAGCGTCTGCTAAAGGACTGTAATGTCATGTGATGTAACCCCGGTTCTCTTCTTGGTGTTCCCCATCAGAGGCTCACAGCGGACTGTAATGTGATATAACGTAACCCCGGTTCTCTTCTTGGTGTTCCCCTTCAGAGGCTCACAGCGGACTGTAATGTGATATAACGTAATGTAACGCCTCTTGGTTCTCTTGGCCCCTACAGAGGATCAAAGCGGTGTCGGCCCCGGTGAAGGGTGGGGGCAGCTCCAGGCCCAAGGAGTACATGGTGAAGGACAGCGAACTGGTCCAGCCCCTGGACCCCCACGGGAACAAAGACTTGAACAAGCCCACCGCCACCATCGTGGAGACGATGATGTGACCGCTCTCTGTGAGAGGAATACGATCCATCGATTGACGTGCTTTTTTTCCGTGTCTATAATATAACGGCTAACTCTCTTGATAGTGGTAGGTTTACATTGTCTGCACTAGGAATATTCTGGGTTTGTTGTTTTTCTCCTACAAGAGAATTTTTTTTTTTTTTTCTCTTGACAATATATTTTTTACCGTTTTATCATTGTTGGATGTTAGGATTTGTCGTGGCTGTAGTTGGCACTGGTCCCAGTTAAGGCAGTATTTCAGATAGTTCAGCTCTTTTTTTTTTTTTACCGTTTGGGTTGTCTCTTCTTCAGCTACATGACCCATGAAACCACCGCTCACCGTTCTGGTAAAATCCAGTAGACCCGAGTGTATAATCATGTGTATAATAATAATAATAATAATTCGGTACATCATCATTTAATTGACAGAAACACGTTTATTCCGACCAGAGTTCTTCCCCCTTTCCTTTTTTATTTTAGTTTATTTTGTAAAGTCTTGTTTTGTCGAGACGCGATTTGAATGTACCTCCGTGACCGGCGTGGCAGCAAGCCACTCTGCAGGTAGACGACACGTCCGTAACGCCCGGGGCGAACGCCGTCATTCAGCGGAGGCCCGGACAGAATACTTAATGCTCTCTGGTAAGAAGTTAATGCTCTCTGGTAAGAAGAAAACACCTTAAGGTTGAGAACTAAGGGACGGAGGAGGAGGGGAAGGAAAGAGCAAAGGGACGAGGGAAGAGTCGTTTTAGTATTTTGTACGCTGCCTGTGACGTTCCAGTGCATTTATTGAAACTTTTTGCACTTTATGTTTGAAGTTTTATTTTTTAGTTTGTATTTTTATCATTAAAAAAAACATTTAGGAAGAAATATTTTAGCTTCTTAAATGTTCACATAGGGATTACTTTGATTTACATTTAGTTAACGGTGCATATCTACTTCCTAAGTAGGAGAAAAAAAAAAAAAGCAAAGCAGAAATGATCGTTCAAACCGAACTTGGCATCAAATCAGGTTCAAAATCGGGAATGAAAGGAAGGAAAACAGTAAGAGCTTATCTAAAGATTATCTAAAGTCTACAACGTTCAAATAATGTCCTCCACTGTGTTGTGTGTGTATGGCTGTGCCGTTTCAATGTGTTACCACGCAAGCGTATCACTGGAGAGACGTGGTCAATGTAGCCAAGGGATCGTAGAACTTTAACTTGTATGTACAAAAAACAAACACACATGCCTTTTGTAACCATTTTATACTGCGCATCATATGGACTCTGTAACTAATTAATTACTTTCTGTAACACGTCGACTGATTACTGTCATTTTTATCCAACATGTTTATTGTAAAACCTGGTTCAATCAGTTCAAATCATTTGATTTGTTTTCTTTATCTGAATACTGCAACCAATTTTTTTTATCCTAACCCGTTTAAAGATTTGAGGGAAATTGAGCCGGCCCAAAATGTTTGGACCTTATATTGGAGCATAAAGCAGTAAAGATCATAAAGACTGTATAAAAATCTGTATATACATGTACGTCAAACATTTCAATGAATATGGAAGCTGAAGCATAACCCATAATGTCTAGAAAACGTCGAAAAAAAACCACCAATTGTACCAAAGTATTCCTCGCATTTGCCCTTTTGTTTTTAATTAAAAAGAGAAGGTGCATCTTGCATCGTTTCTTCATAGATTACAAAAAATAAAAATCTCTTTTCTTTAGATTTCTGTGTTCACTGTATTCATTCTTCTGTAATATGTGGCTTCGGTGTCTCTCGAACACACACACACACACACACAAATCGCCTTACTTTCACATATGGAATTTAATTAAAATAAATACACTTCATTACAAAGAACAAAAATAAAAATCTTAAAATTCCCTTTTCAATATCCATATCATAGCGAAATGGGGCAAAACAAAACCACCATCACACGATCTCCCACACGGGCCATGTGGGTTACAACAGAACCCTATGGGTTACAACAGAACCCTATGGTTACAGGAGGCCATGTGGGAACGCTCCTGCCTTCAGTTTGGGACCATGTCAAATAAACCTAAATACTGGCAGCTGTCGACATTTAATACTCAACATACGGACATAACTTGTAAAAAAAATACTTCCCCAGGGACCCCCCCCACACATCGTCACGCCAGCCTACCCATCAATAACAGAATGATCGTATGTCCTCTGAAAGAAGGTTGGGTAACAGAACAACACACTGTTCTTAACACGTCTCCGGGGGACCGAGGACAACTTGTGGAGGACGGGTCTATCCACACTGTCTCTGCATACCATTAGGTATGCAGAGACAAAAAAAGGGGGCTTAAAAAATCCCACCAGAGTTTGACTTGGGACGTTCCAAACGACACCACAGCAAATAAACCCATTCATTCATTCATGGAAGCGTTGAGTGTTTTTCCAAAGCAGATTTGCCCTCCCATCACTAGGGTTTGGAGGGGCCAGCAGACGGCGGTCACTCTGGAGCATTGCCTCCCGGATCTGTTTACCTAAACCCAAACTCAGATAAGGAATGTAATATTACAAAAAAAAACAAGTTAAACAGAGTCAGACTTTGATCTCCAGAACGTCAATAAGAGAATACGTTGTATTTTTCCACTTCAACTTTCTGTCCTCGATGTGAAGTTGAAAGGGATATTAAACGATCCAACCATGTGTGACAGTTAACCTTAGAGTTTGGAAAGTGAGGGTGGGGGGGGGGGGATTGTTCAAGTCAGTAGAAAACAGAAGGCCGAACAAAAAACACACCAAACATAACAGCTCTAACGACGTGCCCAAGTGCATGAGTTGGTGAGTGTCAGACAAGAGAAGTCCTCAAAGACACAGGTGGTTAGGGGCGTGAGGAGGAGAAGAAGTGTGCTTTGCTGTGTTGGGTTTGAGTGCATCCTGAGTCGTGTGTGTGTGTGTGTGTGTGTGTGTGTGTGTGTGTGTGTGTGTGTGTGTGTGTGTGTGTGTGTGTGTGTGTGTGTGTGTGTGTGTGTGTGTGTGTGTTCAGCCCTGGCCAAGTCGGGAGCCACGTAACCCCTTGTTACGTAACGTGTGTGTGTGTGCAAGTGTCCTTTGCCTCCCAGGGGGGTGACTCTGGCTGCTCTGATGAAACCAGGCTGAATGGGGAGTGAGTGTGAGGGCCTCTGAGTGAAACACACACCGAGTCAGTGAAGTGTGTCCAGGGCCGGTCTGTGCATCACCATGTGCCCTGTGATTGTGCAATAATAAACTCAAACTGTGTGTGTGTGTGTGTAATAATAAACTCAAACTGTGTGTGTGTGTGTGTGTGTGTGTGTGTGTGTGTGTGTGTGTGTGTGTGTGTGTGTGTGTGTGTGTGTGTGTGTGTGTGTGTGTGTGTGTGTGTGTGTGTGTGTGTGTGTGTGTGTGTGTGTGTGTGTAAGAGTGTTGTGTATGTGCATGTGATTGTTTGTGCGTGTGTGTGTAAGAGTGTGGTGTATGTGCATGTGATTGTTTGTGCGTGTGTGTAAGAGTGTTGTGTATGTGCATGTGATTGTTTGTGCGTGTGTGTAAGAGTGTTGTGTATGTGCATGTGATTGTTTGTGCGTGTGTGTGTAAGAGTGTTGTGTATGTGCATGTGATTGTTTGTGCGTGTGTGTAAGAGTGTTGTGTATGTGCATGTGATTGTTTGTGCGTGTGTGTAAGAGTGTTGTGTATGTGCATGTGATTGTTTGTGCGTGTGTGTGTAAGAGTGTTGTGTATGTGCATGTGATTGTTTGTGCGTGTGTGTGTAAGAGTGTTGTGTATGTGCATGTGATTGTTTGTGCGTGTGTGTAAGAGTGTTGTGTATGTGCATGTGATTGTTTGTGCGTGTGTGTAAGAGTGTTGTGTATGTGCATGTGATTGTTTGTGCGTGTGTGTGTAAGAGTGTTGTGTATGTGCATGTGATTGTTTGTGCGTGTGTGTGTAAGAGTGTTTGTGCATGTATGTGCGTTTGCCGTTTTTTCAGTGCTACGCAAAGCATTTCCTAAAGAGCCTAAGTGTTTATCTGCGGGGCGGTTGGCCTCGGTCACAGCGCCACGCTATTGGAGCGCCGCTGCTCGGGCTTCAGACAGAACGCCGTGTCGAGGCGGTGGTCCTCGCCGCCGCCGGTGTCCGGGAGCCCCCCGACCCCCTCGCCGCCGTCCGTCGCTGGGGTGCGGCTGACCACCAGGTTCAGACGCTCCCCCGACTCCATCATCAGGGGGATGGTCAGGCAGCAGTCAAGGTCCCGGGTCCGCACGCAGTTCACCTGCCAGGGGACCGGAGGAGGAGACACATGGAGGTCACGTCATGAAGATCATAGATAGAAAGAGATGCAGAGAAATGCAGTTTGATCAATCGTTTGCTTGTTAGCTCTATTGTTAGCCAACTTGTTGTACTTTTACCTGAGCACTGGTTCTGCTCTTGGAGGCTTGGTAGGAAGGAAATGTAATGTATGATATATTATGTTATTATATATGTATGTATATATTATATTATTATGGCTCGTTAGGAAGGAAATGCACTTATTCTGGTGACTAGAAGTTATCTTTCCTACCTGTTAAATTAACTTATTGTAATGCAATGTTTTGTATATTATGTTATTATATATGTGTATATGTATGTATATGTTATATTATTATGGCTTGTTAGGAAGAAAATGCACTTATTCTGGCGACTAGAAGTTCTCTTTCCTACCTGTTGAATGACCTTATTGTAATGTAATGTATTATATATTGTGTTATTATACATGTATACGTGTATATGTATGTTTATATTATATTATTATGGTGACTAGTAGTTGTCTTGCGTACCTGTTGAATGACATTATTTAAAGTCACTCTGGGCAAAGGCATCTGCTAAATGACTAATGTAATGTACCATACTGTAATGTACTGTCCAGTAGTGTATTGTCATGTCATGTAATGTCCAATGCATTCCGGCTATGAAACAAAGATCCACCTGCAGGATTCTGTCGTAGGGCCTCAGCCCCGCTCGGGCTGCAGGGCCGTCTGGTCGGATCATGTTGACGAAGACCCCTTTCTCCAGCAGGCCGTCAGACACGCTGAAGCCAAAGTCATGGCTCTCGTGGTCCTGTCTCAGGTTCACCTGGAAGAGAGCCACACACACACAAGGTTCAATCAGGGTCACCAAGAAGAGAACCACACACACAAGGTTCAATCTGGGTCATCTAGAAGAGAACTACACAGTTCAATCAGGGTCACCTGGAAGAGAACCACACACGGTTCAAGACCCACGCGGCCCAGACGTGGATGTGGCGAGGAGGTCCCCCGAGAGGAACACAGGGGCCCGTTGTTTCCCGGGGGCCTCCTTACAGGAGCCGATTCATTGGCTGACATTTCAGGCGCTCCCCTTGAAGCTACTATGGCAACCCAAAGCGCCGGCGGTACAGTGGACCCTTCGCATTCACGGCACCCGCACGTCGACATGTGACCACCGGGGGGGTGAGAGAGGTCGTGCAGGAGGACAAACTAAACGCTATTTTAGCCAGCGGGGAAACAAAAGATGGAAGCGGCAGCTTGCGGCCAGTTGCTGGGACGACGGCGCTCCACTTCCTCCGCTGCTAAGACCTGGCTGTCCCAACGGGTCTGGGCCAAGAACTCTGAGGCTGTGTACAAGAAGGGCCAGAGCCGTCTCTACTTCCTGCGGAGGCTCCGGTCCTTCAACGTTTGTAACAAGATGCTGAACATGTTCTACCAGTCGGTGGTAGCCAGTGCCATCTTCTCCGGTGTCGTGTGCTGGGGAAGCAGGTTGAGATCAGCAGACGCCAACAAGATCAGCAGGATTGTCAGGAAGGCTGGCGCTGTCCTGGGGGTCCAGCTGGACTCCTTGTTGGTGGTGTCTGAGAGAAGAATGCTGCGCAAGCTGCGTAGTATCCTTGACAACAACTCTCACCCTCTCCATCAGGTGCTGACCTCATACAGAAGCACCTTCAGCAACAGACTCATTCCACCCAGGTGCACCACAGAACGCCACAGGAAGTCCTTTCTTCCTGTGGCCATCAGTCTCTATAATTCATCTACCTTGGGTTGTGAGAGGGACAGTGGAGTGGGTGTCCTGAGGCCAACGCACTGTTATTATTATTATTGTTTGGTCAACGCACTGTAAATCCTTTCACTGTAATTTTGCACTGTAAATTCAATTTCACTTTTCACTTTTCACATGTCACTTTTTCAGTATTCATTAATATATTATTTATTAATATATTATTACTGCCAATTTGCACTATACGTATTGTTGTGTATTGTATATACCTACGTATTACTGTAATAATACTGTAAATTGTACAATTGATCTATTCATCTATCAATACATTTAGATTTCATTTAGAGTTATTTTAGTTATATTTTGTTTATACTACTTTTGTTTAGTTAGTTGTTGTTATTTAGTTTTTAGCTTAGGTATTAGTATATTTGTGTGTGCATTTATTCCCCCTGTGTCAACTGTTGCACATTAATTTCCCTCGGGATAAATAAAGTTTCTTGAATCTTGAATTGAATCTTAGCTCAAAACAGCCAGCGCAACAAAAACAAATACATCCCAAGGACACGCTATTATTCGAGTATCCGCTTGTCCCCGTATAGTATCTCAACTGATCATGGGTTTGCTACCATTTCAGTGCTAGGCCAAGGACAATGTTTATACCTCCCCCATCTAAAACGGACTGGAGGTTAGGTTTAGTCTCTTAGCAAGATAACTCAAAAAGATATGTACGGAATTGGACAAAACTTGGTGGTTACATTACTTACCACCAAGTGTGTTTACAAGTTCCTTATTACTTTGGTTTTAGGCGCAGATCCGGAAGCAAATCCGGATCCAGGGGACTTTTTGGAGTGGCGGATGTATATGTTCTAGCGAGTGCCCTCTCGTTAAGCCAGTTCTTCCTCTTCTATTTACAATATACCTTTCCTTCCTGTACCAATGTGTCTCTGTAGTGCGATGAATGGCATTCACAACAACAACATCTAGTGAACGTCCCCAGAAAGTAAACAGCACGCAGCGTTATTTAATTACAGCAACACAGAGCCTCTTCTCCAGGATGTGTGTTGGCACAGCGTGTGGCCGGAGGAGCGCGGTAAACACACTCGACGAGCGACGGGCTTGTGGGAAGGGACCCGCGGTGTAATGAGTGTTGTCCTGAGCGAGGCTCCTGTCGTGTAAACACCCTGCAAGTCCTGACTGGCCTGTGGTGGTGCACAGAGTCCCTCCAGGCCACCCTGACAATGATGGGGATGATGCTGATGAGGACGGTGATGATGGGCATCGCGTGCCAAGGCAAAACACGGAGGAGGACGAGGAGGAGGCGGTGCTGAGGTAAAATAACTAAAAGTACTAATGATCTAAATAAATAATGAGGCGAATTCCCCTGAAAGTGCTTGTTGAGGCAATATTCAGCCGGCGGTGATTGAGAATGTGGTTAACATGATACAGCGAGAGCCACAAATCCACAGTGTGTCTTACTCTCTTCATGTGGTACCAGATTCACCGAGCTGGCGATGATGTGTTGATGTGTTGTGATTGGTTTACACGTTTGAATATAACCATTTATCTTCCTTAAAGTAACCGATGATCATTCAGAATAAAGTCACCACGCGTTGGGCGTCCACTTGGGGTCAGTGTAAAAACAGATCAGCTCCATTTGTCATAACATGCAAGAAAATGGTTTGGAAAATAATAATTCTAATTTTAAAAAAATTATGAATTCACCCCCAAACACGGGGGCATACCTCCGCCACATCAAAAAGACCCCTGCAGGAAAATTAAATCATAAATAATGGCCCATAAATAATCTAACCACCGAACAGGGGCAACATAACCTCCTCCCATCTTCGATGGCAGAGGTTCAAATAATAATACCAATTAGAAATATTCTCTCCCTCTCTCTCTCCCCCTCTCCCACTCTCTCCATCAGTACCTTGTGCAGTTCCAGAGAGGTGGGGGGAGGTATCAGGGTGTCAGACAGGCCTCCGTTCCCTAGACCCCTCAACGCTGCCGGGTTAGAGGGGCCCCATGGGCCCTTGGTCTCATCGCGGTTCCCCGCCCTCCGCAGCGTGGTCCGGAACACAGAGTCCACCTCCTCCTCCTCGCCGTTGGACTTGGTCTCGTCCAGGTACAGGCTGAGGTTGCTGCTCGTCATGGAGGCCTTGGGGGGGGACACAGAGCGCCATGTCAGCAGAAACAAGGGTGTATATGAGAGAGAGAGAGAGAGAGAGAGAGAGAGAGAGAGAGAGAGAGAGAGAGAGAGAGAGAGAGAGAGAGAGAGAGAGAGAGAGAGAGAGAGAGAGAGAGAGAGAGAGAGAGAGAGAGAGAGAGAGAGAGAGAGAGAGAGAGAGAGAGAGAGAGAGAGAGAGAGAGAGAGAGAGAGAGAGAGAGAGAGAGAGAGAGAGAGAGAGAGAGAGAGAGAGAGAGAGAGAGAGAGAGAGAGAGAGAGAGAGAGACTTACGCAAGAGGAAGTGGCTCATGCGTGCCTATAAAAAAAGGAACCATAGGACATTAGAAGCAGCGTCTCTGGTGATCAGTGTCTAACCCCATCCTGTCAGGAGGAATAAGAGCTTACACACGCTGGTGATTAGTGATTACCTCCACAGCGGGTCACCCCACGCAGGCACAGAGGCCGCCGGGGGTCAACGACTAAAGGTGTCAGGCAGATGGCGGGAGACGTGGGGGTAGGGATGGAGAAGAACAGGGGGGGGGGGAGGAGGGGGAGCCAGCCTACCTCCAGGTCCCTGAGAATCCCTGATTGGCCACAGGTCTCCAGGTCCTGCAGGGCCTGGGACCAGAAGACGTCTCCCTGGTTCAGGGGCCCGGCGCACCGCGGGGGGCTGACGAATCTGCAGACGATAAGGGGAACCGAAACGTGAGCGGAGTGGACACCTCCGGGACCCGCTGCCCTGGGGTTGACCGGTGCTGCGCTGACGTTGCGGAGGGCATTGTGGGTAATGTGGTTTCAGGACCACGAGGAAGACTTATATTGTCTATCATTTTCTTTTGAAGCTAATTAATCCAAAATTCTCCTCTCTCTGAGATCCAGCCTTCGAGTGGTTTCACTTCATAAAAAAGAAAAACAACCCAAAGCTTTGTGAAAATATAAAAATAAATGATAATAAGAAAAGGCTGAAGTGTCCCCTTGAAGGGATTTTGTGGAAGAGGATTTGCAAAAAAGACATACAGAAGGAGAGCTTAAGGGCCGTTAGTAAACCATGAGATGAGAGACAATACAACCTGAACAGGCAGAGAGAGAGAGACAGGTCGACAAACCCCCCACACAAAAAAAAAAAAAAAAGTTTTCCGACCATCCGCTTTTGAAATACACTTCAAACTGACTTCGAAAAGCCACCATTGATCCACCATAATAATAATTACCACACAGAGCAGCACTAAACCAACAGGCTGTCCCAGACGGCAGACGGGGGAGAAACCCCCGGACCGCAGAACGTGGTTCCCTCACCCGGGCGTCTTGTCCCAGTCCTCCTCCTCGGTGAACCTCCGGTCGTATGAGGTGGCGTGGGGACCGCCCCGGGGTTTGGTGCGACGCCACTCGCTGGGATCCTTGTGAAGATACGTCCCTGAATAACCAACGAAGAAAAGACAAGCATTGGATCAGAAACCAGAAAACAGAAAGGAACTAGAGGGTCCTCAGTGGAGCGCATACCTCCACCACACCACAAAATCCCCTGGACCGGGTTCTGATCCGCCCCAAAATTGAATCAACTGTTCCTTGGCCCATAAGTAAACTAACCACCAAGTTTTGTCCAATTCCATACATAACTTTTTGAGTTATCTTGCCCAACAGACAAACAAACAGACAGAGAGACAAACAGATGGGTGAAAACATAACCTTCTCCCACCTTCGATAGCGGAGGACAAAACCCACCATTTATTTACGTCTTCATTTATCAACAACACACCTTGGCTCCCGTAACCGGCGTCGAACCCGGAGCCGTCCCAGGAGCTCAGGGCCGAGTCTATACTGGGGCCGGTGTGGGGGTAGGCCTGGCAGCGCTCCCCTCCCACCTGGGAGGGGTGGGTCAGGAGGTCGTCCTCGAGGTCACTCAGGAACCCCGTCTGCTCCACCGGGGGCTGGGCGTCCCGCTCTGGGGAACAGATGGAGGGGACGTTAAGACGCGGCCCCGAGCCGTCACTTCACGACGTTCAACATGTGCGACCGAGTGTCCAAGTACAATGGAACGCTTACTCCCATTTACTCCAGCAGTATGAAGTCAACAACAATACTATGCAATACTATATACACAATAAACAGAACAATGTAGTGTCCATCTATATCTATACAGACAGTTATTTTTATTGTGTATATAGTATTGTTTATAGTATAGTAGATAGTGTTGTTTATGTGTGAGTGTGTGTGTGTGTGTGGTACAAAAAGCATTTTAAAGTGCCAGTAGTGCAGCAGCAGCATCATGAATACAGTGCAGAACAGTGCAGTATGGTAATGAGTCCAGTAAGTCCAGTAAAGGAAAGATACAAGCAAACCTAATATGGAGCTTCTCTTTAACCGCTACTTTAAGTGGAGAACACACATGACCACGTACTGTCCGCCTGCTTCTTGATCTTCAGCGTGACCGACTCGCCGGCCGTCTGCAGAAGGTGGATGGCCTCGCTGAGCGGCTTGCCCTTCAGACTGACCCCGCTGATGGCCAGCACGCGGTCCCCCACGTGGATGGCTCCCGTCCTGCGGTGTCAGACAGTGGTCATTGTTTGGGAGCTTCTTCAGTACAACAACAACCACAACAAACAAAGCAGCCGGTTGTTACACGGCGCGAGAGAAGTGTGTTCCCAGCGCCGTGTAAAATAACCAAAGTCACAGCCAAGACTCCTCTTGTTTTGATGTATTTGTTCTTTTTATTTGTTCTGAAAACATGCTCTCACCTCTCTGCCAGGCCTTTCCTGGAGAGGCCTGAGATGACGATGGGATCGAAGGGTTCCTCGGTGCCCGAGATGGTGATGCCCAGAGGCCCGTTGTAGCGCTTCAGCTCCACGGTGTAGATCACAGACCCGGACATCTCCAGCTCATCTAAAACACACAAGACATGCCATGAAGACACGTTTAGTATCTCTACCACACACACACACACACACACACACACACACACACACACACACACACACACACACACACACACACACACACACACACACACACACACACACACACACACACACACACACACACACACACACACACACACACACACACACACACACCACACACACACACACACACACACACACACACACACACACACACACACACCTCTACTTTACACACCACATCTCTACTTTACACACCACATCTCTACTTTACACACCACATCTCTACTTTACACACCACATCTCTACTTTACACACCACATCTCTACTTTACACACCACATCTCTACTTCACACACCACATCTCTACTTTCACACACACTACTACAGCTCTTCTTTACACACCACATCTCTACTTCACACACACTACTACAGCTCTTCTTTACACACCACATCTCTACTTCACACACCACACTACATCTTTACACACTACAGCTCTTCTTTACACACCACTACATCTCTACATTACACACCACATCTCTACATTACACACTACTACAGCTCTTCTTTACACACTACTACAGCTCTTCTTTACACACCACATCTCTTCTTTACACACCACATCTCTACTTTACACACCACATCTCTACTTTACACACTACATCTCTTCTTTACACACTACATCTCTTCTTTACACACTACATCTCTTCTTTACACACTACATCTCTTCTTTACACACCACATCTCTTCTTTACACACCACATCTCTTCTTTACACACCACATCTCTTCTTTACACACCACATCTCTTCTTTACACACCACAGCTCTTCTTTACACACCACAGCTCTTCTTTACACACCACTACAGCTCTTCTTTACACACCACTACAGCTCTTCTTTACACACCACTACAGCTCTTCTTTACACACCACTACAGCTCTTCTTTACACACCACTACAGCTCTTCTTTACACACCACTACAGCTCTTCTTTACACACCACTACAGCTCTTCTTTACACACCACTACAGCTCTTCTTTACACACCACTACAGCTCTTCTTTACACACCACTACAGCTCTTCTTTACACACCACTACAGCTCTTCTTTACACACCACATCTCTTCTTTACACACCACATCTCTTCTTTGCACACCACATCTCTTCTTTACACACCACATCTCTTCTTTGCACACCACTACAGCTCTTCTTTGCACACCACTACAGCTCTTCTTTGCACACCACTACAGCTCTTCTTTGCACACCACTACAGCTCTTCTTTACACACCACAGCTCTTCTTTACACACCACTACAGCTCTTCTTTACACACCACTACAGCTCTTCTTTACACACCACACATCTCTTCTTTACACACCACTACAGCTCTTCTTTACACACCACTACAGCTCTTCTTTACACACCACTACAGCTCTTCTTTACACACCACATCTCTTCTTTACACACTACCTCCCTACTTTACACACACCGTCTCTACTTTACACACACCGTCTCTACTTTACACACTACATCTATACACACACACTACATCATGATTGAATGTCAATTAATTGCATTTATAAAGCGCTTTTACCGTAATCACATTTCAATTATTGCCTCAAATTCACTCATTCATACACACAGTCACACGGTGACAGCCATGCATGTCGCCAGCCAGCTGGTCAGGAGCAGTGAGGGTTAGTGTGCCTTGCTCAGGGACACCTCAACACTTGGCTAGGAGGAGCCGGGGGATCCAACCAGCAACCTTCCGGTTGCCAGACATAATGGGGGGAATACGCGGGAACATCATATTGATTATAAGTTACTATTTAGTAGAGGCTTTAATCTGAATGACAGAGTGAATAATACAGGTCATTCATGAGCAGATAAAGGGTGAGGAATCGTGCTACGGCAAGACATTGCAGACATCGGGGTTCGAACCCACAACCCCCTCGAGTTCATCCGGGAGTCACCGCTACACGACCCCATAGGAGTGAGTGTGTGTGTGAGTCCAGTATTCCCGTGTGTATCTTTTATTGTATCTTCCCAAGCGAAGGAGAGTTGCAGCTCTGCAGTCGTACCCATGTTGTCCTCGTCCTTCTGAACCCTGAGCTTCACCATGTCCTCGGCCCGCTGCAGGACCCGCATGGCCTCCTCCAGGCTGCAGCGCTCCAGACGCACGCCGTCGATGGCCAGCAGCAGGTCCCCGGGCTCCAGGGTTCCCGTTCTACCGGGCAGGAAACAGTCAGTCAAGGTTCTTTATTTATTTTTGCCGTTTATGTTCAACAAGTAGCATGAAATGCTTACTTCCCATTCACTCCCGCAGTATGAATGACCTACAACAATACGATGCAATACTATAAACACTATATACTATAAACAACACAATATACTATACTATAAACAACACTATATACTATACTATAAACAACACTATATACTATACTATAAACACACTATATACTATACTATAAACAACACTATATACTATATACTATAAACAACACAATATACTATACTATAAACAACACTATATACTATACTATAAACAACACTATATACTATAAACAACACATATACTATACTAAACAACACTATATACTATAACAACACTATATACTATACTATAACAACACTATATACTATCTACTATAAACAACACTATATACTATCTACTATAAACAACACTATATACTATACTATAAACAACACTATATACTATACTATAAACAACACTATATACTATACTATAAACAACACTATATACTATACTATAAACAACACTATATACTATCTACTATAAACAACACTATATACTATCTACTATAAACAACACTATATTCTATATATAAACAACACTATATACTATACTATAAACAACACTATATACTATAAAAAACACTATATACTATACTATAAACAACACTATATACTATACTATAAACAACACTATATTCTATACTATAAACAACACTATATACTATACTATAAACAACACTATATACTATCACACTATATACTATAAACAACACTATATACTATACTATAAACAACACTATATACTACTATAACACTATATACTATAAACAACACTATATACTATACTATAAACACACTATATACTATAAAAAACACTATATACTATCTACTATAAACAACACTATATAATATATGCTATACTATAAACAACACTATATGCTATACTATAAACACTATACTATAAACAACACTATATACTATAAACAACACTATATACTATACTATAAACAACACTATATACTATACTATAAACACTATATACTATACTATAACAACACTATATACTATCTACTATATACTGTACTATAAACAACACTATATACTATAAACAACACTATGTACTATCTACTATACTATAAACAACACTATATACTATATGGCATAAAGTATATAGTGTTGATTATAGTATAGCATATAGTATATGCTATACTATAATCAACACTATATACTATCTACTACACTATAAGCAACACTATAAACTACCTACTATAACAATATGTATACACAATAAAGAATAATAAAGTGACTGATGCAAGTCCACAACAGTGCAAAGTACAGTTAAAAAAAAAGGAAAGGAAGACGCACACACACACACACACACGCACGCACGCACGCACGCACGCACGCACGCACGCACGCACGCACGCACGCACGCACGCACGCACGCACGCACGCACGCACGCACGCACGCACACGCACGGATAACAGCAACACAGCAGCAGGTCTGACTCACACATTGTGAATCCAATTAGGGAAGAGAGATAGAGAGAGAGAGAGAGAACCCTACCTTGATAATCATTGAGAGATCTCTTCTCCCCCCCCCCCCCCAGAGGTCAAGGTATGGTTTAATTTAGTTCCTGATACACGATGACATGGTTTACATTGTGGTTTAGGGAAGTGACACACACACACACACACACACACACACACACACACACACACACACACACACACACACACACACACACACACACACACACACACACACACACACACACACACACACACACACACACACACACACACACACACACACACACACACACACACACACACACACACACACACACACACACACACACACACACACACACACACACACACCTCTGTGCTATGCTGCCTTTCTTTATGTCAGAGATGATCAGAGGCTTGTCTGGTTTCTTACTGGCTGAAAATAAAACAACAGAGGATTATTATGTTCAAACACCACCACTGGTCACCACATTGTAATGCAAAGCACTGATAAAGCATTGAAATGCTATATTTGATACACAATATATGTACATGTGGCCCATACATGCATTTATACAACTTAGTTTAGGACTATTAGTCCTCAGTTTAGACTATTGCGTGAGAATGTAGAGTACAAAAGGACAGCGGAGTGCAAACAGCAGGTATCTAAGCTCTAATACTCGGCTCTAGATACAGGGCAACACAAAAGAGAGATTCTCGGAAAGGAGATTAGATACAGGAACTGGGTCTGGGGTTTAAAGAAAAGAAAAGAGGAGCAACAGCGCCCCCTGCTGCTCGCGTTTACTCACCGCTGATGGTGATGCCCAGCTCCACCCCTCTCCTCTTGGGGAGTTTAACGTGGAAGGTGCCACTGCTCGGAACCACAGACTCTAGAATCACAACAACAAACCGTTTTATTGGAAGCACAAAGAGAGAAATACTCTTGATAATGCCGTTTCAATATTTTAATTGAAAATATAAATAGCAGCCCCAGTGTTTCCTCTTCACGTGTCCAGCAGCGCTCCGCTGGATGACTGGCGACACACGGCGGCACTCAGCCAGGCACTTTTTTTTACAACAATTAAAAAGTATGTTTAGGGAAAATATAGAGATTATAGAATAGCATAGGTATCTCCTCAATTTTCATATTGTCATTGGATAAAATAGAGGATATTGAACGGCTTTAGACTAAATGTAGCAGGCATGAAGAGAAAAAGAAACACAATAACTGACTTAATAATAAAATGAAGCCCTTGTGAAGAACAATAGCAACGGTATAATGAAACCCAGAGGGTGGGACGGCTACAAGTAGCAGATTTATTTTATAAAAAGGTCTTCTATTCTATTTGTTGTTATGTTATATTGTGATATCACTTCTGCTGGAAGGGATGCACCACAGCCTCGACTGGAATGACCCACATCAGGGCCTTACACGCCCACATCAGGCCTTACACGCCCACATCAGGGCCTTACACGCCCACATCAGGGCCTTACACGCCCACATCAGGTCCTTACACGCCCACATCAGGGCCTTACACGCCCGCATCAGGGCCTTACACGCCCACATCAGGGCCTTACACGCCCACATCAGGGCCTTACACGCCCACATCAGGGCCTTACACGCCCACATCAGGTCCTTACACGCCCACATCAGGGCCTTACACGCCCACATCAGGGCCTTACACGCCCACATCAGGGCCTTACACGCCCACATCAGGGCCTTACACGCCCACATCAGGGCCTTACACGTGCACATCAGGGCCTTACACGCCCCACATCAGGGCCTTACACGTGCACATCAGGGCCTTATTCATCAGGGTCATGTACGCTCACATCAGCCAGATGCACATAAACCCCCTGCACGCACACACACACACACACACACACACACACACACACACACACACACACACACACACACACACACCACACACACACACACACACACACACACCACACACACACACACACACACACACCACACACACACACACACACACACACACACACACACACACACACACCACACACACACACACACACACACACACACACACACACACACACACACACACACACACAGTGTTGGAAGACGTATTGGAAGACGCGTGTCCTCCTATTAAAAAGGTCCACTACCTGCAACGTCGAACTCCAGCTCCAGAGTGACTTTGTTGGCGAGGGCGGCGTCCCGCAGCATCTGGTGGGCCTCCTCCAGCGTGCCGTCCTCCGTGGGGACGCCGTTGATGGACAACAGTCTGTCCCCCACCTGGAGCAGACCACACCTTCACACAGATAGAAAGATAGGTAGATAACCTTCACACACACACCAGATAGATATATATAGGTTAGAGATAGAGATAGAGAGATAGATGCTTTCACACAGAGATTACCGTCACACAACGTGGAAATGCACTCATATCCACAGATGTGAGTCATGAGTTGTCTATAAATCATTTGGCAGGGGTTCCCCATATCCTATGCATGTAGACTACACATTTTAAAAACACATTTTATTGGTTAAACCTTTGCATGTGGCAATATAATCAACGTCATCAGCCGGCCTAAGCTGTATCAACTTAACGGTTAAACGGTTTTCCACAGAAGACCTATCGACTGTCGATTGATTGATGAGACATTGCCAGCCTTGGTTAAATTCCACCGGGGGGCGTGCACCGTACAACAGAAACTGACCCTCCTGGTTAAACAAACGCCCCCCAAAAACAACACACTGAACCTTCTCACGGCGGCCGTCTGTCAAACGGCCTGTCAACCTTTAACCTGCGGTGTGAGCGCCGTGGTGTGAGCTCTGTGCTCTGCTGGAGGAAGTCTGCAGCTCTCAGGTCATTCACAGAACTCTCCCCAGAGGAGCAAGCGGTCCGCAGCCAGCCAGAGAGGAAGGGATTGTCATTAATCATGGAAAACAAGAGCGGAACTTCACCCCAGCAGCTCCGCTACCTGTGCCCCGTTATGACACACTGGCTGGGCTACGGCCGCCTGCTAGTCGGCCTTTGTTGGTCCTGTTTGATCAATATGTGGCTTTCAAAACACAATGATCACACATCACCATATGACCTCATCAATAACGCATCGCTGGGATTCATCTGCTGCTGTGGGGGGGTAAATTAGGTATTTTAGTTTGGGAGTTTCATAGACGAGTGTTGCCCATCTGTGAGGCTCTTTTGTTGGGGTGTGTGTGTGTGTGTGTGTGTGTGTGTGTGTGTGTGTGTGTGTGTGTGTGTGTGTGTGTGTGTGTGTGTGTGTCTGTCTTACCTCTCGGCGGGGCTGTCGGTCTCCAGGAGGCGGACCACTGGAGGCGAGGACAGGGCCTCTGTGGCGAACACGCCCCCCTGCAGCTGGAGGCCGAAGCCTGTGAGGGGATCCCCCCTCAGTACCACCTGACTGGTCTCAACGTGGACCACCTGACCCCCCGGACCCACCCAGCTGGACGCCAGGGACACTGGGGGTGGGGAGAGAGAGAGAGAGAGAGAGAGAGAGAGAGAGAGAGAGAGAGAGAGAGAGAGAGAGAGAGAGAGAGAGAGAGAGAGAGAGAGAGAGAGAGAGAGAGAGAGAGAGAGAGAGAGAGAGAGAGCATGCGGTGATAGAAGCAAGAGAGAGGGGGGGGGGGGGAGACACAATGAGTCATACATCAGCATGACGCCACTCAGGGTAAACTGTGTGATCAGTCAGATCTGACAACACCTCACGCTGGGTGAGGGAGAAGGAATAAAGATGAAGATTTATCATTGGAGAACATCGCCCTGGGGGTTTGATCACAACATTTTCCATCTGTACGGTTCTGGATCTTTTCATCTTTATGGTTCCGATGATTTCAGGACCATATCTTTCTATCTTCATCTGACCCTGTGGGGGCAGCCCTGAGCTCTAACAGCTTATCTGTCGTACGGGAGGCCTTGCGCTCCTTGGCCCGGAGCCGTCTCTTCCCCGCGGAGCCCCGGGGGCTGCCGGGGGCCAGGCCGGGGGCCAGGCCGGGGGCCAGGCCGGGGGCCAGGCCGGACCCGGGGCCGGGGCCAGGCCGGGGGCCAGGCTGGACCCGGGGCCGGGGGGGCCCGGCAGGCTGCCGCTGCCCTGGCTGCTGAAGCCTGAGGTGGCTGTGGAGGACGGCGAGAAGCCACCGGCGCTCACTAGCGCTGGAAGGAGAACACACTTGCCGTCACACACACACGTCAAGCCACCACCCCCTCCACCATTTTCACCTACACACCCACCTAACACCTACGTCACGCACACATCAAACCACCACCACCTCCCACACACACACACACCCCCAGCTGCGAGCAAAAGCACTACACAATCTCTCGCTCGTGTGTGTGTGAGCATGCATGCATGCATGGGGCTTACATTTGCAGTGGTCCTGGTGGTTGTGTGAGTGGCCCGGGCTGCTCCATGGTTTCCCTGCGTGACGACGAGGGGGAGGCGGGGAGGAGAGGGAGGGGAGGGGCGCAGTAGCTCTGGTCCCAGTGATGACGGGTGCTCTTCTGCACTTTCACTACAACAACAAGAAGCATAGAGCCAACCACGCAGTGAGAGTGAGGTCATCTCCCCCTACATCCTTCCCCTCCTCCCTCTATTGAATGTGTTAAAAATAAACAAAACAACATCAACCGTGAAATGGTTGGTCCTCTAAATCATCTAAATATACACCACAGCTAACCACAGCCCAGAGGACGATTCCAACCATTGTCTCTGATATCTGATGTTCTGGTCACGCTGCATCAAGAGAACCTCGCTTTGTACCAGGTCTGTGATCAGAGAGACAAACGTGGGCTGAAACAAGGTTCTTACGTTTACCGGAAAGCGCCAGAAACGCCAGGTGCAAATTGGCCACCATTTTGAGAACCTCGTGTGCGTAGGAATCACGAGGCGCATGCGAGAGAGCGGGCACCACGTGGACGGCGGACATGTTGCCACCGCTGTTAATGTCGTTGTGTACCAGAGCCAACAGGAGCACCATGAGGAGCACCCAGAAGAGCTGGAAGGTTCTAGCTGCACCTTGATTGGCCCCAGCTGAGAGCTTGATTGGTCCTAAATGCAGGAAGTCTGCCCTCCAAGGTGATTGGCTGGAGGTCAGTGGTGAAGGTGGCTCAGAGGAAATGCTCCCTTGTTGTTAATGTTGACTCCTCTGTGGCCTTCAATGGGTCATATTACGTTTATTTTAAGGACGTTTTCATTTTAATCTTGATTACAACAAGGAAAGAGGCTTCACTGTTAGTCATCATGGTCCCTGTTTGATGTTCTTATTGTGTCAAATCTAGGGAGTCAACTTATTGTACTTTAACCTGAGCTCTGGTTCTGCTCTTGTAGAGGCTTGTTAGGAAGGAAATGTTGTGTATTAAATATTATTTTATAATATATGTATGTATATATTATATTATTATGGCTTGATAGGAAGGAAATGTATTTATGACTTCTGGTGACCAGTAGTTCTCTTGCCTACCTGTTGAATGACCTTATTGTAAGTTGCTGTTAAATGACTGATGTGATGTGATGTCACCCTTGAATATGGACATTGTATCAAATCACAGTGTGTTGTTAGTATTATTATATAAAAAGGAAAGCTTTGAGCCGTGTCATGAAGCTAACTAACGTGCTTGGTAACGCTGCTAAACCAGTCACCGGAAGATTAATGGGACGTTAATCTCCTTGCCTCTTTATAATCTGAGAGAGAGAGAGAGAGAGAGAGAGAGAGAGAGAGAGAGAGAGAGAGAGAGACTTTAAAAGCTACACGCATGGCTGTGAGAAGGAGGCTGGGTACCTGGTTAATCCCGAGTAAACGCAATCAGAACACGTGACGAAGCCCCCACCACCTCTTCCTCCTCCTTCACCACCACCTTCTCCTTCTCCTCCTCTATCTTAACTACTACATCCTCCTCCTCCTCCTCCTCCTCCGTCTCCACCACCACCACCACCACCACCTCCTCCTCCTCCTCCTCCTCCTCCTCCTCCTCCTATCCCTCCCCCTCCTCCTCCTCCTCATTCACCACCTCCACCACCACCACCACCTCCTCCTCCACCATCACCACCACCACCTCATCCTTCACCACCACCACCTCCTCCTCCACCACCTCCTGGCTGTTTTAATGAACTCACTAGAGCAGGAGCAAGTCCTCCGCCAGCTTACGCTAAGCTCCCCTCAGGGAGGCTCTTCAGAGGAGGAGTAATGTTGTCCATCAGAGAGAAACACGAACACAACAAGCAAGCTCCGCTAACTGCTGAGTGCCCCCCCCCAGAGGAGAGGAACGGCGTCTTGGTGATAATCATGTCATCATCTCAGAGCAACGAAGACTGGAAATCACCATCATCATCATCATCATCATCATCCTCATCATCCTCATCATCCTCATCTAATTCCGGCGGCGTCTCCATTTAAAAAATGGCACTAATTCAACGCAGATTTGAGAGACTTGAAGATGAATAGATTTGCTCATACTTCTAGTATGAGCAATTCTCATAGATTCACTTCTCATTCTCATAGATTCTAGATAGTGTTTAACATCTTCTATAGAATAACATCTGCTATAGAATAACATCTGCTATAGAATACCATCTATAGAATAACATCTATAGAATACCATCTGCTATAGAATACCATCTGCTATAGAATAACATCTATAGAATAACATCTGCTATAGAATAACATCTGCTATAGAATATATAGAATAACATATTCTATAGTCAAGACTGTACACATGCAACCTTTCTGTCTCTCTCTCTCTCTCTCTCTGTCTGTCTGTCTGTCTGTCTGTCTGTCTGTCTGTCTGTCTGTCTGTCTGTCTGTCTGTCTGTCTCTCTCTCTCTCTCTCTCTCTCTCTCTCTCTCTCTCTCTCTCTCTCTCTCTCTCTCTCTCTCTCTCTCTCTCTCTCTCTCTCTCTCTCTCTCTCTCTCTCTCTCTTTCTGTGAGTTCAGAGGGGGGAACAATCAGCTGCAATCCCCATCCTCCCCCACAAGGGGGCCTCCATACATACCTGCCTCCTGCGGCCTCCTGGGAAGTCGGCTCTGATTGGCCGGGAGCATCTCCAGCTTGACGAGGGCGGCGGTGCTAGCCAGCAGCTGGGTGGCCTCCAGGAGGGAGCAGTGGTCTGTGCTGGAGCCGTCGATGGACAGCAGGATGTCACCCAGGTGCAGAGCGCCACACCTATGTCCATTTGTGTATTATTTTATAATTTTTTATAATTTGGTGCACATCTTTGGAGCTGGCAATAACTTTTCACTGTACATTGTACACTGTACCTTATTATACATGTGGCAACTAAACCACATCTATAGTATAGTATATATTTAATTTAAAATACAATAACATTTCACTGTACATTACACATGTGACAAATACACCAAATCTGTAACTCATAATCTGCCTAGCTACCTGTCCACCACGCCGGCGGCCTTGATCTTGTCCACGACGATCACTTGTCTGTTCCGGAACACGGCGGTGGCCAGGCTGACCCCCAGGCCGGCGCTGCAGTGGCCCTTGCTGATCTCCACCAGCAGGGGGCCGGACGCCTGCTGCACCACCTCTGGGGGAGGAGACACAGGGTCCGCTCGTTCAGAGGGGGGGTGGTTGAATTGAATGAAAGCGTTTCACTACATTGACATGTAGACTATCAATAGCTGTGGCTATAGATATATTTTCAGGGGAAAAACATTAAAGGGAGAATATTATTATCATGATGGTTGATGAAAACGCAGTAGATGGTTTGATCTGGACTTGGACCAATGTCATCCTTAATCCACTGTACGATGAGCTGATATTTGAGAAGTGTTTCAGTGGATATGATGTGCAGAGGAGAAGACAATAGAGAATAACAATAGGAATCTGTGACGGTGTGGAGGAGAGCTTGCATAGTTGTGACTGTGAGGCACAGTCCAGGGGCCACTAGGATTTAGGGAGCGAGAGAGAGAGAACAGCTGAGGTGACACACCCCACTCGGGCGTCACAACCACCGGCCTCACAGACACGCCTAGTCCTGGAGGACCAGCATGTCACACGCTGAGACAGGTGCTTTGAGTCAATGGGATCGGCCTGCAAAGAGAATGCTTCTTACTATTTTTTAGTGATTCAACAGACACTCACTTAGTCACCCAAAGCGATAGTTCATACATTCAGACACATTCAGTCAAGAAGCAGCGGAGAAGGAGTACGGCCTCTTGCTCAAAGATTCGTATGGGCAGTCGACGGAACATTGGGGTTTCGAACCCACAACCTCGTGGCTGGAATTCAAACACTCGACAAGACTATCCTTCCCCACATTGTGGGACTTGCGATGCGATCCCATCCCTCCCCAGATTAATTCAAATTGCTTCTCGGTCTGTGTTTAAAAGTTCAATTCGGCAATTAACCTTTCCCCCACGCCAGCCCCCACTCCTCTCCAGCCCCTCTAATACGACCACGCACCATTTACTCAAAGCATATGACCTCAATTAGGACCCCCACCACGGTACACACAGCGTGTCTCACCGGAGAGTCGTGGGGGCCCCCGTGCCGAGCCGGGCCCCTGGGGTCCCTGGCTGTCTCCCGCTGGTTGGTGTCTCCAACACTAACACTCCTCTCTCTCCTCTCCTCTCTCCTCTCTCCCGTTTGGTCAAAACCAGCACGACTCATGACTCACGTGTGTGCGCATGTGTGTGTGTGTGTGTGCATGTGTGCGTGTGCGTGTGCGTATGTGTGTGTGCGTGTGTGTGTGTGAGAGTGTGTGTGTGTGTGTGCTCACCCATGACGGACACATCATACTCTATGAGGAAGACAGCCTCCTGGCTGCTCTGCATCAGGGCGGTGAGGGCGTCTGCGTGTTTCTCCCTGGTCAGCGGCAGACCGTCCACACTCAGAACACGGTCCCCCTCCTTCAGAGAGCCCTCTCTGGAGGAGGGGAGGGGAGGGGAGGAAGAGGAAGAGAAAGAGACAGAGAGAGAGGAAAACATATAACAAACAAACAAAGACGAAGGAAGAAAGAAAGAGAAAAAATAGTCAATTGACAAACAAAGACAGAAAGAAGGAAAGAAGGAATAGAAAGTGCTGTAAGTGTGTCAGAGTTGTAGAAGTAGTAGACGTGTTAAAAAAAATCATTCACATTGAATTTCATTAAATTATAGCAAAGATTATTCCCGAATAGTTCCACAAGAAGTAGGTCACTTCTCGTGGGGCGTGTGTTTGGTGAATTCCCAGACTGGGTATTGGGTTCGAGTCAGAGAGGTTTCAATGCAAACCCTGAAACACATCATTAGCTTTTGGATGACTGCTGTCATTCAACATGTAGACATTTTTGACATGCCCATGATGGAAAATATGCAGAGGAAATCGGTATTTGCTTCCTTGTATGATGTGAAGATACAGATACACACAGGTACATGCAGCATCATCTACAGACAGCCCCTTCCTCTCAGAGTCCTCACCTGTCCGCTGGACCACCTGGTCTAACGTAGGTCACCACTAGGGGGCGAGACCTGTGCCAGTCTTCATGGAAGCCCCCTGGATGGGAAGATGGAGAGACAGAAGTCACACGATGACATGGACCGACCGCAGTGTGCACAATGGGACGAGTGTGGCTGTATTGAGTGGATTTGTACTGGATGCCTCCTACCTCTCATAACGAAGCCAAAACTGTTTCCCTCCTTGTGTAAACAGATCTCTAAGGTCTTGGTCAGCACTCCTGAAGGGTTCTGGACTGATAGAGAGGAAATACTAGTTGAGCATTCACATTTTCAGATGGTACTTGGATTAGATTAGACATCGTGTACAGAATCGGGGGGGGGGGCTCTTGGCTTGGGTCCCAGAAACAGACAAAGTACTGAGTGAGAACTGGTACTTGGAAAAAGGTGCCAGTTCTTTTCCTGGGCACTGCCGAGGTTCCCTTGAGCAAGGCACCAGACCCCTACACTGCTCCCCGGGCAGCTGTATATACAATAGCTGCCCACTGCTTCTAATACTAGGATGGGTTAAATGCAGAGAAACTAATTTCACTGTGTGTGTACATGTATGTGATCAATACAGATTTATATGATATGTCTACGTCTTTCTCTTTAACCTACAACCTTAAGTGTAGACATTAGACACCCAGCATACAGGAGCTATGCAGAATATCACACCAAAGTACCTCCTCATTGACGATGACCCTGCATCTGAAGCCATGTGCTTTGTAACACTGTAGTTATAGTTTTAGGTCTCAGTTGGTCTCAGGTAGTTGTTGCATGTGTGCAAATCTCACTCTGCGAATTAGAGATGGGATCGGATGGACATATGCTTGACATATATTTGAGTAGGTTAAACCAAGCTTTGAGACCATCCAGTGGCTTGCGTTAGAGGTTTCAGGGTTTACAATACAATCTGCAATCCAACCCAAGCACCTTATTTACACAAACAAATTTCACACTTTCATACTTGTGTTCCACAGACACATTATACACAATTCTAATAACTTTAATTGATATAGCGCTTTTCAAGGGGCAACACACAACAAAACAAACAAGCAAACAGCGAAGGCAAATACAAAAAGAAATAAAGCAAAGAAATAAAAGTAGCAGTGAAAGGAGGGGAAAGGGATGGGTTAGAGGTCAAAGGCCACTGTGAACAGATGAGTTTTGAGGGTTATTTTGAAAGCGTCCAGGGAGGCTGCGTTGCGGATCTTTCCAGAAAGAGAGTTCCAGAGGGTGGGGGCCAAAGAACGCTGTCTCCAACAGTTCAGAGGCGGGAATGGGGAATGGAGAGCAGGGACGTGTCCGAGGACCGCAGGGGTCACATCACAGAACATTGTCACTTCCGGAGTATCACCCACACTGTTGAGAACGTGCACCCCCACCCCCCCAACCCTCTCACCCATCTGTGGCAGGTCGTACTCCACCTCCAGCACCACCCTCTCCCCGATGTTCTTCAGGAGGCTGATGATCTCGTCGTGCCGGAGCTTACACAGGTTGATGCCGTTCACAGACTTGATGTAGTCCCCTACGTTCAGCTGGTCGCTCCTGCAGGGTGAGCCGGGCGAGAGAGAGCACACACGCACACAAACACACACACACAAACACATGCACACACACACTCACACGCACACACACTCACACACACACACACACACACACACACACACACACACACACACACATGCACACAGAGACACACACACACACACACACACACACACACACACACACACACACATACAGATACGCACACACACAAACAGACACACACACACACACACACACACACACACACACACACACACACACACACACACACACACACACACACACACAAGACTGTGACTTGTTTGGAATGGGGCACACAGACAAAGGAGTCACTCTCCAGGTGGTCAGGGACCAGCCACACATCACAGTCAGCAAGGGTGTTGCCGTTTTACCGACTGTGAGCTTAACAAGATACAAGATGACAATAAACTTTATTTCAACACAACCAGGGGATTATTATAATAGCCAATTCAATCTGATAACCGCCTTATTGTTTTGCGATTCAAACGGCCTAATATCTAGAACGGAATGTTATCGCAATGTCAGTTGTACTTTCCATCAAAACATATGCTGTTAGATGTGCTGAGGGAAATATTCTTCTATAATAATGAAACAGGGATTAACAGAAGGACCCACACGGTAGAGACACTGTATTGCACACAGTTTCACGTATTGATGTTATGAATTATGATGTTATGAATCCATATTCTGCATGGGAATACTTATTCAATTAGTGATTTCATTACTGAAGGCATTTTCTGTCTGTCGCAGAGGATACGCCAAACCTTGACCTTACTATTTCATTGAGTTTAGCCCCAAATGAAGCAGTTTTTTGTTGGCTCCATTTTTTTTAACAGTACATGAAGGCATCGTTAATATAGTATTATATTGCTCATTCTTTGGGCGGTGACTTAATGACTGATGACGTTAATGTGGGTCCTCAGGCCGGACCAGTTCAGAACCACTGGATTAAAGTACTGCCCTGCCTTCAGACCCACAGTGCTTTCCCTCTGGGCCCAGCCAATCAGGACGATGACAGGGGGGGTAGCACGCATGACATCATCATCCATAGACATCCAACAGCCCAACCACTCTGTCTATCAACTCTATTCTTGTCACAGACACACACACACACACACACACACACACACACACACGTGCGTGGAGAGACTGATTCTTCCATGGGTGACAAGTCACTCGCTGCTCAAGTCACTTCTGTTACCATGAAACCATCTTGGGTCAAATGAGCTCAGGTTAGAACAAAGTTCAACGTTAAAAACAGTGTTAAATATAACCGGTGAGTCGAGCGATCCTCGGCCCCAGCGATGTCATATCCATTTTCCAACAATTTATTTTTATTTTTTTGCATGCGATGTCTGATCCGCTATCTGTTGTCTAACCCCTGGAGGATAGGTGGTTGTGTTAGGACAGGCTGGTCTAACGCTACACTGCTCCTCCCGAGGCCAGGCGGAGCAGGTGTCGCTTTATACCCACACCGGTGCGGGTGAGTGTGTGAGTGTGTGGCAAGCACATCCTTTGCCCAGACAGCGGTCGCCAAGGCGATAAGATCTCACCTGGCAGCCAGCCCGCCTGGCCGGAGGTTGGACACGCGGGGCTTGCCGTCCTTGTCGGAGCCCCCAGAGATGGTGAGGCCCAGGCTGCAGCCTTCTCTCTTCATCAGGTCCACGGTGGTCACCCCTCGGTGCTCGTCTGCTGGGGGGAAGACGCACAGCCAACCGTCACCATGGCTCCCCGGGGGACAACACAGATCACACTCGATTTTGTTTTGCGAAAAGGTTTCTTTCTCAGTCTTGTTAGATTAGCTCATTCTTTGCTACTGTGTTATGGAGAGTGGGGAATGACACTGTCAACTCGAAGGATAACTTTCGCCTTCGCTTTTCAACCGTGTCTCTATCTATCCGCATTTAGGGATAGAGGATGTGAAAGGGATGTGAAAAATGCCTGCTGTTGTTGACGATGCCCTCTGTGTCTCTGGGCTCGGAGTAGAGGCTAAATCCTACCGTGAGATCATCCAGTGGACAAGAGCAGCGGGGGATCTGAGAGCAGGCCACACGGAGGGAGGGCGAACAGTGTTCATTTGCATTTACTTCCCATTGCAAAAACTAAAACTAAACTAAAACAAAGCCAGTTGAAAATCGTCAAAGTTCCCCTTTAACAACAACAACAACAACAACCAAAGGATAAGAGAAGGAGCGTTGGGTGTGGTGAAATAGTGATTATCTTAATAAACAACGTCAGCCTGAGAGGACCCTGGAGAGGGTACACTGAAAGTGACCATCTGAATGTTAAGTAGGTCGTGAGCTCCGAGGGAGTCTCCACCCCGAGCGGTGATGTTGTGGTTGACGTGGTCAGTGGACGGCGTCTGGTCTCATTCTGTCTGCTGGAGTAAGCCACGTTGTGCTGTGCTGTGAGATCCTGGATGCGAGGTTACCGTGGGAGACGGCCTCCAGTTTACTCCCCATGACAGCGTGAGCCACACAGGCACTTTTTACCATCGCATCTCAGCGCTGGTGAAACATATTCAAAGCAACGTGGCGCTCTGGAGGAACAGCAGGCGGTCTCCAGGCTGTCTCCAGGCGGTCTCCAGGCTGTCTCCAGGCTGTCTCCAGGCGGTCTCCAGGCGACCAGAGAGCAGTCGGTTCCAATTCCAAGGCTGCTGCTAGCTAACTATCTGGGGAGTCAACTTATTGTAGTTTTAGCACTGGTTCTGCTCTTGGAGGTGCAATGTATTATGTATTATGTTATTATACTGTATATGTGAATATGTACAGTATGTATATATTATAAATGCACATATTACTTCTGGTGACTAGTAGTTCTGTTGACTATCTGTTGAATGACCTTATTGTAAGTCTCTTTGGACCAAAAGGGTCTGCTAAATGAATGTAATGTAACTGGCAGGGTGTCCCTGAGCAAGGCAGCAAACCCTCACTGCCTCAAATGCGCTGGTTGTTGCCTTGTTGTTAACCCCAGTGTGTAAATGGGTGGATGTGAGATGTAAAGCTGTAAAGCTCTTTGAGTGAAAACCACAATATGCCTTCCACACCATTATTATTATTATTATTATTATTATTATTATTATTATTATCATACACCCAATCAGATCTCCACTCAAGGTCAAATTATCAAGTTATTTACCACAACACGTCAGGTGAAATGGGCCTCGCAGCACTGACTGATCAGACATCCCACCATAAAAACCATTGGTGTAAAGTAAAGTCTCCTTGCAAGTCAAGAACTGTCTACAAGCAATTACTTTTCATGAACCAGTAAGGACGTACCTGAGAGGCTGCGTCTCTGGGATGCATGGCCGTGGTGGTCGGTGGCGCCCGAGTCCTTGGTTCCTTTGGAGTACGGCCCATCGTCTGAGGAGAGACCAGACACACGGCCGGGGGTGAGTCCTAGGAACAGCCTCCTCACAGCGATCACTCCTCACTGCTAACGGACACCAGCCTCGCAGCTGGAGGCTGGAGGTTCACTGGCGTGGTCGCGTGGTTTCCAAGACAACCGCGCAGGAGGCGGGGTCAAGAGTTCAAATCGGCTTCTCTGGGTCCGAGGCGGAGAGAGAACCCCGAGAACTGTTCATTTAACACAAGACTTGTTCGGCGCTGGCTTGATTTATGTGGCTAGTAAAGCGTGGGAATGCTTCTTAGGAAGTGCCAGCATGTCCTTAATGGGCTTTCAGCACGGAGAGGGAAAATAATCATTTTCATGTCATTTGCAGCAGCTGCTAGAAAAAAAGAGAGGCCCAAAGAGTGGCTTAATCTGCACTGCAGGGAAAATGTTGATTTTTTTTGATCCGGTGGTTTCTGCCAGAGCACTGGGACTGGCCCTAGATTAGGACTAACCATCGGCTGGCCATGCGGACCTGCTAGTAGTAAAGCTCCCAGAGCATGTCAGCAGTCTGTGATGGGGGATCTGACAGGACTCTCCTCTAATCCTGTCCATGGAAGATTACCTTCTCAGCTTGCATCCACTTAAACAGAGTTTAAATATCATATTTAAAACCCTGGGGATTCTGCCCAGTCCTCTATTTAAGAAGCTTTGGCCACAGGACGTCTTTGGGGTTTATGTTTTTTTAAACCTGAAGTAAACAGGTATTCACTACATTAATGAAGGCTTCTCTTGTGCTTTGTAGTGTGGATATTATGAATATTAGAATTGTATATTAGAAATATTCTTGGTTTATCTTAACAAATGTTCCCATAATCTCCCAACTGTACATTTCTTTGCATTACAATTCTAAAAACTAACATTGTTCAAATTTTATTTTTTTTACAAAAATGGCACGCAAAATATATACTTTCTGATTCCGATTTTTTGTGATTCAGGATGGCACTGAATCCATGGAAACACATCAATTATAAAATCTGAATTATAACTGCATTCCAACGACTTTCGGTTTAATTCTTTGATGGGACTCCACATTTACATACAGTATATTTCCATCACCTACACCTACACCTACATCTGTAGGACCAGATGTCGGACGAAGGCCATGTCCATCATAAAGGATCTCTTCTCCCCCTACCGTCTGGTCGCCGGTTCTGCAGCATCCGTACAGCAAGGACTAGCAGGTTTAAGGATAGTTTTTATCCCCAGGCAGTGACCTACTGACCTGCTAGGAGCGCTGCCACCTTCACTTTCATAACATTGTCATACAAATTAAACTGACATACTTTACTGGACTTTCTGGACTCATCACAGTTACTGCCCTGTATTCATGATGCTGCTGAACTACTGGCACTTTAAATGATTTTAAAGATTTTAAAGAAAAAACAACAACAAAAAAAACATTCAACACATAAATAACGTAAATATAATTGATCAGTAATTGCGCTGCTCTTTTTGTTTATTTTTATTGTATATTTTATTTTTCTGGTATTGTCTTGGAGATGTTTACTGCGGGAGGGAATGGGAGTAAGCGTTCCAATGTTGCAATTGGCCAATACAAATATCTTGTATCTTGTATCAGTGGCTGCTGGTGGTCTTTGAAATGGGGGAAGCTCAGTTTAGGCCCATGTCATTAAATGTGTCAGTTATTACATGTGATGTTATTTATATGTGAATTCTGACCTCCTTTCTTATTCTAGGAAATGGTCTGATTACCCTGTCATACCAACTGGGATTATGTTCCAGAGACTTGACCAGTTTCCCGCTCAATGGCCTCCAGCAGAGCAAGGTTGCTCAGACGCTGTTTTGAGTTGCATTGAGTCGAGTGTATGACTTGCTTGTAAGACCATTTTTGCAGCTAAAGACATCAGCTTGTATAGCTGAGACATTGCTATATCCAACTCCATGTACTAAAAAACAAAGAAGTCACACAACTTCCCCCTGTTGCCCTGAACCTAGCTAACAAATTCACTCTATATAGAGAACTCTATATTTACAATTTTATTTACAGATGTAAAAAGAAAAGTATTTCTCTTGTCTCACGACTTGACTTGTCAACACACTGTATTGCAGGGCTTCTCAAACTCCGGACCGAACTGCAAATCAATCCGGACCGGACCCCGTGTCACATTAGATGTCAATTAATGTATATTTTCATGTGTTCTGACGCGTTGTGAGAATGTACGTGAATATATATTTACTTGTGTGCACGAGCATGACACGCATTGCAGACCGCAAATTACCGCAAGTTAATTTTAGTTTTCACTTCCACGAAAGTGAAAGTCTAATGCTCCCATTGGTAGCATTAGATTAGATTACATTAGATTAGATTAGATTAGGGAGGGGGAGGAGCGAGGGTTTTTACTCAATCAGAAGCGCAGCGTCATTGTTATGTCAATTAGTGGTCACTGTAAATCAGGGACCTGCATATGTTATTGTGAATGCTGGAAGCATGTCGTTCTTAAAGTTCCCAAAGGAAAATTGATCAAAAGAACCGAGAATTCAAAGAAAAATGGACAGAGTAACGCCACTATGAATCGAAACACAGCTATTATAGTATCCCCAAAACACAGAGGTGAGGACAGTTAAAATCTTCCTATCAAGCCACAAACTGACTGTTTGTCAGATCTATGACAATGCAAGAGAGAGCAAATGAAGATGCAGATACTCTCATCAAAGTCCACTATAACCAGGAGAACTGAATAACTGCAGAGTGCATTTCACTGGCTGTTGATGAATCAACTGATAACGCCCAGCTATGCCTCTTTGTTAGGTTAAAGTGAGGCAAAGGGAACGTTTATGTGAGGACATATTAGGCCTCAAAACCCTCCATGGCCAAACCAGGGGAGAGGACATTTATGAAGTCATCATGCAGATGCTGAATGAAATGGAAATTGATCTCAAGACTGTGGTGTCCTTACAACTGATGGAGCTCCAGCCATCACTGGGAGAGAGAAGATGGCTCGTCCAGACCTGCTGTCATACCACTGCATCATTCACCAGTCAGTGCTGTGTGCTAATCTTGAACAATAATACTCAGATGTCATGGAGACAATTCAGTCATCTGTATTAAACAGACTGAGGTGTACTTTGTTGGAATAATTACTCTTATTTTGCTGTGTGTGAGTCGTTGACATTTGGCTAAATCCTAAATGAAAAACAAAACGTATTTTGAGTTCATAGTGAAGAAAAGTGTGTGTGTGTGATTCTCTCTCACTCTCACTCCCTCACTCCCTCACACAAGGTCAATGCAGCTTATGACCACATTCTCCTCCATGACAATGTGAGGTGTCTGAGTAAGGGAAGGTTCTGGAGAGATTTTGGGCAGTCAAGTAAGACCTGCCGATGACAAATGCCAAAGCCAAACAGTACCTTGATTTTCTGCAGGATGATGAAGAGATATAGTGTGTGACATTTAGGTGGATGTGACATCTCATCTAAATCAGCTCAAACTCCAAGGCCAAGGCAACAGTGTGTGACCTTATATCAGCAGTACTTTATTTCCAAAGGAAGTTGGAGATCCTCAAGAGTGACATAACAGACACAACAATTTTCAAAACCGTTTTGATGATTTTAGTCTGGGTTAGCAAGTCCTGCTGTGTATTGGATGTCCATTTCTGGTGAAGAATGTTCTAGAATTCTCAAGAGAAGCACAGAAAATCTTCCTGTGGGCAAATGTTTCATCTCTGCAAACCCAGCTGATAGATCTCCAGGAGAATGTTTCTCTGAAGGATGTGGACTGTGACCCTGTGACATTCTGGACAAAGATGGCTACCGCACCAAATGTCCCCCACCTTCAAAGGGTGGTCATTCATTTGCTTACCATGTTCAGTTCCACATATTGCTGTGGGTCTTGATTTTCCACGATGAACATTGTGTAAACTCATATTGCAAATTAACACTTGGGTCAGTGCCTCTGCCTGGCAATCACAACTTTTGTGCCGAGGTTCAAGGCATGTGCTACAGTTGATTTGTGTCATGCACTTTATTGGCATTGTTCACAAGTGGACCTTAAATAAAAAAAGTTTGAGTACCCCTGCTGTATGGCGTCTGAGCTTGAATTCCTCAGACGCCCAAGTATAATTTTAAAACGAGTCAAGAAAGACTTCCCGCCCTTTTGAGAGTTCCCCCAATCATCACACAGCAGCCCAGTCCAGTCCAGTCCAGCCCAGTCCAGCCCAGTCCCAGTCCAGACTAGTCCAGTCCAGTCCCACCTCCCAGTCCAGTCCAGCCCAGTCCAGTCCAGTCCAGTCCAGTCCCACCTCCCAGTCCAGTCCAACCTCCCAGTCCAGTCCCACCTCCCTGTCCAGTGAAGCCAGGCGTCCGGACATGATGTTTTAAAAGCATATTGTCCAATCAAATGTCTAGCTTTGCTGTAACTGAAACAAAGCGTATTTTGAAGAGCCATTGAACCCCAGAGACGCTGAGCTTCAATGCATTTTAAGGGGTCGTCCCCCCCACAGGCTTCTATGAGAAATAAATCACGTTAAACTATGACCACCTACAAACAAATTATTGCCGAACGAACTAGCAGACAAGTTGAACACTTTATAGCCCAAAATATTGATTTGGGATAAGAGACTTTATGCAATATTACATATTTAATTGTCAAACTATTTTCATGACATTTTAGAGGAGGCTGGGCTTCCCTTGTAGTCACTGATGTACAACCTCTCAACACATCTTCTGGTTAAGACTTATGTTCATGTTCCACACACACTGGTCCATGTTCCACCATAATGAGGTCTGTTACAGTTACGCAATGCTCTCCAGTAGCACACAAACACATACATTAGTACATGACATATACTATGGTAATTCAGAGACCCTTTAAACACATCCTTGGAAATGTCAACTACTGCTGCTTTAAGAGAAGTGCACACATGCATGCACTGGTGTGCATGTGGCACACACACACACACACACACACACACACACACACACACACATGTGTACACACACACACACACACATGCATTTTCTCACACACACACACACACACACACACACACACACACACACACACACACACACACACACACACATACATACATACATACACACAAACACACTTTAAAGACACATAGGGTTACACATTAAAGACACACAGGCTTACACATTAAAGACACACAGGCTGGGCACAACCTCCTGAGGGCCCTGACAGGCCAGCAGCTGTCATTGTAGTCAAAAGGCAACGGTAGCTCTGGGTCACACACACACACACACATACACACACACACACACACAGTCTGTATAACACGTGACTTCCCTCCACTGTTCCGTCAAGGGGCGTCCTACAGCCATCTTTAAAATAACTGTAGCAGTTGACCCATACCACATGCAGACAGAACGACCATATGAATAATAAACAGCCTGTGTGTGTGTGTGTGTGTGTGTGTGTGTGTGTGTGTTAATGTGAGCCTCGCTGATGTCATGTGTAGCAGTGGCACATTGGCACAAACGATGTAACGACTTCATGAAGACGAAGTGAGGAGACCTTATAAGACATACAGAGAGTCAATTAATTCCGTATTTAATTCAGGGCACTGAACACCTCGTGTGGGAAGCCAATCAGAATGTAGGTTAGATACGGGGGGGCAGCGTCCACAATGGCCATGGAATCATATTAGGCTATTTTCAGATTTTAAAACCGTATTTAGAAACTGCGCTCCTCAAGACTCAGTTTGCGTTGCTTGTCGGGGGCGGCAGGATAGCTCAGTCTGTTGAGGCTTGGGCTTGGGAACCGGGAAGTCTCCGGTTCAAATCCCCAAAACACCTGGGCACTGCCGAGGTGCTCCTTGAGCAAGGCACCAGACCCCTACACTGCTCCCCGGGTGCTGTTTATAAAATAACTGCTCCCAATACTAGGATGGGCTAATTTCACTGTGTGTGTTTACATGTATGTGACCAATAAATCCTCCAGATTTAGATTGCATGTGTTCCACTTGGCGGTGGCAGGGGAGCCGCTGCCCAAAATCCTCTGGCATCTCCTTGAGCAGTTGTAATGCGATGCTTCACCATGTGCACCCACACACACATGTGTATTCACTGTGAACCCACAGATGAAGACTCTGGATACTTATATTCAGTGTAATGCATTTAGACTGATTTCAACTACATACATAAACAGCACACCGATGATCTGCTGCACAGTCAAACCATGACACATCAGAAATGTCACGACACAATATAACAATCAAGCCATGCTTCTTGGGCCAGAATGTGCTGCACTTGTCGTTTCTTCTGCACATCCTCTGAATGCTGAACTGCTGTCACCTCTCCCAACGAAACTCGGTGCCAATCTGCCTCGGCCCCTTTACTGCTGTAAGGGGAACAGTAACCAGACTGGAAACACAGCGTGGTCGTGAGGGAGGAAGTTGTGGACTTACCGATGCGGTTCTTGTGATCTCTCCTCAGACCGCACAGCATGGTGGTAGGGTCGTCAGATCATCCACGTTGATCTGACCAAAGCAGAACAACAAACAAAGGTTTCCGGAGGCGAGCAAAGTCTCAGCCTCTGGCAGACGGGAGTACGGACAGCAGCATTCTCTCTTTGACGGCTTGCAGAAAGCTGACAACAGTTCCTGTGGTCAACAGTTCAGTTCTTTATCTTCAACCTTTTCAGGTTAACAAAAAAATAACGGACCCATAAAGAATCAATCCGGTCAATGGTTTCGTCCTCTTCCCTGACTCTCTCTCTCTTCGTGTTGGTAACTGCTTTCTTTATTAATAATAATAATAATAATAATAATAGTATAGTGGGTCACACAGGACCAAACCTTTCCATCTTGGTGCGTTGCTGTTCCAGGGGGTAATCTCACCGGCGCCTCGTCTCGTCACAGAGAACGAATCCCATTTCCACTCACTATCTCCCTCTCAGAGGGCTGAGACACCAGTCCTCTCTCACACACACCAGACCTCTCACACACACCAGTCCTCTCTCAGACACCACCACGCCGACTGTGGGCTGAGCAAATTCTCTCCCTCTCAACCCCTCTCTCTCTCCCCCCTCTCTCTCTCTCTCTCTCTCTCTCTCTCCCCCCACTCTATCTCTCTCTCTCTCTCCCCCTCTCTCTCTCCATCAGCCAGAGGGGTGTATTGAGGCAGACACACATGACAAAGTCACCCCTACCCACCACACCCCCCCCCACCCCCCCCCACCCCCACACACACACACACACACACACACACACACACCAGTCACACTCATTCTTCCCCCATTTACCACACTACTTCACACGCACACACGCGCGTATGTGCGAGGTGCCCAAGCGCACACCACCATGTTCACGCTCGCATCACGACTGTACACACACACACACATATTGTACACAAAACTGTACACACACATGCACACACACACACACACACACACACACAATTAACACCACCCCCGCACTCATTAACATACAGAGCTCCTGCTTGGTGCTCAAGGCAATCACATCTTTCTCACACACACACTTGTGTTAGCACTGCCTTATGCTGCGGCGTCCAGCTACACAATTATAACTTATCTCTCAGCGAGAGTCAGGACACCTCTGGCATTCTGGAACATTTCAATCCCTGCAGCATCTAACAGAAACATCTCTCTCGTTTACAACGCTTCCCTTGAGCAAAATGAATCACGTTTAAACTCATGTCGAAAAGGGGTATTGTACTTTAAATAAATAATAGTAATTCTGTGACACACAATTTGTGTGTGTGTTATGTGTAAGAAGAAAGAGTATTTTCTTTTTTATTTACAGCTACAGTCGTCAGGGGCTGTGGAATGAGATATTGTGGAGGTCAGAGGGCTGTTTGCTGTTGGCCTGGCCCCACCCAAACAGAAAGAGGCCCCGACGCGTCCGTGGCCTCGACACGGACCCACCTGTTGAACCACGTGACACGCACACATGCCTCCGCCTGGCTCACCACAGATAACCTCGCTCGCTCCGAGTGTGTCTATCTATCTCGCTCTGAGTGTGTCTAGCTATCTATCTCTCTCTCTCTGTCTATCTATCTCTCTTCTATGTGTGTGTCTATCTCTCTCTCTCTCTCTCGGTCTATCTTTCTTTCTTCTGTGTGTGTGTCTTTCTATCTCTCTTTTTCTGTCTCTGTCTGTGTGTGTCTATCTATCTCTCTTCTGTGTGTGTGTGTGTGTGTGTCTATCTCTCTCTGTCTATCTTTCTTCTGTATGTATGTGTCTGTGTCTATCTCTCTCGCTCTCTCTCTCCTGTGTGTGTGTGTGTGTGTCTCTCTCTCTCTTCTCTCTCTCTCGCTCTCTATGTCTCTGTTGTATCTATCTCTTTTCTGTATGTGTGTCTATCTCTCGTCTCTCTCCGTGTGTCTGTGTGTGTCTCTCTCTTATCTCTGTCATCTCTCTCTCTCTATGAGCATTTTTCTTCCTCCAGAGCCTGATTTTCACCTCATTCTTACTGTACTACTCCTCCCACCGCTAACAGATAAGCAGTCTACATCGAAAAAAGCTAAACAAACTCAGCAATATAACATTGCTTATGGCACTAAGACACTAAACCCCGATGTGGATCATTACAGAAACATCAATCATCGACAACAAATAACTGGATGTTTTATTAAAGATGCTGTAGGTTAGATTTGAGAGTAGAAGATTGTGAAACTAATCCAAAGAACAACCTCCCTCTCTGCTCCCTCCCTCCACAATTGAGAAGTGTTGTATTTCACACAATCTGTGATTGACAGGCTGGATTGATTCCCAGAACCAATCAGGGAAAAGATGCCGTGATTTGTCAGAATTGAGCCGGGAGCTGTCTAAAATTGAAATAGTCTCATCATGCGCTACAGAGACACAGCCAACTAAAAACAGATATTTTCACTGCGCAATTCACTAAATAGCTGACGGGTGGCTGGGCCATTTCTAACAAATGACACTCAAATAATGTAAGCTCTTTAAATCTATGCACCTTTAAATGATGTCTTCCAGTGGTCACGAGACTCTTTCTTAGGCGTAGCTCATTTCCTCTGAGGAGTTGGTCCTTAAGGTCCCTTTTACAGCATGAGGAGTTCCAGAGAAGAACTCATTAACTTCCCTCAGAATAAAGGAGGCTTTTCAGCGTGTTGGTCCGATTCATATTCCATGGGGAATGTGGTGATGGAGAATAAAGATATACCCTCCCGGGGATAATCACAGTTTTATCGTTTTAGTTTTATACCAGAAAAACAACCACATCATCTGTGCATCTTTAGTAGGTGATCATCAAAAAACTGAAGAAAATAGTACTGCAGATTGTACGGCTTACATAACCCTTTAACAGAAACCGTGGACACAGTGCAGTTCTCATCAAGAACAATCACATGTAAAGACCTGACATATATCGATTAACTTTCACAATACTCTTCTTCAATCCAGAAGAGAATTGACTCAGATTAACCTATCCGTTGAGTAAACCGAATACTGCCATCTACTGGTCGAATCTCCATTCACAAGGAAATGTCTTAAAATGGTCAAAAATATAGAAGTTAGAATCAGTGGAAACCTTGCCACTGCCATTTACTGCGTAAATTCGTGCGCATCAACAGTATATTGTTAGTAGAGGATAAAGTGTATTGTGCTTTTTGATGGAACAATTTTGATGAAGACAGGTGCAATCCACTGTGTTCTTCTGCTTAACAATTGCAGTGTATACTATAGCCTGTTCTTTACCAAGGCCCCCTGGGGATCTGGCCCAGGGGTCTTACTTGCAGGCACCAAGTGCCTGAGAGTCATAAACGGGCCCTTATATCTTAAGAAGTGGGTTTGCTGGAACAACTCCCTCCCTAAAGCCTTCAATACAAACCGCACCTTTTGTCCTTCCTCTGATGATGCCAAGTCGACATCTGAGGGAGAAAGAGAACCGGTTCCTCCCGTCAGAGGAGGATATCCCCTTCCTGGTAGACGGCGCCGGGGAAAAGGAGAAAGGGAGACGCTTGGGGTTGGGCTTTCCCTTCCCCAACACCCTGCTGGCAGACATGTTGCTTATCGTCAAAATATAACGATTGGTCGAATGATCTGATGAGGTCCAGCCCGGGCTGTAGTCTTCATATTCTCAAATCTTAACCATTAAAATCCCCTCAGGTGAATCTCGCTTTATTTCTCGTTTATTATAAAAAGAAAAAGGCATCTTTGCGCAGTTAAATGTAAGCAGCTCCATGAGCCATCAGGCTAAATGAAGGAGCGACTATATGAGAGCCTTGTGGCCAGAGTCTCTTTTATAGGAGCAGATGGCTCAGCCCGTCTGCTGCCAGAACGCAATGGAAACCTTCTCCATAGGAAGCTGGCTGTGAAAGGGACCACTTTCCTAGCGTTTGGTGTTAAACCTGTACTTAATAGATGTGACATCAGTATTTAATAGTTAAAAGTGCCACATTGTCCTATATTCCAGGAACACAAACTCAAAATAATGTAAAGACATGTTCCTGTACATTGATATGATCAAATCACAGCTGAAATAAGCAAACAGACATTTCCTCAAAGTGTCTTCCCAAGGCCATATGAGAAACACTCCCACAAACCATGAAGGAAAACACACGCTGCAGGCCATGTTACGTTTTTTAAAGACTTTATTTTGAAAACGACCAGATCATTCGTTCTCCTCGCTGCGCAGCCTGGCGTTGGGGTTGGTGATCTTGATGGCCAGCTGAGCGGCACGCTCAACGATCAGCTTCCTGTTCTTGGACGACACGTTGTGGGCGATCTCCGCGCAGTGTGTCCTGAAAAACAACAAGTTTTATGGGTTTAGAAACAGGATGCTAATAGAGCCTGAGGTGCACAAACTGATTTCCAGTCATCATTTCAGAGATGATATTGTTCCCATTATTACTGGCACGGTTGATAACCAATATTGCATTCAATCACAGGGAACTCGTTCTTACCACCCACACACTCATTGCATACATTAATTTACTGCAAAATAAGGTTGATGGGGCCGCAGAACACCATAAAACACATCAGGATACATGACTAATAACACATGGGAAAAGGCCCAGTCACATTTGAAGATTTGACTTTCACACAAGAAATTGGAAATTGAAATAAAGCTCAATTTAAAGTTCCCTAGAGATACATTTTGTTTGCTTACTTCCATCTTGACATACTTTAAAATGTCCTTCCATTAAGCATCTAGTTTAAAAGACATTACATTCAAAACTTGATGTTGACCTTTCCTTTGACCACCATCACATCTGATTATGACTGGGTTGCCAGTTTTCTGTATTCTAGAAATATACACTTCCCAAAACATATGAAAAGCCAATCTCCTGTGCTCCTGATAAAGCCATTGTGGTCTGATTTTGGCTGTACCTCAAGTACAGAAGCCAACATGCTTATGTGTGAAGTGGTCGTGTTAAACCGATCAAGTAAATCCAGCGTTCATCTCTACCAAATTACAGCGGTATAGGGAAAGGGACTAGGTCGTGAAGAGGACCTGCCTTACGTTTTCTATTCCTTCTCAGAACCAAGACATCCACTTACAGCCCACACACTGAGCGCTTTAACTGACCTCTATGGCGAATGGTGCAAGACGTATTGCCTAATGTAAATGTTGAACACCACAACAGCTGACTGTTGGATTTCCAGCAATTCTAACTACTTTTTCCTCTACGAAAGCACATCAAACTATAATATACACCTGATATTGCCACAAAAACAATTACAATTTTGAGACGGCAAGCAAAGCGCCCAAAACAAGTGTGGAGGATAACCTCATCCCTGGGAAGACTGTAGAGGTTAAGATACATGGGGGGGGGGCACACAGGCTCACAACAACCACTCACTTGTTGCTCATCATCAGAACTTCAAGCTCCTTGATGTTGTGGATGAGGAACTTCTTGAAGCCAGAGGGCAGCATGTATTTCGTTTTCTTGTTGCTACCATAACCGATGTTGGGCATCAGCATCTGGCCCTTGAACCGCCTGCGGACTCTGTTGTCAATACCCCTGGGTTTACGCCAGTTTTTCTGATGAGAGAGAGAAAGGAAATGTTCAGGCATTGATATTTGACCAACAAGGTTTCTCTTGGCACTCAGGCTTCAGACCAGGGCATGTTGAGAACGACCCATATTAGATTAGATTCAAATGCATTGTCATTGCACAGCACAAGTACAGTCCATCAAAAGGAAGATGGCATCTAACCAGAGTGCAAATGTTGCAGTAAAGTGCATGGTACTATATAATGTACAGTTGTTGAATAATATGGAAAAACGGTCTAACAAAAAAATAACTACAAAAAACACATAAAATAACTTTTAGAGTATGAGATGTGTGAATATTGCATGCATGCTGCCCCAGGACAAGGATCCTTACCGCGATCTTGACATATCTGTCAGACTGGTGGCGGATGAACTTCTTAGTCCGCTTCTTGGTGATCTTGGGCTTGGTGAGAGGTCTCAGGGCAGCCATGGTGACTGGGGAGAGGAGGAGGAAGAAGAGGCATTACACACCACGTTACACCTGAACAGGCCTGCAACTCTCATCAATCAATCAATCAACAAAACAGTGTGGCCAGGGTTAAACATTTGCCCTTTTCCTGCAACATAAGCAACCATGTAAATAAACACATTCACCCATGTCAGAAGCCCTGCAGTGGTGAGCACACTGGGGCCTACACGTTACTACTGTTATGTATACAGCATACTGTACACGCTGTATTTCTATGTTTTAGTTTCAATTGCGTGATTACATTACATGTAAACACATGTGTGGGCCTCCACTGGCACTAGGAGGGACACATGAGACATGGTAGCCCTGCTGAAGTCAACGCTTACTACCAACTAGAGAGACATTGTACAGCGACACATCAGTGCAAGCTGACGTATAGATTATATATAGAGGACATGTTAAGATACTTGAACCAAGGCCTATAGTACAATACGTATAGTATATGCATATATATATAGTAGGGAATAGAGCTAGCTTGTGCAGCCGCTAGCGTCTCGCTAGCCGTGCCCATTGCTCCTTCCACCCAAAACAAGACGAATGAAGAACTAGGAAGAGCCGCCGTGACATTTGTACAACGCCGTTAACGCTTCATATATGCATAAGTGTATTAATCGACATATATATAGATAGATTAGACAGAGCACGCCTGAGAGCAGGCCTTTAACTGGAGGCTAATGGGTCAACATGAATGTGGAGGGGGAAGCTGCTGCCGTTGCTGCCTCGTTTCAAAATTAACTTTTAATCGAACGAAATGCCGATAATGAGGAGATCAATGTTCACGTAAAGGACATGTTGTGATCACTCCTAACCAATATGTGGAGGCTTTAGATGTGGATGAGGCGAAGAAACCCGAAGATGGACATAGATTGTATCAACTCACCGGCCGAGAGTTTCCAGAAAGAGACTCTTGCTAACGGCGGAAGGAGAGAAAAGGACTTCCGTCGGTGCCGCAAGGCCTTCTGGGAGGTGGAGTCTTTTATGGGAGGGAGGAAGTGCGCAGGAGGGTACAAAAGTACAATATAGTTTTATTGGGGTTATTCAACAATATAAGTCCATTCAATAAACGGGATACCGCATGACATACACACGTTATAGGGTTGTGTGGTCCTGTTATTCATACATTTACACTTTTTTCTTTTGTTCTTAAATTAAAAAAGACGCACCTCCCCTTTGTGTTATAAATAAAGTTTCGTTTCCCCCAAACTACTAGGAGTTCATACTAGAAGGTTGTACAGCGGTAGCTCTCTGATATAGTACGTCAATAATCGATCTTGTGAAATAAGAAAATAATATAAAAATATAACCATATCAAATAACTGTATGCGGATGTATGCGGGGGCTTGCAGTGGACACATCTGGAAGGGGATATAAGGAAGTAATCAAGTGTATATAGTATATTATATAGTATATATATAGTGATATAGTCACGGGTCTGGCTGCTGCTGGGACACTGTTCTAAGGACAGAGGAACATGGCCTATCAGTCCACAAGGTAAGTCTGAAGTCCCTATGGTAACCCCCTGGGTCTATAGCCCCCCGCACACACTACATGCCATTCAAAAACAACCAACAACATTGCTTTTCATATTGCATACGCTGATTTAATTAGTTTGTACATTGGCACAATTTTAGTGACACACCTGGACATGGATTCGTCAACCCGGGATTTGCGACACACGACGTGGGAGCAGGTATGAAGCTGAATCTGTTTTAGACTTGTTAGGAATTAAATGCACTTTTTGACTTCTGGTGAGGAGTTGTTCTCTTACCTTTAAACCTTTGTTGAAACACACTATTGTTAAGTGGCTTTATGATCAGATTGTCTGCTAAATGACTGGAATGAAATGGAATGGAATGATTGGGACCATTGCAACAACAACAATATATATATATAGATTCGATTCGATTATAATGTATTGTCATTTCACAGCACAAGTACAGTACAGCGAAAATAATTTAGCATCTAACCAGAGCACCTTACTGCAACATGTTGCAGTAAGGTGCATGGTAATATAGTATAATTTACAGTTTAAATTTACAGGTTAAAAGACAGTCTAGGTATACATGTGATATGAGCATAATAATAGGTATATGTATATACAGGTACGTTTAATAGTAGTAATTAACTACGTAAGTAACCTGTAGTAATTGAACAGGTAGTGATCAGGGGTATGCTATTATTGAACGCAGGATACAAATATATAGATGTAAATGTATATACAAGTCAGCATATATAAATGTAAGGCAAATATAAATGTATATGTATATACAGGAGTAGGAGCAGTTCTAGCAACATATTTAAATATATATCTGTATCAGCTCACACCTCTGAAGGCTCCACACTAGCGGTTCATCACCGACGTGTGCGGACGTGATGCGTCATTTCGGTTCAGCAGGTTTCTCACGTTGGTGTCTTCCCAGCGGTTGTGTGAGTGGTTGTGTTAGTGGTTGGTTTAATGAACAGACAGGTATGCAAATGGTGCGATTTCCACTAAACGAATTTCCATGATTTATTCCGAAAGTAGCAGTTAGTGTATTATATTATATATATTACTTAAGATCAAACCACGCGTCGGTCCTTATAGTTAGTTAGTCGACTGTAGTTCGGGATGCATGATCCACTTGAGACCCAAGGTAGGTCCTCTTCACGGTTTGTTGTTTTACCAACTTCAACTTCCTTATAGTCGTTTAGGTTTATAATAACAGAAACGCCAAAAAAAGAGCCCAATTGGCTTATAGTTATAGTTATAATTGTATGTCATGTACACTTCTTCATCGGTGTTTTTTGGTTGAAGAGTTATGTGTATGCTTGTTGAAGTCCCTGCCGGGCGCTGCCTGGTTTTTCCTGTTCCCCTCCCAGCCATGGGAGCCCCGCCCCCCGCAGACTCCTACGGGCCCAGCGCTCCTCCGATGTTCGACAGCGTGCCGGGCTATGAAGGAACAGTGGCTGGAGGCGGAGGTACGCAATGTGCACTGGCTCTGGTCCGGCTCTGGTCCGGCTCTGGCTGGCTCTGGTCCGGCTCTGGCTGGCTCTGGTCCGGCTCTGGCTGGCTCTGGCTGGCTCTGGTCCGGCTCTGGTCAAGTCAATTCTATTTGTATAGCCCTTAATGACTGTTACAGTCTTAAAGGGCTTCACTACAGACCACATTGTTTAACAACACGCCCCCTTAACCCTTAGGCCCCCTAAGGGCAAGACACAACTCCCTTTAATGATGTAGGGAGACCCTAAGGGCAAGAAAAAAAACTCCCTTTTATGATGGAGGAAGAAATATTGACAAGGAACGCCGAGTGGAAGGGGATCCCTCCTTCCAGGGGTGGTTCAGGAGTCAAAGGGTGTCATAAGGGACACTCTTGATACTGGACATAGTAATTCCCCTACATGCCTACTCACCATCATCGCATGGTACATCACCCTGCACTTTTGTATGGATATACATTTGTAAATGCTACATATAGGGCCACCGCAATGTGTGTGTATATATATATATATGTATATATATATACATATATATATATATTCATAAAATTATATTTTTCAAATTGATGTTTGCAAGTGTCATAAGGATCGCTAGACAATTTCCTTGTACAAAGACAACAAAGGCATTCTGATTATGAATCTGAATATCTCAGCATTTGTGATTTTTCACACTTTTCTACCTGTGTGGTTCCGTGTTGCCAGGTGGATTCCTGCCTCCCCCAATGCCTTCCTTCCCTGAGTCCCCGCCACAGCCGGAACCCTCACAACCACATTGGACGTAAGGTTTAACACACACACACACACACACACACACACACACACACACACACACACACACACACACACACACACACACACACACACACACACACACACACACACACACACACACACACACACACACACACACACACCTATCTATCTATCTGTCTGTCTGTCTGTCTGTCTGTCTGTCTCTCTGTCTCTCTCTCTTATCTCTCTATATGATTCCATGTTATTGTCTTGTTGTTGGCAGCATCCCGTCTATAACGGAGGATACAGCCCGGGGGGCGTTTGCGCTGTACGCCTCCAGTAAATGTTGCTACAGCTCATCCCCAGCCAAGAACGGAGTGATCTCCAACATGGAGGCCTTCAACACATACAGGGTATGAGTCCAGGGGGCCAGGTTCATCAAATACATCTCTCTGTCTATTTATGATGTATTCATTATTACTTTGAGTTGTCACATGACAACTCCACGAGTGTGAAATCAAATCAAATCAATAAATTAAATGTCCTGTCTGCTCTCATTTCCTCTTTTGTTTTGTTTTGTTAAAGTACCGCCTGGAAACCTTCACTGAGTCCAGATCCACGGAGTGGAGTCAGAAGCCTTACAATGGTGAGCCCACTGGGGCCTACGCGTTACTACTGCTACTACTGTTATGTATACAGCATACTGTACACGCTGTATGGCTAGGTTTTTGTTTCAATTGCGTGATTACATTACATTACATTACATTACATTACATTACATTACATTACAGTCATTAAGCAGACACTTTTATCCAAAGCGTCTTTCAATAGTGTGTTTCAACAAAGGAAGGTAAGAGAACAACTCGCCACCAGAAGTCAAAAAGTGCATTTCATTCCGATCAAGTCTCCAAGAGCTGAGCCAGTGCTCAGGTAAAAGTACACTAAGTTCAGGTAAAAGTGACTCTGTTTGTTTTTTTTTGTACAGGCGAACCTATCGACGCCTTCTCCCAGCAGCCGCCAGGACCCTGGAACATCGCTGCCCAGGCCCCCACTTTCTTCCAGGACAGCAAGCAGGTGATCAAGGTCCCCTACACCTCGTCTCTGAAGGTAAGTCCTCATGAGAACGCTATCTGCGATAAATACACATATTTAGAGGTGAAAACAAGTAATCTATCCTTTTTACCTAATATGAAACGTTCATTCACAGAACTGCCATGATTGTGTGGGTATGGGGAGAATGCCTTGCAAAAACTGTGCTGGAGCTGGCAACGTAAGTACAGTACAGCACAAATCATTAGGTATATAATGTACAGTTTACAGTGGCTAAAAGACAGTCTACAGTTATAAGAGTATGTATGAGATATGTGCATAATAATATGTATATATATATATATATATATATATATTATATATATACAGGTAAGTATTCAACAGGTAGTGATCAGGGGTATGCAATTATGAAAAACAGGATAAATATATATAAATGTGTTATTATTATTATTATTATTATTATTATTATTATTAATAAATGTATATTCAGCAGGTACTGAATGAGGAGGAGTCATCCGAGGTCATGTTGAACTTGTAGAAAGCTGACAAAGCCTGACCAGTTCTCCTTTTCTTCTTCCTCTTGAAAATAATTTTTCTTCCTTTATCACTCGGCAGAAAGTCTGTTGGGTGTGCAACGGCTCGGGTTACCGGCATGGGGATGACAGATGTAGTCACTGTAGCGGCAGAGGAAGAGAGAAGTAAAGTATAATTAGGCAATCCTTTCAAGCGTCACTGCATGGCGTGGGTCTTTTACATTTGAGTTCAACAAGAGTGGGACATGTGAAGCCTCATGTGATTGTCTGGTTGTGTTCCAGCTGCACCCAATGTCAAGGCCAGGGGTCCAAGGAATGCTCCACATGCCAAGGGAGACGCCAGCTCTTGGTCTACATCAACCTGACCGTGAAATGGTGCCTTATTTTCTTTCAAATCTATAGATTAGATTAGATTAGGATCAAATTGATTGTCATTGCACAGCACAGTACAGTACTGCGAAAATAATTTGGCATCTAACCAGAGTGTAAATGTTACAGTGAAGTGCCTGGTAATATGTAATGTACAGTGGTTAAATAGGATGTAAAAACTGTCTACTAATAACCTACTACTAAAAACAGGTATAAAATAATTTATAGAGTAGGTATGAGATATGTGTGGAATTATCGGTATATATATGTATATATATATACATATATATACATATATATACATATATATAAACAAAAGTAAGTATAAAGTGTAAACAGGTAGTGAGCAGGGCTATGCTGTGTTATTATGTTATTGTTGTCTTGTTATTGTGAATCATAGCGTTATTATTGTGCCATGTGTGATCATGATCTCAGGACCAACAACACCAGCGACTATGTGGTGGAGCAGTCAAGTGGTCTGCTGCTGGAAAACCTCAACAAAGTGACCGGGAAGGAGCTGTTAAAAGACGCTCGGTACCTGGTAAGAGGGTGTTGTTGACACAAGAGCACAGGTTTTAGATTGTATAATATAATAATATAATAATATAATATACATAATAACATAATGAGGTAGCCTATCAATTCAATGGAATAATACCTAAATATTATTACATGTTATAATATTATTATAACATGAATTTAGAAAAATATCACAATTTCCCACCGTAGGGCGGCAGGATAGCTCAGTCAGTTGGGACTCGGGTCTTGGGAACCAGAAGGTTGCCGGTTCAAGTCCCCGAAACGTCTGGGCCCTGCCGAGGTGCCCTTGAGCAAGGCACCAGACCCCTAAACTGCTCCCCGGGTGCTGTTTATAAAAATAGCTGCCCACTGCTCATAATACTAGGTTGGGTTAAGTGCAGAGAAACTCATTTTCCTGTGTGTTTACATGATTGTGTTCAATAAAGAGGATTAAATCCTCCAGATTTAGATTGAGATCAGTATTTCGTACTGCTCAGATCTTAGATTCTACAAATGGGGAAACACCTGAGTAGTCATCAACGTCATCATACGTTTGTAGTTGTTGTAAAATCGGTTTAAACAGATCGATACATTCCATTATGTGTTTCATCATCATTTAGTTAGTTGTGATGGCAAAACGATTTGGCAAATTAACTGTGAAATGTGACTCCAGGTGTTCCCTGTGATGGGATTCCCTGACCTGAATGTGGTGAGTGCAGCGGAGCGTCTGATCCGGGAGCACCAGACCACACACTCCCAATCCTCTCGCATTCTACAACAGGTGAAGACGACTCTCATTTATGTTGTCTCGTAATGACCTCTGTCTGTGAAATATGGTTGCTGTTACAGAATGGTATTTTCCATGATGTATGCTTATGTAACAGTCGGTGTCCCGCACGGGGCTCGAACTGACGACCTCCGGCGTGAGAGGCGACGTTCTAACGCGAGAAGCTAAAACCCACGGGCCCTGGCTTCATCGCTAGAATGTCTATTTAGGGCAGTGGGAGTGAGGTTTACCACTGCACAGCGCCACCTGCTGGCGTCCGTTACACTGTGTCCGTTACACCATAGCGTTTGTATGTATTGTATGTTTATTGATACTTGTATACTTACCTAATTCTGCACATATCTCATACCTACTCTATAAGTTACTTTATACCTAGTAGACTGTTTTTACATCCCATTTAACCACTGTACATGATATATTACCATGCACTTTACTGCAACATTCGCACTCTGATTAGATGCCAACTTATTTTCGCTGTACTGTACTTGTGCTGTGCAAATTAGAATCTAATCTAAATGTATGGAATGTATGCTTTTACTGCATACGCACACACATGTATTGTGTCCACGTATGTTGACTTAATGTCTTCATTTCTTTGTTTCCACAGCGTCAAACCATCGAGCTGATCCCCATCACCAAGGTGACCTACAGATGGAAAGGGAAATCACACCTCTACTTTGTCTATGGGAATGAGTTCAAAGTGAACGCAGACAACTACCCCGCGACCTGTTGCTGCGCTTTAATGTAACGTGACTGATATCTGTAATCCATGTGACCTCTGTGCACCGCACATCAATGTATGCATGCATATAATGATGCATGCATTCATGCTTAATGTACTAAACAATTATTTACATACTGCAACAAAAATGATGACATTATTTACACGATTCTATATTTCAGATTTTCTACAGTCATATTTTTTTGTAACTAAACTAGGTCAAATAGGTAAAATGAAGTGTTATAACGTGTCTATAACCGGTAGATTGAAGTGTTGAAGTGTAATAAAATATTTCAATACGTAAGAGCGTTGCGCAAGTGTGTTTTTTGGCGCGTCATCAAAAGTGGCGCACACTCTGTGTGTGTGTGTGTGTGTGTGTGTATGTGTCGCGGGGTGATGACGTAGAGAACGTGTTTGCAGAACGGTGTATTGCTAAAGGGGGATCATAATGATAACACATTGTGAACAGGGAGCCACAACAATACACACACTGGTGGTGGTGGTTCGGCGGTGAGAGACCTTGGGGGGTCAATATCAAGGGATCGTATCTTTGTATTGATCGGTTTGGAGATCCCCGGGGGGAAGCTGAGTGGAACAAGGTAAAGTTAGCCTGTTTTGCTATTTGTGAGCTAGCCGTTCCTGATCATTGTTGCTGTTGAAGTCCCCCCCCCCCCCCCGTGTGTGTGTGTGTGTGTGTGTGTGTGTGTGTGTGTGTGTGTGTGTGTGTGTGTGTGTGTGTGTGTGTGTGTGTGTGTGTGTGTGTGTGTGTGTGTGTGTGTGTGTGTGTGTGTGTGTGTGTGTGTGTGTGTGTGTGTGTGTGTGTGTGTGTGTGTGTGTGTGTGTGTGTACAGACCCTGGCTGTGTGGCCAGTGGCCAAGTGTCAAACAAACATCATTACGTCATATATGTATATATAAGCACATCATTCACGTCATCATAAACACGTGAACCTCCCTCACCAAGGTGGCCAAACTAGTGTCGCCATGGGAGCTGCATTAGCCTTAAGAGTGTGTGAGTTTCACCTTCACACTGTTGTGCAAAGAGCCCGACGAGAGGAGGGGTGCTGGGGATGATCAGTTATAAACTGTAGGATAATACGTGTCCCGTCAGAGTCTTCAAAAGCTGGTGATGGACTCAGACTGGTTCACAAACGAGCTGCCAAGGGAACCAGTCTGAGCCGTCTGAGTCCATCACCATGACTGACAGCTGAGTCAGAGTCTGGTCTGAAAGATGCCGGCGTCCTTTGGTTACTGAATGGGTTAATATTGGTTTAACAAGAGTTTTATAAGTGGGGGAAAAAGCATGTATGGATAAGCCTGTGTGTGTGTGTGTGTGTGTGTGTGTGTGTGTGTGTGTGTGTGTGTGTGTGTGTGTGTGTGTGTGTGTGTGTGTGTGTGTGTGTGTGTGTGTGTGTGTGTGTGTGTGTGTGTGTGTGTGTGTGTGTGTGTGTGATCCGTTAATGTGTCAGGAAACGCTATGGCATCGGCGTCTGCCAGCGTGGATTCCAAGGCAGAGCTGACTGCTTTTCTGGAGAAGTGGGAGGAACAGCAGTTCAGCACAGAGGAGCTGGTTAACATCCTCACAAAGTGAGTTGTTTTGTTTTGTTGTTGCGCACAGCGAGCCATGCATTTCAATGCAGTTCTAAACGTGCAAACTCCTCTGTGTACAATTAAGCATACATGTTGTTATAAATGATAAACTTGCAGAATCTCTGAGTTGGTGGAGAGAGAGACGGAGGAATACCACAAAGCTGATCCAGATCCCTTCGATGACCGTCATCCTGGTACATCCTTGAACTCTACATGACACCAAATGGGGAGAAGAAACTTCTTTTTTAGAAAGAAGTGTATTTGGTTAATGTTTTTCTTCTGTGGCCTTTAGGGAGAGCTGATCCAGAATGTGTTTTAGGACATCTACTCAAGATCCTGTTCAAGAATGATGACTTCATGAATTCCGTAAGGCACAACCTGGAAGTGATGTATGGTCAGCCCTGTGACTCTCACGGTGAACGTTAATCTCATGTCGTCCCACTTGTGTTCCTTCCCAGCTGGTGAACAGCTATGTGATGATTAACAGAGACCTGTCCATTAACACGGCAGCCTGTCGCCTGCTGCAGAACATCATGCCGGGCCTGGAGACGGCTGTGGTCTTTCAAGAGAAGGTGTGACCTTTACAAAATCATGAAACATACTCGCTGATAACACACTTTCAAAACTCCTTCCCAGACGAAGCTTGGGTTCTACCTTGCCTAGTGTGATTATGTGTTTCTACTGGTTGACACTGTCCTGTTGTATATCACCCCCTCTTTGTTTTGGGCTTCAGGAAGGCATAGTTGAGAAGCTGTTCAAGTGGGCCCAGGAGGCTGAGCAGCCTCTTAGGATCTATGCCACTGGTCTGCTGGCGGGCGCCATGGAGAACCAGGACATCGCTGCCAACTACAGAGAGGAGAACTCTGTCCTGGTGGGTGATGGGGATTATTTAACTAGCAATGGGCAATCAAATAAGTTTGAATTGGTTTATAGTACATGGTTTGTATAGTGTGGGCGACCGTAGCCATGCTGTTGCTTTCACATCTTCCCAGGTACCTCTGATGCTGCAGCGGCTGCGTGAGCTCCAAGACGCAGAGAGCAGGCAGGAGTTCAAGCGGCCCAGTCCCAGGAAGAGCCTGAGCCAGCCGCTGCTCCCGCTGGACGAGGAGGCCGTCGACGGCGGGTTCGAGGACACGCCCTTCGGGGCGAGCAGGAACGGGGTCTCCCAGCGGGACGAGGAGAAGACCGAGGACGATGCGGCGGACAACGATTTCTCCTCTGCCGGCATGGAGGCGGAGAACGACGTGTCCTTCCGCCTCAGCTCCCCCCTCCGTAACGGCGGCCGAGCCAACCCTGCGGCGAAGACCATGATGAAGCCCATGTCCGCGCCCGGCTCGCTGACGCACCAGGACGTGCCGGACAGCGGCGGCTTCCTGAAGAGGAAGGCGGAGAGGGAGAGCGGCAAGAAGGCCAAGCAGAAGCTGCACTACTCGCTTCCCGATCCCGAGAGGAACTTTGGCGAACTCTCCAACAGCAGCTGGTCTGAGATGAGCCCCTGGGTGATCGGGGGCAACTACCACCTGTACCCTCTGACCCCGGAGATCGAGCAGAGGCTCATCCTGCAGTACCTCACGCCCCTCGGAGAGTATCAAGAGGTGAGGCTACGCACCACGGGGGGAATCCTGAATGAAATACAAAAACATAAGATACTGTTTATAATTGCACTCTGTAAACCAACCAGCAGATGTCAGTCTCCCTCCACTGACGTCAATGGAGAAGCCCTGTTAACAATGCTGTGCAGGATTATGTGACAACACTTGGACAATATAAAAGGCTACTCGACAAGCTGAACCTGTTCGCTCCACCCAACTTTAATGTAACCCAAATAAGCAATCCCAGGCAGGGGTTTTTGGTTGAAAGAGAGGACTGATAGAGGGTAGAGTGGGTTGTCTAGCAACCAGAAGGTTGCTGGTTCCATCCTCGGCTCCTCCTCTTAACCAACGGCAAGGGTTAGGTACAGTGGCCACCTCTGCACAATCTCTGTGGAGGGGCAATTGTTGCAATGGCTAAGTTGACCCATTTAAAGTGTCAATTGATTGACGGCCACCTAACTAGACAACCATTACATTGTGCAAATAACAGCTAACTAACTTGACACGATGACATTGCATGAAACAAATGTTTTTTCCCCCGTGTGATCTCCTGTAACAATACCACCAATAGCCACTAGACTGCAGCATAACAAAGCTTAGCTACATACTGTACACAGTATTAGTGGACAGCTACATCCAGGAGTTCATTGTATTGAATCTAAATCAATCCAGTGATCGCCCCAAAGAGGCGTTACTCCATGGAACACGACTGATTGGATGATAATCTGTAGATCATTCTAGTGTCGTAGAATGGGCTAAATAATGTGATAATATCTTCAATCCCACCCCTATAGTGAATAACGTTGTTTGGTCGTCGTTTGGTTAAACCTGAGTGTTTACGTCCGTTCCCCCCAGCTGCTGGCCGTGTTCATGCAGATGGGAGCCCGGGAGCTGCTGATGCACTACATGGACCTGAAGCAGACCAACGACGTGCAGCTGACCTTCGAGGCCCTCAAGGTGACCCCCTCGTGGCTCAACCTGTCGCAACACTGGCATCCCTTGAGCTTCAGGCTTGATGTTGTTGTGGTTGTTGTTTGCAGTACCTGGCGTCCCTGCTGCTGCATAAGAAGTTTGCGGCGGAGTTTGTGGCTCAGGGCGGCGTGCAGAAGCTGCTGGAGATCCCCCGGCCCTCGATGGCAGCCACGGGAGTGTCCCTTTGTCTGTACTACTTGGCCTACAACCAGGACGCCATGGAGAGGGTATGACAAAGGGCAACGAAACCACCCAGATCTGGGATTTGTATTGATTCTTGAGTGTCCTGAGTGTGTGTGTGTGTGTGTCTCCTCTCCCAAGGTGTGCATGTTGCCAGCCTCCATCCTGTCCGACGTGGTGGGCTACACCCTGTGGCTGCTGGAGTGTTCCCACGCCTCGGGCTGCTGCCACGCCACCATGTTCTTCTCCATCTCCTTCTCCTTCCGCGCCGTCCTGGAGCTCTTCGACCGCCAAGACGGCCTCCGCCGCCTGGTCAACCTGGTAGGGACACGCCGGAGGTTCCGGTGTCTGGTTCACCGTGTCCCGGAACCTCCCGGAACATAGGTGCCGTGAGGCAGTACGATGGGGAGAGGGCCATAGATTTCAGGATGTCAAATGATCCGATGCAAATGGTTTTTGATGTGGCGCGTTGTGTACGTTCACAACCAACCGTCTTCACATGGAGACTGGAAGTAGGAAGATATATATATTAAAACAATTTTATATATATATATATATATATATATATATCTCAATCATATATATTTATTAGTATTTTATTAGTATTTATTAGTATTTTATTACTGCCAATTTGCACTATACGTATTGTTGTGTATTGTATATACCTACATATTACTGTAATAATACTGTAAATTGTGCAATTTATCTGTCAATACATTTAGATTTCATTTAGATTTCATTTAGTTATATTTTGTTTATACTAGTTTAGTTAGTAGTTTTTAGCTTTTAGGTATTGGTATATTTTGTGTGTATTTATTCCCCCTGTTTCAACTGTTCACCTTAATTTCCCTCGGGATAAATAAAGTCATCTTGAATCTTGATCTTTATATATTTATAAAAATAAATGCTTGCAAACAATACATTTGTGAAAGCGTTTCCATAATCCCCTATCGAGATATGTGACTCACTGACAATGTCAACATCTACTATCGTACTATTCTTAAATGTATTTTCCGTTTAAGATAAGTACACTGGAAATCCTCAACCCCGAAGACCAGGGGGCGCTACTGAGTGACGACGAGATCTTCTCCAGCCGACAGACGGCCAAACACACCTGCATGGCCCTGCGCAGGTACTTCGAGGCCCACCTGGCCATCAAGGTTGAGCACGTCAAGCAGTCCCTGCAGCGCACTGAAGGGGGCGCCCCTGTCCACTCCCAGCCTTACTACAAGGTAAATGGACGGAGAGAGAGGAGCGGTGGTGGAAGTGATGAAAGAGAAGGTACAATATGCAGCATTTTTTTGGTTTGAAATGTTCTCTAAAACATGTTCCTGCCATGTAGACACTAACTTTAAGCTGACCGGGATCTTGGTCCGTTGTTCCCATTGCTGCAGCAGCATAGAGAAATAATGTTTAAAACATTTTTTTTTAGCAAGCCTCACTTTTTTGAGGGTCAAAATCTTCCTTAAAAATGTACACTGGAGCTGAAATGGCAGATCTTGCATATTGTACCTATTGTATCCTGCATAACCCCTGCCGCAACTGATGTATGTGATTGCTGTCTCATCCCACTGTGTCATATAGTGACACCTGTATAACACGTGCATTTATGGAATGGAAGATATGACGATATGACTGGATGTTTCCCTCCCGTTTCCCCTCCTCCTCCCAGGCGGTGAGCTACACCCATGAGCAGGTGGTGGAGATGATGGAGTTCCTCATCGAGTATGGCCCATTGCGGCTCTACTGGGAGCCCGCCGAGGTGTTCCACCGGCTCTCCTGCGTGCAGCTCCTCCTGCAGCTGATCTCCATCGCCTGTAACTGGAGGACCTACTACGGCAGGTAGGGGCCATGCCGAGCATCCTCCTTCCTCCTTCCTCCTTCCTCCAGGCTGCACTTCCTGCTCTCCCTTCCTGTTCGATTGTTGCTGTTCCTCCCTCTGTTGGTACGTTTGTCTGTCTGTCTGATCGTAAAAGATGACTCAAAAAGTGTACGGAATTGGACAAAACCTGGTGGTTAGATGTCTTATGGGCAAAGGAACAATTTATTCGATTTTGGCGCAGATCCGACTCCGGATCCGGGGGACTTGTTGGTGCGGTGGAGCCTCTACTGTTAATAACGTCAGGCTCTACCGATGGATTCCCTTCTCAGGAGTGACACGGTCCGCTACGCCCTGGACATTCTCAGCATGCTGACAGTCGTCCCCAAGGTCCAGCTCTTATTGGCCGGCGCTGTGGTGGTCCTGGATGAGGGCGGGTCCACCGTGTCCACCGTCGGTACGTGTTGAGAAGCACGCAGTGTGCCGACACTGTGGTTGTCTGTCTATATGCTGAGTAATGCAATGTGATGGACATCTATGGTGTTATTGTAGTATATTGCAGTGATTTAATGATGATGGTGTCTGGCTGTAGGAGTGTTTATATAGTGGTGCTGTGTGTTATTAAGTAGTTCTGATCGCAGTTCAGGTCATGGATTATGCTAACTGGCAGATTATCAACAATGCAAAACATCTGTTGCACACTGTGGTTGTCAGCATCCGATCGACAGAGGGCTGGGTGACATGAAAATGTATTATCACCTTATAATTATGGGTCGTTTTACACACTGAACACTTACATATATACATAATATACATATCACACTATGTTAACTATTTAGAATGGTATTTTGAATGAATAAGCAAACTGTCCTCAATGAGGGTCAGTACATGGCAGTATAAGGATATTTAAAGTATGGTTTCGGACTACAGCTGGTTTTCCTTTCTCATTGATGTTTCAAAGGGCATATCTTCTCATCATTATTCATTAAGACGGTAAAACCGGGTCAGATAAGTCGATACAATACGCTAAAACGATAAACTGAATCAACAACACTTGGAACGCTTACTCCCCATTCACTCACGCATTCTGAATTTTAACAGGTCACTACCTGTTGATACTACTGTGTGTGTGTGTGTGTATATATATCTATATATAGATATATATATTTATATAGATATATAGATAGATATATATATACTGCAGGGGTATGCAGTTATATCAACAGTTGTAAATAAATAAATAAACAGTAAAAATGTATATTTTTATTAGTGCAAGGTAGTGCAATACTACAGAAAAAATGTTTCCCAGTTAATCTTTTTGTGTCGGTAAGCGGCACCATGGAACGTACTGCTTTCACCGACCTCTGACCTCCTGACCTCAGGGATGAGCATCGTCCTGATGGTGGCGGAGGGCGAGGTGTTGGTCAGCGACGCCGAGGTCCAGAAGTCGGCCCTCCAGGTGGTCACCAACTGCGTGTGCGCTCCAGACAAACGCGTCTCTAGCATCGGCAAGTTCATCGCAGGCAGCGCTCGCCGGCGCCTCCCGCAGCAGACCAGGTCCAGCGAGGGCGTGCTCGCCAAGATGTGGAACGTGGTGCAGTCCAACAACGGCATCAAGGTGCTTTGGAACACCTTACGGGCGTACACGCTTACCTCCCCGCGCCCAGCCACGCGGCCCTCGTCTTCTGTCTCCGATGCTGTTCTCTCACGCCTCCCTTTTCCATTTCTATTCTCTTTCTGACCACTAGGTTCTCCTGTCCTTGCTCATGGTGAAGATGCCCATCACGGATGCGGACCAGATCCGGGCGCTGGCCTGCAAGGCCCTGGTGGGCCTGTCCCGCTCCGCCTCGGTCCGGCAGATCATCAGCAAGCTGCCGCTGTTCAGCAGTGGACACATCCAACAGCTGATGAAGGAGCCCGTGCTGCAGGACAAGCGCAACGAGCACGTCAAGTTCTGCAAGTTCGCGGCAGAGCTGATCGAGCGCATCTCCGGCAAGCCGCTGCTGATCGGCACGGACGTGTCGCTGGCCTGGCTGCAGAGAGCCAGCGTGGTCGCGCGCTCCCGCATCTCCTTCCCCGAGAAGGAGCTCCTGTTGCTCATCCGCAACCACCTGGTGACCAAGGGCCTGAGCCACACGGCCAACACCCTGACCAAGGAGGCCGACCTCCCCGTGGCCGTGCTCTCCCACCAGGCGCACCCCACCTCCGCCTTCCCCCCCGCGGCAGCCCCGCCCGCCTCGGCCGCGTCCGCCTCGGCCTCCGTTCTCCCGCGGACGCCGCGGCTCGCCAACGGCGTTTTGGCGAGGCACGCCTCCGCCGTCGCCGCCATGTCCGTTCACGCGCAGCAGAGCCGCGGCCCCCCTGCCGTGCCCCAGCCCCCGCCACCGGCCGCCTCCCTCCTGGCCTCCCCCGCGTTCCCCTCCACCTCGGCGCTGGGCTCTCCGTTGCCCAGCCGCATCGCCTTCACCCGGGAGCGTGTGCCCGGCGCGCCCAGCTGCAAGAAGCCCCGGCCGCTGCGGCAGAAATCGGACCACGGCGCCTTCAGCCAGAGTCCCGCCGTCAAGAAGCAGCTGGACCGCCGGCTGCCGTCGCCACCGGCGCTGGACGGCATCATCACGGAGTACCTCCGGGAGCAGCACGCCCGCTGCAAGAACCCCGTGGCCACCTGCCCGCCCTTCTCCCTGTTCACGCCGCACCAGTGCCCCGAGCCCAAGCAGCGGCGCCAGGCGCCCAGCAGCTTCACGTCGAGACACACCCGGCGCGTCATCTACCCCAAGTACGGCGGGGTGGACGGGGGCTGCTTCGACAGACACCTGGTGTTCAGCAGGTGGGGCTTCAGCAATGGGGGGGGGGGCTGATCATCAGCGTTGTGTGTTTTGTGTAATGGTTTTCATTTTTGTTAAGAAATCCTTCAGCCCCGCACAAGCCTTATACATATTTCCATATTCAATCTCAATGTGCCATAATTAATGAAAATAACGTTGTGTTCTCATTTGTCGATTATGACGAATGCTACACAATAATTGCCAGAATATTAGATCATTGGTTGCGCCGCTAATGTGAATCTAAATCCGTCTTATTCACTGTAGACTAACCGTGTGACCTGCTGCTTGTGCAGGTGTCCATGATTTTAGGGCTGTCACTTCTCATTACCCCCGGAATAATCCAGCATTAAACCCATCGTTAGCTGCAGCCCTGTTTTGCATCTCTCCGCGGGCGTTTGGAAAACACGGTTTAGTGCTCTGCTCAGACCTCTTTGGGACTAAATCAGCCGTACAGCATGATGCTGCTATCACTACGGTGTCACTTTAAAATGCTTTTTGCACCATTCACCATATGTATATACTGTATCATTCATCAGACACTTTATATTTGTATTGTGTATAGTATAGTGTTATTATAGTATAGTAGATAGTATATAGTGTTTATAGTATAGTACAACATAGTATTGTTGTTGAAATTTTGAATGTGGGAGTGAACATTCCATTGTACTTGTTGCACACAGCCAATACATCTTGACTCTACAGACTAGCATTCTCAGTCAGTCAGTCTGTCAAGTTAGTGAAGCGTTCCTCGGACTATGTGTATTGAACAGTCCCTGTTTTGTGGGTCAGGTTCCGGCCCATCTCGGTGTTCCGCGAGGCCGAAGAGGACCAGAGCGACTTCATGTGCTGCGCCTTCTCGGCCCGCGAGCGCTTCCTGATGCTGGGCACCTGCACCGGCCAGCTGAAGCTGTACAACGTGTTCACCTGCCAGGAGGAGGCCAGCTACAACTGCCACACCTCGGCCATCACCAACCTGGAGCCTTCGCGGGTGGGTGTGGGGTGCGGGTGGACGTTGCACCGCTGTCCTCGTTGATAGCGTGTCTCCTGTCGGCTAATCTGGTCCCTTGTTTCTGTGTTTGTTTGTTTGTGTTTGTCGCTCCAATAGGACGGCTCCCTCTTGTTGACCTCTGCTTCGTGGAGCTACCCCCTGTCTGCCCTCTGGGGGATGAAGTCTGTGTTCATCATGAAGTGAGCTCTGCGACGGAGGCCTGTGCCGTTTGATTCATGCGGCGGTTTCACTTTAGTCTGTACACACGACGTGACGAACAAAGAGTGAAGCCATTGTGGAGTGCTATTGGTGTGAAGGACTGTTGAAGGTGTTGGCAGACTGCTGAGCCACACGCAGCGTGAGGAGAGGAATGTTTACAGAAGACAATGGGCACATCTCAACCTCACTCTTGTTGTTCCTGCAGGAGTCATAATAATACTACAGTCAACGTCTGCATGGTTTACTCAATCCTAGCGTCCGAATGTCTTCACTTCATGTGTATATTGAATTAGAGTTTCAAACAAGTAACTGCAAAAATGCTGTTTGTGTTTAAATGTGTAACACAGATTTGTTATTTACATTTGCAATTTAGACATTCCTTCTTGGGCGACCATTACGTGGAGTTCAGCAAGCTGTCTCAAGACCGGGTCATCGGCACCAAGGAACACGTGGCCAACGTAAGTTTACAAGTTTACAGGGTTTGAAGGTTGTGGGTTCGAATCTCATTGCTTTGTGTGTCATCTCACCAGTGGCAAACAAATACATATTGAACCTAGAAGGCCCTCATTAGAGCCCATACCTCCGCTACACCAATATGTCCCCTGGATCCAGTTTCGGATCCAGATCTGCGCCAAAATCAAATCGAGTGTTCCTTGGCCCATAAGTAATCTAACCACCAAGATGTGTCAAATTCCGTAGATAACTTTTTGAGTTCTCTTGCTGACGGAGGCGGAGCAGCACTTAGGCATTTTAACTCCAAGCTGAAAGGTTGTGGGTTCGAGCCCCCAATGTCCTCGGTTTCCCTTTTTAGCACGAGGTCTAACGTCCTAACCATGCACCTTTTATGTATGTATTTATTTATTATATATATATATATTATTTTTTTGTGAACATACGTCTAAATTCACCGTCGGGTGACTTTTGGATGAAAGACTTTTTCTAAATTACAAAACGCTCGTCTGTCACTCAAACTGTTGTTGGGTTCAGATCTACGACATCCAGACCGGCCAGAAGATGCTGACGCTAAACAACCCCGACCTGGCCAACAACTACAAGAGGAACTGCGCCACCTTCAACCCCACGGACGACCTGGTGCTGAACGACGGCGTGCTGTGGGACGTGCGCTCCGCCCAGGCCATCCACAAGTTCGACAAGTTCAACATGAACATCAGTGGCGTCTTCCACCCCAACTGCCTGGAGGTGGTCATCAACACGGAGATCGTATCCTTGGTGACCACTCGACCGCTTGTCTGTTGCTTCGGTAACGACAAACCATGTGTCTTTGTCCGGTAGTCATGGTAACTAGCATCATCCATCTTGGTCGGGGAACAAAGTAGAAAACTGTGTGTGTGTGTGTGTGTGTGTGTGTGTGTGTGTGTGTGTGTGTGTGTGTGTGTGTGTGTGTGTGTGTGTGTGTGTGTGTGTGTGTGTGTGTGTGTGTGTGTGTGTGTGTGTGTGTGTGTGTGTGTGTGTGTTGTGTGTGTGTGTGTGTGTGTGTGTGTGTGTGTGTGTGTGTGTGTGTGTGTGTGTGTGTGTGACAAGCTTATTATTGGGATGATGTCATTATGATGAATCTCATTTAGTATTTAAGTGAGTCTATTTTCTTATTTTTTATTTCCATTTTAGTTGTTGTTGAGTGTTGGTGGCTGATTTAATACAGTTTCACCAGAGCATAGAAACATAATATTAGGGGGATGAAATATTAGTTTTCTTTTTAGTTTTTTTCTTTTCCTCATCCATATCAAAATAGAACAGGTGCCGTATTATTTGAAAAGCCAAGTGTGTAAATGTGAAATGAAGACCTTCAGTTGTTCTTCTTCTGGCCCTCGTGGGTCTATTTCACGGGCGATGACATCCTCATTAAAATGCCACTTGTTCCTGAACCAAAGTTGCAGTGGGATCTGCGGACCTTCCATCTCCTGCACACGGTGCCCGCTCTGGACCAGTGTCGCATCGTCTTCAACAACAACGGCACCGTCATCTACGGAGGTAGAAACCTTGCATGAGGAGAGGTTCAACCTTGCCACCTTGCCATCCAATAGTTTTTTGGTGTTCTGTGTCAAGTGGATAGATGGAGTGTTAGATGGTGTGTGTGTATTTGTGTGTGCGTGTGCGCATGCAATATAGGTGCAAAAATGGCACCTATATTGTACCATATGGACCGAAGGATCAGTGCTGGCTTGGCAACCGGGAGAGCCAGATGGTTCACCAAAACCAGGACGTGTGTGGGTGTGTGTGTGTGTGTGTGTGTGTGTGTGTGTGTGTGTGTGTGTGTGTGTGTGTGTGTGTGTGTGTGTGTGTGTGTGTGTGTGTGTGTGTGTGTGTGTGTGTGTGTGTGTGTGTGTGTGTGTGTGTGTGTGTGTGTGTGTGTGTGTGTGGCCATAGACCACCTAGCAGCCACACCTGACGCGATACTTCCATAGTCTCTGGAGTCACTGGGTTGTCCGTGGCGTTCACAGCGATGCTGCAGGCGGACGACGAGGACGACATGATGGAGATGCAGATGAAGACGCCGTTTGGCTCCTCCTTTAGGACCTTCAACGCCACCGACTACAAACCGATCGGTGAGACCGGCCTTGGATGAGGATAAGGGACCACAAGACAACACACTCTGATCGGCACTTTGGTGAAAGTCTCTAATATCTAATTACTCATATCTTGTAATTATTTTTCTCCAGCCACAATTGATGTCAAGAGGAATATATTTGACCTTTGCACGGACACAAAGGACTGCTACTTGGCTGTGATCGAGGTGAGTACGCTATTCATTTATTTATATCGCCACTGATCATGCTGTTAAAACCAGCCCTTTTCACAGTGTATGTGTCTGTTTGTCTGTCTTTTCTCCTCCTGTCCCACAGAACCAAGACTCTGTCAACACAGACACTGTGTGCCGGCTGTACGAGGTCGGACGGCAGAGACTGGCGGAGGAAGAGGAGGAGGATGAGGAAGATCAGGTACATCGTCTAACTTCCTCTTCGCTCTCTCTTTTTCTCTCTCGTCTTGAATGACACTCTACTGGCGCCTTCGCTCTCCCCGAGTACAGAGCCGGCAGATCACGCTCCGAAGAAGTCATCCTGGCACACGGTCGGTTCCCCGGGTACCGGACGGGTACCTTCCCTCACGCTTGTTTCTTCTCAGGAGGAAGACGAGGACGAGGACGACGACTCCGACGAGGACGTGGACACAGACCCCCTGATGGCCGAGCTGGAGAACGACGAGGACGACAACGACACCTTCTCTCCCTCCGAGGGCGAGGACGAGGCCCGTCTCCTGGAGGACGACGGGGATGAGGAGGAGGACGATGATGAGGAGGATTCGGATAACGACCCGGGAGGGGAGAACGGTGAGTGACGGCTGTTGAAACGTTTGTCTACGGTGACGGCTACTAAGTTGGGGTTCCTCCCGATGGCTGGGGCCAGGTAAGGCCGCTTCAACCAGACTCTAATCAGTCTGACTGGGGCCAGGTGAGGCTGCTTCAACCAGACTCTAATCAGTCTGACTGGGGCCAGATGAGGCCGCTTCAACCAGACTCTAATCAGTCTGACTGTGGCCAGGTAAGGCCGCTTCAACCAGACTCTAATCAGTCTGACTGGGGCCAGGTGAGGCTGCTTCAACCAGACTCTAATCAGTCTGACTGGGGCCAGGTGAGGCTGCTTCAACCAGACTCTAATCAGTCTGACTGGGGCCAGGTGAGGCTGCTTCCACCAGACTCTAATCAGTCTGACTGGGGCCAGGTGAGGCTGCTTCAACCACACACACTCCAAAGGGGGGGTGGGTAAACAAGGTCTCAAAGGATGTGTTTGTAAAGCTGCTGTGTGGGTACTTTACGGTACTTTGTGGTACTTTACGGTACTTTGTGGTACTTTACGGTATGTACTCCCGCCATGGATCTCCTGCTCACGGAGTCTGCCTCAGGTCCTCCACTTCATAACTTGTCTGTTTCTTTGTCCGCCCGACAGACAGCTCCGACAATTCGGACCTGGAGGATGACATCATGTTGTCCCTGAACCAGTAAGGGAGGGAACCGGTGGGGGACCCCTCCACCGCTGAGGGGCCCGAGATCCAGAACGCCGGGACACGCTTGGGGCCCCGGATACGCTTTTGAAAGAAAAAAAAGGACCATAAGGTGATGTCAAGTTTGAGCAACTCTGAAGCCCTGGTGGGTTCCCTGGTCTGAAGCCCTGGTGGGTTCCTGGTCTGAACCCCTGGTGGGTTCCTGGTCTGGTCTGCTCCATGAGAACTCTCTCAGACGTCTCCAGACCGGCGGGGCGGCGAGCAACGAGGAGAAACACACAGAAAAACAAACAACGCACATAAACTTTCTGGGCAGAAACATGGTTTTGTAAATGATTATAGTTTTATATATATATCTATCTATATATATATAAAGAAACATTGGAGATGTGAAAAACATTGAGGGGAAAAAAAAGAAAAAAAGACACATTTGTATTCCAGGTAATTTTTCTACAGCGTCAGCACTGCTCTTCCGGGGTCAAGAGTTTGACTCTCGTTTCTCCAGACCTCGTCTTCCTGACCTCCTCTTCCTAGCGGTCGATGACCCCCTCTTCCTAGCGGTCGATGACCCCCTCTTCCTAGCGGTCGATGACCCCCTCTTCCTAGCGGTCGGTGACCCCTCTTCCTAGCGGTCGGTGACCCGGCCTTTCTATGTGCCATGTGCTGTGAGAACCACCAGGTGTGCTGAACCTAGCTCACCTAACACACCATAAACTTCCACAGCCGTACGTTTGCCGTTAAATAAACAAAACAAACCCCTGTGATGAACGATGAACGCTTGTGGTGCCACTCTAGCAATAGCCTCTCGATTGGATTGTAATGGAATTCTAATGGAATTCTAATAACTCACCTGCGGCTCAAACAAAAGTGCCACGAGTTTGGACACGGTGTGTTTGTGTGTGGGTGTTCATTCTTACCGCCACGTGTCCAGGCCTTAACTCCCTCCTGCAGCCTCACAGCCTCCTTCAGTGCTTCCACGTGTGGTCGGGGCCTCGCCTCGCTCCTATGAAGACGAGAGTCGTCATAGAGGTGCTTCTGAGCGTTGGCCCCGCTGTGTCACAGACACACAGGCACAAACACGTGTGCTAACGGTTGGTACATCCCTACCAGTTGGTGCACCCCTACAGAGTTGGTACTTCCCTTGGACTGAATATTAAGTACCAACGAGGTGGGGTGGATATCAGTGGTTTGGGATGATGTGAACTACGAATGCACCTTTTTTAACCTTGTTTCTATTTTAGCGTTGCTGTTGGCCTTGTTGAATGGGTTTAACTGAATGGGGCCGGTGTGACTCGTTGGTGTTCCTCCTTCTGAACGAGTCTACGAAGGTGTGAACGCATTTCAAATGCTTTAATTGCATACTTTGAATGCGTTTTTCTGCTTCCCGTGTTTTTGAGTTCACTCTGACCCATTTGTTGTTGTTTTTTCTTACAAAGATTTATTGTTGACATTTTTTTAGATGGTTTCTGTACAGCTTGTATGTATCTAAAGTATTTTTACAATAAATAAAAAGGTCAAAAATATTGCAGCATGTCCGATATCTTTTTTTGTTTATATCTAAACCTGGAGTATTGAATCTTCTTTATTGGTCACACACATGTGAACACACACAGTGAAATGGGTTTCTCTGCATTTGACCCATCCTGGTATTAGGAGCAGTGGGCAGCTATTGTATATACAGCTGCCCGGGGAGCAGTGGAGGGGTCTGGTGCCTTGATCAAGGGCCCCTCGGCAGGGCCCAGGAGGCGAACTGGCACCCTTTATCAAAGTTCCAGTTCTCACTCGTACTTGGTCCGTTTCGGGGACTTGAACCGGCGACCCTCTGGTTCCCAAGCCGAGTCCCAGCAGACTGAGCTGCTGCCGTCCACCATTTTAGTCACAATTTCCTTTTGGAAAATCAAAAGCTAAATGTGCGAAAATGTTTTGTGTACACGTACACGACACGTTTATGCACATGTCGTACACGACACGTTTATGCACATGTCGTACACGACACGTTTATGCACATGTCGCACACGACACGTTTATGCACATGTCGTACACGACACGTTTATGCACATGTCGTACACGACACGTTTATGCACATGTCGCACACGACACGTTTATGCACATGTCGCGCACGTTTTCTTCCAACAATAGCGGAGCAGGAAGAATGGTTGGTTGATTGTTTTGTGTGCGTGTCAAATGGATGATTGACAAGAACCCATGGTTGTTATTAACTGATCAGCACTCTCTCTCTCGGAGTGAGACGACTCATCCTTAAAACTCCCTTTAAACTGTCATGATTTAGAATAGCGGCAGAATGATCGCACGGCCGTGGACCTCGGAGGTATGAAGTCACAGAAAGTACATAAAGCATATCCTGTGTAGACCATAGACCACCTCTATGTTCCACTTGGGAGTAAATGTACTGCAATTACACAGCGCTTTTTCACATCTGTGACCACTCAAAGCCATTCACTAGAGTCGTAAGACGCATTCATACACCGACGGCGTCGACAGCCAGCTGGTCGAGAGCAGTATGGATCAGGCTTCTTGCTCAGGGGGGGCCAGGTGGAACCAGGGGGTTTGGAACAGGCAACCTTCCGGTTACCGGACAACACGCTCCTCCTGCTGAGCCTCTGCCACGTGTGTGATGGACAGGTGGAGGTATGGAAAACAAACACTTGGGTTCTTCATTCATACGTTCATCTTTCTGATATCAGAAATAGAAAGAAGCTTAAATAGACATTAGTCACAAGCATGAAGGTGCGTGTGTGTTGGAACTGGTCCAGTACCATTAAGTGAAGGGCTTGCCTGGACGAGAGTGTCCGTGTTGGGCTGGTCGGTTGTGGGACTTACTGTACCAAGGCCTCTGGATTGCAGCAGTGGAACAATAGTGTCCTGGAATACAAAAATGATGTTTTACTCCAAAGATGAATTATGTAAATATTACTGAAGAGCAGCCAGGGTGAATATAACAAAACAAGACACTGCTGCAATTGGCATGGTGCATAAAATGTAAATGTACCATTGATAGCGAACATGATAGCACAGTGAATTAGATTATTATAATTGTTTGGGCTTTTGTATATATCTTTTGTATATATCTTTTTTTGTTTCAGACTTCCCAGTAAATATATTCATACGTGCACAATGCATCTTAGATGTGACCTCAGCTGCCGTTTGGTATTTAAGTAATCGGTGTTAAATTTATGACATTGCATTTGCATAATTATCATTCACTGTAATTACCTTTAAAAAATCACATTTTCCCAGAGGTTGACGCAATTATCTTACGTTCAACTGTTAATCACCTTCTCCTTCCTGTGTCGTGCTGATTAACCGGGAGTCATTCAGAGTCTCTTGGTGCGCTGGAGTGTGTCTGTTGTTAACCATAAGTAACGCTAATAAGACCATAAGTAACGTTAGTAAGACCATAAGTAATGTTTTAGTCTGTTAGTAAGACCATAAGTAACGCTAGTAAGACCATAAGTTACGTTAGTAAGACCATAAGTAACGTTAGTAAGACCATAAGTAACGTTAGTAAGACCATAAGTAACACTAGTAAGCCCATAAGTAAAGTTAGTAAGACCATAAGTAATGGCTCAGTCTGTTACTTATGTTTGTTACAGTCGGTTACTCAGTCTGTAACATAAGTAATGTTAGTAAGACCATCAGTAACGCTAGTAAGACTGTAAGTAACGCTAGTAAGACAATAAGTAACGTTTCAGTCTGTTAGTAAGACCATAAGTAACGCTTGTAAGACAAAAAGTCACGTTAGTTAGACCATAAGTAACGTTAGTAAGACCATAAGTAACGTTAGTAAGACCATAAGTAACACTAGTAAGACCATAAGTAAAGTTAGTAAGACCATAAGTAACGGCTCAGTCTGTTACTTATGTTTGTTACAGTCTGTTACTCAGTCTGTAACATAAGTAATGTTAGTAAGACCATTAGTAACGCTAGTAAGACCATCAGTAACGGTAGTAAGACCATAAGTAACGCTAGTAAGACAGTAAGTAACGTTAGTAAGACAATAAGTAACGTTTCAGTCTGTTAGTAAGACAGTAAGTAATGTTGTAAGGCCATAAGTAACGTTAGTAAGACGGTAAGTAACGTTAGTAAGACAATAAGTAATGTTTCAGTCTGTTAGTAAGACCATAAGTAACGCTTGTAAGACAAAAAGTCACGTTAGTTAGACCATAAGTAACGTTAGTAAGACCATAAGTAAAGTTAGTAAGACCATAAGTAACGTTAGTAAGACCATAAGTAACACTAGTAAGACCATAAGTAAAGTTAGTAAGACCATAAGTAACGGCTCAGTCTGTTAGTAAGACCATAAGTAACGCTTGTAAGACAAAAAGTCACGTTAGTTAGACCATAAGTAACGTTAGTAAGACCATAAGTAACGTTAGTAAGACCATAAGTAACGTTAGTAAGACCATAAGTAACACTAGTAAGACCATCAGTAACGGTAGTAAGACCATAAGTAACGCTAGTAAGACAGTAAGTAACGTTAGTAAGACAATAAGTAACGTTTCAGTCTGTTAGTAAGACAGTAAGTAACGTTGGTAAGGCCATAAGTAACGTTAGTAAGACGGTAAGTAACGTTAGTAAGACAATAAGTAATGTTTCAGTCTGTTAGTAAGACCATAAGACAATAAGTAACGTTAGCAAGACAATAAGTAACATTGGTTAGACAATAAATAACGTTGGTTGGACAGTAAGTAACGTTGGTAAGACCATAAGTAACGTTAGTAAGACCATAAGTAACGTTTCAGTCTGTTAGTAAGACCATAAGTAACGTTAGTAAGACCATAAGTAACGTTTCAGTCTGTTAGTAAGACCATAAGTAACGTTAGTAAGACAATAAGTAACGTTAGTAAGACCATAAGTAACACTAGTAAGACCATAAGTAACATTAGTAAGACAATAAGTAAGGCTAGTAAGACCATAAGTAACGCTTGTAAGACCATAAGTAACACTAGTAAGACCATAAGTAACATTAGTAAGACAATAAGTAACATTAGTAAGACCATAAGTAACACTAGTAAGACCATAAGTAACGTTAGTAAGACCATAAGTAACGTTAGTAAGACAGTAAGTAACGTTAGTAAGACCATAAGTAACGTTTTAGTCTGTTGTTAGTAAGACCATAAGTAACGTTGGTAAGACAATAAGTAACGTTAGTAAGACAATAAGTAACGTTAGTAAGACCATAAGTAATGCTAGTAAGACCATAAGTAACATTAGTAAGACAATAAGTAACGTTTTAGTCTGTTGTTAGTAAGACCATAAGTAACGTTAGTAAGACAATAAGTAACACTAGTAAGACCATAAGTAACACTAGTAAGACCATAAGTAACATTAGTAAGACAATAAGTAACGGTAGTAAGACCATAAGTAGCGCTAGTAAGACCATCAGTAACGGTAGTAAGACCATAAGTAACGCTAGTAAGACAGTAAGTAACGTTAGTAAGACAATAAGTAACGTTTCAGTCTGTTAGTAAGACAGTAAGTAATGTTGTAAGGCCATAAGTAACGTTAGTAAGACGGTAAGTAACGTTAGTAAGACAATAAGTAATGTTTCAGTCTGTTAGTAAGACCATAAGTAACGCTTGTAAGACAAAAAGTCACGTTAGTTAGACCATAAGTAACGTTAGTAAGACCATAAGTAAAGTTAGTAAGACCATAAGTAACGTTAGTAAGACCATAAGTAACACTAGTAAGACCATAAGTAAAGTTAGTAAGACCATAAGTAACGGCTCAGTCTGTTAGTAAGACCATAAGTAACGCTTGTAAGACAAAAGTCACGTTAGTTAGACCATAAGTAACGTTAGTAAGACCATAAGTAACGTTAGTAAGACCATAAGTAACGTTAGTAAGACCATAAGTAACACTAGTAAGACCATCAGTAACGGTAGTAAGACCATAAGTAACGCTAGTAAGACAGTAAGTAACGTTAGTAAGACAATAAGTAACGTTTCAGTCTGTTAGTAAGACAGTAAGTAACGTTGGTAAGGCCATAAGTAACGTTAGTAAGACGGTAAGTAACGTTAGTAAGACAATAAGTAATGTTTCAGTCTGTTAGTAAGACCATAAGACAATAAGTAACGTTAGCAAGACAATAAGTAACATTGGTTAGACAATAAATAACGTTGGTTGGACAGTAAGTAACGTTGGTAAGACCATAAGTAACGTTAGTAAGACCATAAGTAACGTTTCAGTCTGTTAGTAAGACCATAAGTAACGTTAGTAAGACCATAAGTAACGTTTCAGTCTGTTAGTAAGACCATAAGTAACGTTAGTAAGACAATAAGTAACGTTAGTAAGACCATAAGTAACACTAGTAAGACCATAAGTAACATTAGTAAGACAATAAGTAAGGCTAGTAAGACCATAAGTAACGCTTGTAAGACCATAAGTAACACTAGTAAGACCATAAGTAACATTAGTAAGACAATAAGTAACATTAGTAAGACCATAAGTAACACTAGTAAGACCATAAGTAACGTTAGTAAGACCATAAGTAACGTTAGTAAGACAGTAAGTAACGTTAGTAAGACCATAAGTAACGTTTTAGTCTGTTGTTAGTAAGACCATAAGTAACGTTGGTAAGACAATAAGTAACGTTAGTAAGACAATAAGTAACGTTAGTAAGACCATAAGTAATGCTAGTAAGACCATAAGTAACATTAGTAAGACAATAAGTAACGTTTTAGTCTGTTGTTAGTAAGACCATAAGTAACGTTAGTAAGACAATAAGTAACACTAGTAAGACCATAAGTAACACTAGTAAGACCATAAGTAACATTAGTAAGACAATAAGTAACGGTAGTAAGACCATAAGTAGCGCTAGTAAGACCATAAGTAACGCTAGTAAGACCATAAGTAGCGCTAGTAAGACCATAAGTAACGCTTGTAAGACCATAAGTAACACTATTAAGACCGTAAGTAACGTTAGTAAGACAATAAGTAACGTTAGTAAGACAGTAAGTAACGTTAGTAAGACCATAAGTAACGTTGGTAAGACCATAAGTAACGTTTGTAAGACCATAAGTAACGTTTGCAAGACCATAAGTAACACTAGTAAGACCATAAGTAACATTAGTAAGACCATAAGTAACGTTAGTAAGACAGTAAGTAACGTTAGTAAGAGCATAAGTAACACTAGTAAGACCATAAGTAACGTTAGTAAGACCATAAGTAACGCTAGTAAGACAGTAAGTAACGTTAGTAAGACAATAAGTAACGTTTAAGTCTGTTAGTAAGACCATAAGTAACGTTTGTAAGACAAAAAGTCACGTTAGTTAGACCATAAGTCACATTAGTTAGACCATAAGTAACATTAGTAAGACAATAAGTAACGTTTCGGTCTGTTAGTAAGACCATAAGTAACGTTAGTAAGACCATTAGTCACAGCTCAGTCTGTTGTTAGTCAGACCATAAGTAACGTTAGTAAGACCATAAGTAACAGCTCAGTCTGTTGTTAGTCAGACCAAGAGTAACGTTAGTAAGACCATAAGTAACAGCTCAGTCTGTTGTTAGTGAGGAGGTTATGTTTTCTCCCCTGTTTGTGTCTTTGTTTGTCTGTTTATTTGTTTGTCTGTTAGCAGAAAAGCACAAAAAGTTATGAACAGAATGGAACTACCACCACCAGAACCTGGTGGTTGAATTACGTATCGGCCAAGGAACGGTTCAGAACGCGGATTTTGGCGCAGATCTGGATCCTATTTTTGGACTTGTTGGTGAGGCAGAGGTATGCGCCTGATTTCTGAGTGCCCTAGTTGGAAATATTGCTTTGTCTGGATCTTTTGAAAGTGGTAAACTGCTGATCTGGGAGAGATTGACCGCTCATCCTTCACATGTAGAGAGGTCTTCATAGCAGGTGACATCTGTAGATGCAATCTAATTGACCCAATACAGAGCCTGTACACTGCTCTGCTCTTCTTCTTCTTCTGGAAAAAATGCCTTGAAGAGTGCCTTGCACATGGGTCAGCATGGGTGCTTTTCCCAAGTGATGTGAGAGAGGAGGTGAGAGGGGGGTGAGAGAGAGAGAGGGGGTGAGAGGGGGGTGAGAGAGAGAGAGAGAGAGAGAGAGAGAGAGAGAGGAGGGGGGAGGGAGGGAGAGAGACAGATAGAGAAGGGGATAGAGAGAGAGGGGGGAGAGAGAGAGAGAGAGAGAGAGAGAGAGAGAGAGAGAGAGAGAGAGAGAGAGAGAGAGAGAGAGAGAGAGAGAGAGAGAGAGAGAGAGAGGGGGGGGGAGAGAGAGGGAGAAAGAGAGAGAGAGAGGGGGGAGAGAGAGAGTGAGAGGGAGAGAGAGAGAGAGGCGGAGAGAGAGAGAGAGAGAGAGAGAGAGAGAGAGAGAGAGAGCGAGAGAGAGAGGGGCGGAGAGAGAGAGGAGAGAGAGAGGGGAGAGAGAGAGAGGGGAGAGAGAGAGAGAGAGAGAGACGATGCAGACACCGCTTGACACCTCACAGTGTTGACAATCCCAGAGTCATGTGACGAGTGTGAATGAAGATGGCGCAGCAGCTCAACGCTGTATTGCAGCTTGCTCATATTCTCTTGCACCACGCCGGGCCGGACCGGGGCTACTAACCACCCGCATGTGTTTTGGATCTCCCCCCCCCCCCTCCCCCCCCCGTCCCCCCCCCGTCCTCCCCCCGTCCTCCCCCCGTCCGTCCATCCATCCATCCGTCCGTCCGTCCGTCCTCCATCCATCCATCCTGGTCGGTGTATATCTCATAGACTTCATTCAATTTAGAAGAGGACCGACTCGAGGACCGAAACCAAATTAAATCAATAACTCAATTCATAAATGTACACCGTACAAGAAAAATATACTAATAAAAAATTCAAAATAAATGTCCATATAAGAAAAATATACAAATAATATTTTTGTTTAAATGTCCATATAAGAAAAATATACAAAATAATATATATTTTTAAATGTCCATATAAGAAAAATATACTAATAAAAAAATAATAATAAATGTCCATATAAGAAAAATATAATAATAAAATAAATAATAAATGTCCATACAAGAAAAATATACAAATAAAAATAATAATAAATGTCCATATAAGAAAAATATAATAATAAAATAATAATAAATGTCCATACAAGAAAATATACAAATAAAAAATAATAATAAATGTCCATATAAGAAAAATATACCAAAAAAAAAAAAAAAAGTCCATATAAGAATATATATATTATATATATATATATATATATATTATTATTAATAATATAATATTATTAATAAAATAATAATAAACTTTCCACTGATCCTACTGGAAATGCGGCTGTAATATTAATATAAGCGTCGCGAGGATCAAATACGGTGTGTGTGTGTGTGTGTCTGTTCGAGAGGTGGACACACACACACACACACACACACACACACACACACACACACACACACACACACACACACACACACACACACACACACACACACACACACACACACACTCGTCGGGTGGACCCGAGGAGACCCGAAGCCCGACCGACCGACCGACCGACCGACCGACCCACCATGGTCCCTTTTCACCAGCCGCCGTTCGGAGACTCGTATCCCGGGCGAGACGCGCATCTCGACGCGTGAGGAGGAGAGGAGACAGAACAGCATCAGCAGCATCATCAGCATCATCAGCATCATCATCGTTCATTCGTAGTCCTCTTAGACCACATTTAGCATCCTCCTCCTCCTCCTCCTCCTCCTCCTCCTCCTCCTCCTCCTCCTCCTCCTCCTCCGGTCGGGGTATCGACATGATGTGACTCGGTCTGCTTGGAAGGCAAACAACCCGAATATGTGGATACCGACAGAAGAGGAGAAGATCGGCGTCGGTGAGTTAATAAGCCCTTATCGATTGATTTCGGTCACAATTGTTTTTTAACGGTGACTTTTAGATATATCCAACGCTGGTTGAAGGCATTTATCTACACATAACACAACACCCGCTCAACACCCAACACTCAATTGTTGCCATCGACGTGTGGCATAAGATGTCGTATATATAGAGACACCATTTGATTTAGACTTTGCATATGATAGGGCTGTGGGAGAAAAAATATACATAGCTCTGCCTACAGCTGAGAAACCATTGGTTTACATACATGGTCAGTGACTGCATGAGAGAGAGAGAGGGAGAGAGAGAGAGAGAGAGAGAGAGAGAGAGAGAGAGAGAGAGAGAGAGAGAGAGAGAGAGAGAGAGAGAGAGAGAGAGAGAGAGAGGGAGAGAGAGAAATTGCGTGGGATGATTCAATCCATACAGCCCCTAGGATACTACCGCCACGGAGGATGTCTGCAACGCCGTTATGATGACACACACACACACACACACACACACATCTCACGTCCAGTGTTGTAGTGGGGATGAGGGAACATGCATGCGTCAACCCAGCGGTATAACGCTTCATGTTAAGTTTCATGTAGTCTTTGAAGAAGAAGAGCTCTATCGTGAGAGAAAAATGGGTGCGATTCACGCTTCGACCACGAGGGGGCAGTGACGCGCCCTGTCCCTCCAACAGGTGTAGGCTGCTGGTGGAGCTGGTGGTGGAGGAGTAAGCAGAGCCACAGCAGGCCTACTGCTGCGACAGATGCACGAATGCCTTGTTGTTGTTGTTATTATTATTATTATTATTATTATTATTTATTATTGCATGGTGAACGGTTCAACTTGCACCATTCACCGTGTTGCACGGCCACGCTCTTATTAGCGCCACGCCGATGATACTACTAGTCGTTAGAGACGCCGACGTGATGCGAGCGATCCGAGCCGCTGAATGAGTCACGTCCAGATGCTCCTCCTCCTCCTCCTCATCATCACCACAGCGGGTGGTCTGCTACTCGCTTCTCCGCCGTGATGGTGCTTCGTGATGGTGGGGCTGCGCACAAGTTTGAACCCACCGTGGGAATAACCACAGCGACCAGTGTGAGTGAGCGAGGAGGAGGAGGAGGAGGAGGAGGTGGAGGAGGAGGAGGAGGAGGGAGCAACAGATCACGGCTACCTACCTCCGCATCCATTCGGTTGGAGTGTGATAGTGCTCTCCGTGGTGCTGAAATACGGCCGCGTCCCTCTTAATGGGGGAGACGGGGAGGGGGTGTGTGTGTGTGTGGGGGGGGACGACGACGACGATGATCAGCTCACAGAGACCATTTTATATAGTCTATGGTCGAGACTCGTGTGTGTGTGTGTGTGAGTGGTTGTGATGCATCATTGTACACACACACACACACACACACACACACACACACACACACACACACACACACACACACACACACACACACACACACACACACACACACACACACACACACACACACACACACACACACACAAACACACACACACACACACACTCTTTGATGATTACCTCAATCAACCGTACTATAGGTTTACACTCAATCAATCAATTTCTAGTATTGATCCTGTCATAAACTGGTTGCGTTGAACTATTACTGGATGGCTAGTTGAAATAGTACATTGTGGAACCACAGGTTGTTGATGTGGTTGAATGGAACGTCTGTGACGTATTTAACCCACGCCTTCCTGGTCTTAGAACCGCACTCAAGGCTGAACAGTAAGAGAGAAGAACCTCCCCACATGCCTCACATTCTCCGGTTCTCCGATATTGGAGCATTTATTAAAGACGAGTGCATCCAAAGTTGAGGTCACTGTGAACTATTTGGCTCACAATTTGGTCGATAACATAAAAGCATAAATAAAGCACACACACACACAAGTTAAATACACACACACACACACACACACACACACACACACACACACACACACACACACACACACTTCTATGCATCTGTTTTGAGAGAGAGAGAGAGAGAGAGAGAGAGAGAGAGAGAGAGAGAGAGAGAGAGAGAGAGAGAGAGAGAGAGAGAGAGAGAGGGAGGGAGGGAGGGAGGGAGGGAGGGAGGGAGGGAGGGATGGAGAGAGAGAGAGTATTGTGATTATGTTGGCTCTGAAAGTAGATTAAAGGTCCATTATGGGCTCTTTACATCTGCGTCCCCGCTAGAGGTGAGTGGATGAGGGTGTACAGGTAGGAGCTAGAGGTGAGTGGATGAGGGTGTACAGGTAGGAGCTAGAGGTGAGTGGATGAGGGTGTACAGGTAGGAGCTAGAGGTGAGTGGATGAGGGTGTACAGGTAGGAGCTAGAGGTGAGTGGATGAGGGTGTACAGGTAGGAGCTTGAAGTGAGTGGATGAGGGTGTACAGGTAGGAGCTAGAGGTGAGTGGATGAGGGTGTACAGGTAGGAGCTAGAGGTGAGTGGATGAGGGTGTACAGGTAGGAGCTAGAGGTGAGTGGATGAGGGTGTACAGGTAGGAGCTAGAGGTGAGTGGATGAGGGTGTACAGGTAGGAGCTAGAGGTGAGTGGATGAGGGTGTACAGGTAGGAGCTAGAGGTGAGTGGATGAGGGTGTACAGGTAGGAGCTAGAGGTGAGTGGATGAGGGTGTACAGGTAGGAGCTAGAGGTGAGTGGATGAGGGTGTACAGGTAGGAGCTAGAGGTGAGTGGATGAGGGTGTACAGGTAGGAGCTAGAGGTGAGTGGATGAGGGTGTACAGGTAGGAGCTAGAGGTGAGTGGATGAGGGTGTACAGGTAGGCAGCCGTAACACTGACTTGAAATCAGTTCTGGCAAAATGTACCCCAAGGTCTAGTAGAGGGAATTCTCCAGGTTGGCGGAACTGGGAGCAGCGTACCAGTAAATGAGTTGTAATGAAGCACTGGAAGGAAGTTGTTTGTGTTGTTGTTTTGTTGTGAAACTTTGTCCAGTAGAGAAAACTACAACATGGCTGCCTCTCTTGCATGAACTATGACCTCCGTGGACCGAGAGCTATAGTCACGTGGGATGAGATGACACCTTCACCAATACCACTACTGGTCAGGACTATGGAACACACTAGTACCAATGATGGAGGACATTGATTGAGCGCTTTTCAGACCCACAGTATGGCTGCTCAAAGCACTTTTACACATTCCCACAAATTCATACACCAACAGCCACCTGGTCAGTCGCTCAGGGACACTCTACACTTGGCTAGGAGGAGGAGGGAGAGGAGCCAGGGGATCGAACCAGCAACCCTCTGGTTTCAAGCCTCAACGAAGGGATGACAGCAAGCCAGTCGCAGATGATCTGAAGGGAGACATTTGAAATGATAGATTTTGTATTGTGTAGTTTGTTGCTCCTTGGACTGCGTGGTGCTCCCTCCTCTTCTGTGGGTCCTGCTCCATCGACGCGTTGCTTCCTGGTTTCTCTGTTTGGTTGTTTGTTACGTAGCAGGCGTGATGTAGGCATGCTGTGAAACCTTAATGCATATGTTCATAACATCTTACCTGACATGTTATGTTCTCTCACTTGCAGCTGCATGATTCCACAATATTAAGATGCTTTGATATGGACGTCTGAACGTGGTTATGATTAAGATACTGTGGATGCACAGTTAAGATGTATTCTTTTTTCTCTCTTTGAACGACGGATGCAATATCTGAAGCGTTGTGGAGGCCTGAGAGGTAGAGAGACCGAGCAAAGGAAGCCAAGTGAAATAGGTCAACGTTCCACTGGAACTGTGAATGTCAAGCCTCTGACAACAAGCTAAACGCTGCGTGCTGCAGTGTGCCAAAATGATTGTGACCAAAAAAGACCAAGAATAGAATAACAGCCGTGCTAAAGCCGCACTGCTAACTTGAGCATGTGTGTGTGTGTGTGTGTGCGTGTGTTTGTGTGTATGAATGCATAAGTGTGTGTGTGTCTGTGTGTGTGCATGTATGTATGAATGCATAAGCGTGTGTGTGTGAATGCATGAGTGTGTGTGTGTGTGTGTTTGTATAAATGTGTGTGTGTGTGTGTGTGTGTGTGTGTGTGTGTGTGTGTGTGTCTATACTCTCTCTACACAGACATGTCTACAGTAATGCCATATGTTTTATACATGTGTGTGTGTGTGTGTGTGTGTGTGTGTGTGTGTGTGTGTGTGTGTGTGTGTGTGTGTGTGTGTGTGTGTGTGTGTGTGTGTGTGTGTGAGAGAATGCATGAGTGTGTGTGTGCATGTATGTATACATGTGTGTGTGTGTCTATACTCTTTCTACACAGACATGTGTACAGTAATGCCATGTTGCTCTGTGGCTGTGGATGGAATAGCAGTACCTTAATACTAACCAGGCTGAATAACTGAGACCAGAAAGCTTGATGCTATCGCCCTGTGCAGTTGTGGTTTGCTAGTACCTAGTGGTGATCAGGCTAGCCCCCTTCCTCTCCTATTGTTCCCCAGCCTAAGGTGGACACTCGAGGGCTTTTTGGTGTTCTCTGCATGGTTGTTGACACGAGAGGCTCTGTGTTGTGTCTCTGGCTAGCGGTGCCTTAAAGTGACAAAGCATCGTTGATTTTAGTTAAGTTAAGTTTAAACATACATGTAGCGATTCTCCAGGCAGTGCGTTCTTTCTGTCAAACGATGACAGTGAAAGTTGTTCTATTAGGTTAGCTTTGGAATTCACCGGCGCGTCCAAGCTGAAAGCACACACTGGCACAGGAAGCGGAGTGTCCAAGCGGTCACACGAGGTTCACCCATCCACTAGCGTCATCACAGGCCCTCACGTCTGCTTGCTGTCACCAGCTCTCGGAAAACCCAAACCCCAACCTTCAGCGTTTCCGATTGATGCCTTTGTCTTTCTTGTTCTGTTGTTTCTTCTGTTTCAATTCAAATGAATTGGAGGAGATCTAAGAAGTGGGGCCCTAATATCCCGCCTATTAAAGGACCCAACAGCAAAGTGCAAAATAATGACACAGCGACTTTCCATGCTAATAGTGAAGGACCGAGCGCCGGACAAGAACACAGGCAGTTTTCATACAAAAGAGGGTTTATTAGACCCCCAAACATACAAACACAGCTACTAGAAAGTAAATAACAAAAAGGAAAAACAAGGTCAAAATAATAAAACTACGGGTGATTGAGACTGAAAATAAAACATACCAGCAGCCAGCCAGGAACTGACTTGAAAACCTCCCAGAATGGAGACATTAGGGAGACTAAATGGGCTAAACCAAATTACATTCAAGGTGAGGAACACAAACAACATTCCACCAAAGACACCGCCATTAAAACACGAGTCTTACCTTTCCCACCCTCATCAGATAAACTGACCCAATCAGTCAAATGAATCAGCCGGCACACCTGTAATCCAACCCAGCTGCTGTGTGGCTCTGGCCTCAGCAGAGGGCAACTCAAATACAGATAAATGGATGTAATATGAAACCAAAGCTATGTGTTGGATGGATTGCGTGGATGGATTGTGTGTGTGCATTATGCATGTTAAATAAATACAAGATGAAACGTGTGTGGCTGGAACCCGTGGGCCGTCTCTCTCTCTCTGACCCGTATGTTAGAGCAGGACCGTAAGGCTCCACCACTGCTTCTGTAATCTCACCATTTAAAACTAAACAGAATACAAATCCATCCTCCATCCCTGCAGCAGTTACAGTCACCCCCCCCCCCCCCCCGGTTTGTAGACCATCTGTTGCTATAGTTACCATAGCAAAGGAACCAACCACATGTTTCCCACAAACGCCCCAGCAGCCTCCCCCTGTCCCTCCTCCTCCCCCTCATTCTATTTCCGCCCCCCCTTCTCCTCTACCTCCTCCGCATCCTCCTCCCCCCCTCCTCCTCCCCCCTCCTCCTCCTCCTCCTCCCCCTCACACGGGTCCCCCCGGCTCCTCCTCCGCCCGCTCCCCCTCCTCCCCCCTCCTCCTCCTTCCCCCTCCTTCCCCCTCCTCCTCCTCCTCCTCCTCCCCCACCTCCTTCTCCTCCTCCCCCTCCTCCTTCTCCTTCTCCTCCTCCTCCTCCTCCCCCTCACACGGGTCCCCCCGGCTCTAGTTCATTAGCATAACGACTGGCGCGGCGCTCCTCTCTCCAGGGCCACCATTTGTGTGCATTTGCACTTGTTTTGTTTTTGGTTAATTGTCAATGGAGTCGTGTCATTAGCAAACAAAAGTACCTTCCCTCTCAGGCATGTGCGGTATTAGCTCTCGCTCACGGAGGCCACATGATTCTCTGTGGGGCCCTTTTAATGTGTGACAAGTTGTGCTTGGGAGATTAAATGTATATATATATATATATATATATATATAGTGCATACTTACACACTACTTTCCGTGTGTGTGTGTACACGCAAAGCCTCCCATTCCATGACGCTGCAAAATCCGCCTCATGAAAGATGGCGGCTAAAGCGGAGAGTTAGTCAAACTACTTTACAGTTTGGTGTGTGGGCTCTTTTCCTCTTTCTTCCGTAGACTGTGCAATTAACGTGACATTGCACTAAAATCAGGGCTGCTTAAGAATTAATTGCCTATTAAAATGACTACCCACTTCAGGGTGGGAGATTGTTTACAGTTGGTTAAACAGGCCCCGTGCTACAGCGTGTTGAGATGTTTGCGTCTAACGGCTTATTAAAAAAAAAAAATCTGTTTACCGCCTTTCTGCAACCCCCGAAACATGCGGATGTTGGCGTTATCGTGCATTATCACAGGTCCCAAGGCAGCCACCGAACAAGAGAGTCTCTCTCCCCCCGCCTCTCTCTCTCTGTCTCTCTCTCTCTCTTTCCCCCCGCCTCTCTCTCTCTCTCCTCTCTCTCTCTCTCGCTCTCTCTCTCTCTCTCTCTCTCCGCTCTCTCTCTCTCTCTCTCTCTCTCTCTCTCTCTCTCTCTCTCTCTGTCTCTCTCTCTCTCTCTCTCTCTCTCTCTCTCCCCCCGCCTCCCCCCCCCCTCTCTCTCTCTCTCTCTCTCTCTCTCTCTCTCTCTCTCTCTCTCTCTCTCTCTCTCTCTCTCTCTCTCTCTCCCCCCGCCTCCCCCCCACCTCTCTCTCTCTCTCTCTCTCTCTCTCTCTCTCTCTCTCCCCCCGCCTCCCCCCCACCTCTCTCTCTCTCTCTCTCTCTCGAATGCTCTCTCTAAAAAATGGTGGCTAAATTTGATTGTATTTTTTCTTTTTTTTTGCACAGTAATCAGCAACTTCCGGTCGGCGGTATGTCAGGCCCTGGTGCTGGAGATCGGGGAAACTGTGCAGATCTTGGAGAAGAGCGAAGGTAAGAATGAGAGAGAGAGAGAGAGGTTCTGTTTCTGTTTCTGAGACGGTTCTCGACAGCGTCTAAAGCGAAGGTAAAAACGCGCTCGAGAGAGAGAGAGAGAACCGTTTCTGTTTCCTGAAGGCCAAGACAGGATGTACAGCGGTGGACGATGTGGAAATATAATCTCCAAGGGCAAGGGGAAGGGGGGGGGGGGGGGGGTGGATGAACCTCAGATATATCGGCGTTCTGCTCGCTGAGGCTCGGCATGAGGCTCCTCAGTGGAGAGGAGGCGGGAGGCCGAACCCGTTTGAATGAAATGGCGAGAAAAGCTGCTTAAAAAGCCCATGTGTGTGTTTCCTTTAGGTTGGTACCGGGGTTTCTCCACCAGGAAGCCTTCCGTCAAGGTAAACATGTCCCTATGTACAGTACGTGTGTGTCTCTGTTTTAGCTGTGCGATGCATCCATGCTTCATGTTTAATTTAGCTCTGCATAAAGACCAGAAAGAAATGATTCAAAGGATGTACGTATACCAGGGGGCTTGGGAGCCTTGGCCCTCCCACTTCTTCTTCCCTCACGTTTCTCATTATATTTTCCCGATGCGTTTCTGTGTCCACCGAGTCCATTCCTCCTGCACTGTGTCACAGTCACACGGGCTAAGATTTGATAGCAATGTGTCACTCACTTGCACCACACACACACACACACACACACACACACACACACGACACACACACACACGGCACACACACACACACACACACACACACACACACGGACACACACACACGGGCACACACACACACACACGGGCACACACACACACACACACACACACACACACACACACACGGACACACACACACACGGGCACACACACACACACACACACACACACACACACACACACACACACACACACACACACACACACACACACACACACACACACACACACACACACACCACACAGTAAACCTTCACATAATAGGCAGGAGTTCCCTGTAGATAAAGTACAGGGTAACAATAAGCTGTCTGAACTGTAGTGGTTATGTGTATATACAGTATATTATGATATGTATTTGACATATGGTAATATGTACTAATGTATGCTATTTGTATTGAACTGTTATTGGTCGGTTTATGATTCATGATTCAGGTGATTTGGAAGTTGTGAATTCTTGAACTGAATAATTAGCTTATAATAGTTATTCATATTTGATATATATGTTTTAATCTAGGTTCACTGGGCAGGGTTGTTTGGCTGTTATCTGTTATCTTGACTATCGGCCCTTTAAGATGTTTAGACCTGTGTTGACCGTGAAGGAAGAACATTCACAGAATAATGATGATCATTTTTATATGCTACTAAAATAACCCGATGACAGCCAAATGACACATGTGCATCCATGTGTTGTCCTGTACATTAAAACATGGTAAATAACATCAACTTAACATTGTACTTAGAATTACACTTTACATACATCAAGTATTGTCTCTCCACGTCACCTCACTCACATGAACTGTGATCTTTGCTTCAGCCAGCAGATGGCCTGGTGACTGGTTGTTTACAATGTTGACAAGCTAGCTTAGCTATAGCCAGAGTTCTAAAATTACATACACACACTAAAAACGACATACACACACACACACACACACACACACACACACACACACACACACACACACACACACACACACACACACACACACACACACACACACACACACACACACACACACACACACACACACACACACACACACAAGATACAAGATACACACACACAGCAGGCTGTATTTGGGTGTGAAGCCCCCTGAGCCCAAACTACCTCATTCCCCTTGGAGAGCCTGTTTCAGCCTCTTCTCCCATGCTGGTTCATTTTGATTAGATTAGATTAGATTAGATACGATTACATCGCTGCTGTGTGTTGGTCTTGCTTGGCAGGAAGTGCTGTTGTGCGTCAAAGTACATTACGTCCCAGAACATGTGTCCGTACGTTGCGCTCAGAACATACCCCCGACACGAGCAGAAACAAGGTCAACAAGGTCTGCCCGTGAAATTCTGTAAACAAACGGTATGAGATGCAGGGGTCCTAGACCCGACACTAGCTGTACACAAGCTGGTATCTCCAACTCTGGGATGGGAAGATAAATAGGAGTTCAATAACGAAGGTAACAATTATCTCCAGCTGTCTCCAACTTTCAAATGAAGTGCTGCAATTACCCAGTGCAGTACAACGATATTCCTGGTCTCTGATGTGGCTACAGATACTGTTTATCATTTTCTTCATGGAGTACCTGGCCGATCACGTTAAAGGTGCAGTGTGTAGATTAAGTGTCCTCTAGTGGTAACTGAATCACCCCGCCCCCCTCCCTTCACCCCTCCCTTTCCAACTTGTTGGGGGAACTACGGTGGCCTTGAAGGTGCCAGTAAAGATTTATTATTGATGAATTACGTCATTGTCTGTGACAGCATCGATTAGCCAAGTGTCAAGTGATGATCTTCCCAAACGGCTCTTGGATAAGCACAACCTCTGGCTTTTAGAATCCAGCCACCATTTTGCAATGTTTTGACCAATGCAATGGTCCAATCATATTAGTCCAATCAGATTTAAAGGGGCCAATAGGTGGGATTACCTTAGGCCAATCAAAACCGGTTAAAGTTAAGCATGCCAAAGCATCATCCAAATCGGACTAAAGGGCTATAGCGACCGGTTGAATACTTTGAACTAGCATAACTTCTGACCCCCCTTTGAAACTGCTCTGTCGTTATCAACCCCATACAAACGAAGAAGGTCGTAAAAGGTCTGTATTAGACTTGGCTCCCAATAAACGCTGCTTGCAGCTTGAATTCTATTTGTTTTTCCCATTGCCCACTGAATCCTCAATGAAGCGGTAAATAGACTCTAACCTCTGGTGCCTATATAGGCTTCACTTCCATCCAGAGGTTTGTTGCTTAACATATTTTAAGACATGCCCCAAAACTCAACACTGCACCAAAGACAGACCGCCTTATGGGTCCTTGTGAGCAGGGGAACGCGTACTCATCATCATAATCATAACGCAGTTCAGATCTTGCAGTATTTCTGTATTTTTTTAATTCTGTTTTTTTAAGAGCTATTTGTTAGGTCTTATAAATGGATGGGATCATTTTGTCATCTTTGGTTGTGCACTACTTTGCATAACAGCCAACGGAAAAAATGATTGATTGAGATAGTTATTTCCAGCCCTGCCCCCTGGTTATGAATTGTACTTTAAGATTGCATATTCAGCCATAGGACGCACATTACAATTCCCTTAGTCGCGGTTCTCATGAATACAGTGGTGCTTCTCCCCGAAACAGCAACAAGCTACCATGAAAAAGGTTACCACCAGCAGGCGGTCGCTATTTTTAACTTTTAGCCTCTTTTGAACCAAAAGGGCAGAAGTCGATGGGTTGTTGTGTTCCACACACTTAGGGATCACAGAGCTTAATCAGTCTACAGAATAGAGAGGCGGATGTCTTTGCTTAAACCGCTCTCTCTCTCTCTCTCTCTACACGGCTATTTACAGTAGCAACCAACAAAATACCTCCATTTTGTGATGTTGTGTGTTGTGTGTGTGTGTGTGTGCGCGTGTCGCATGTGCGGGACGGTCAGCTGTGCTTGCTGTGGCCAATTCATCCCATCTCGCAGATTAGAATAAAGGAGGCACACGTCTGCAGTTGGCACCGTTCCGTCTGTAATGTCCTTCCCCGCGAAGTCAAGCTACAATTAGGCCCCGTTAGGCGCTGTGGCCCGGCGTCCTTCCTGTGTGGTTGTTGTTGTCGGGGCTCTGTAGAAAACACAGAGTCAGTTCTTTCCGTGAACACAGAGAAGGGAGGGAAAACATGACACACAGGGAAGAACTCACAGATTAAACTGTACATAATGCTGGCTTTCTGCTATAGATGCTCCCAGGGCATGGTGTGTTTCTCCGTGGTCAGGGGGGATAAGCACCCCGAATTGTATCCTAAATTGTGAGCCCCTTACAGCATTGTTTAACGTTGTCTCTCCACAGGGTATTTTCCCAACTGGTTATGTCCACTTAAAGAAGTCCACAGTGACCAACAGAGGGTAAGTCTCATGCGTCTGCTAATGCAATGTTTCCAAGGTTTTTATTAACACTTTGTCAGCATTATTATTTATTCAAAGTGCTTTCATTTCAGTATAATGTCACACATTTACATTTACACAAATTGAGTTCTGGTTCTTCATAGCTATGAGTGAGTTAGGACAGTGATAGATAGTGTGGTGGTTAGATAGTGTGATAGATTGCGTAATGGTTTGATAGGGTAGTGCTTAGATAGTGTGATAGACATTGTAGTGGTTAGATAGTGTGATAGACAGTGTAGTGGTTAGATAGTATAGTGGTTAGATAGTGTGATAGACAGTGTAGTGGTTAGATAGTATAGTGGTTAGATAGTGTGATAGACAGTGTAATGGTTAGATAGTGTGATAGACAGTGTAGTGGTTAGATAGTGTAGTGGTTAGATAGTATAGTGGTTAGATAGTATAGTGGTTAGATAGTGTGATAGACAGTGTAGTGGTTAGATAGTGTAGTGGTTAGATAGTGTGTTAGATAGTGTAGTGGTTAGATAGTATAGTGGTTAGATAGTATAGTGGTTAGATAGTATAGTGGTTAGATAGTGTGATAGACAGTGTAGTGGTTAGATAGTGTGATAGACAGTGTAGTGGTTAGATAGTGTGATAGACAGTGTAGTGGTTAGATAGTGTGATAGACAGTGTCGTGGTTAGATAGTGTGATAGACAGTGTAGTGGTTAGATAGTGTGATAGACAGTGTAGTGGTTAGATAGTGTAGTGGTTAGATAGTATAGTGGTCAGATAGTATAGTGGTTAGATAGTGTAGTGGTTAGATAGTGTGATAGACAGTGTAGTGGTTAGATAGTGTAGTGGTTAGATTCTAACCTGGTTATCATTCTGGTTATCAGTGTCTGCTGAATGACTCAATAGTTCTTCAGCACCAGAAGCACAACCCTGATCTACATGTGGTACCCCAATGAAAACATAGGGGTGGAACCAAAGAGCAGAAAAGCAGTTATCTATTGAACTGAATTCCACTGATCCGGTCCAACACCACCTGCACCACCACCTGCACCACCACCTGCACCACCACCACCACCACCACCACCACCACCTGCACCACCACCTGCACCACCACCACCACCACCCCCACCACCACCACATCACCATCACCACCAGAACGAACAACCACCAGCACCACCACCAGAACAACCACCACCACCACCTGAACGAACAACCACCACCACCACCACCACCATCACCATCACCACCTGAACGAACAACCACCACCATCAGAACACACCACCACCACCTCCACCATCAGAACACACCACCACCCCCACCACCCCCACCTCCACGTCAGCCCTTGACGTGGCCAAGGTGTACTCATAGCCAGGGGAGCCGAACCGGGTGTCACCCACACAGTAGTGATGACGAGAAGCCAGAGTGAAATATCACCATCTTGATTTTTTATTTTAAAGGAATGTCTCTCTCTCTCTCTCTCTCTCTCTCTCTCTCTCTCTCTCTCTCTCTCTCTCTCTCTCTCTCTCTCTCTCTCTCTCTCTCTCTCTCTCTCTCTCTCTCTCTCTCTCTCTCTCTCTCTCTCTCTCTCGCTTGAGTCACACAAGTGACGTCTTTCAGTTGGCCGCCGCCTCTTATGCTATTGTTCTGCCTATACACATATAGAGCCAGAGTTCTAGTACTAGTGTGTACTACACTCTCTCACACACACACACACACACACACACACACACACACACACACACACACACACACACACACACACACACACACACACACACACACACACACACACACACACACACACACACACACCCAAAGACCTTGTCAAAATGGCTACCGTGTGTGGCGGTTCATAGACATGGAAGGAACTGCAGATCTCAGATCAGCCTCTGCTCAACAGAACTCCTCTGGTTGGTCGCAGACCCTTGGCGTGAACTACCGTTAACACTGGCCCTGTGGAACCGATAACACTGGTACCGCTATCACTGGTACCGCTATCACTGGTACCGTTATCACTGGTACCGTTATCACTGGTACCGCTATCACTGGTACCGTTAACACTGGTACCGTTATCACTGGTACCGCTATCACTGGTACCGTTAACACTGGTACCGTTAACACTCACCCCGGTACGCCACCGTCACTGCACAGCAGGGGCCAATACAAAACCTCCTTTTAATAATGGAATAATTAAAAGTACTTCTAAAATATTTCTAGTGAATGAACTATGGCCTTCCTCTGAAGGGGTTCCTGACCGATGGTAGAGAGTCTTGTGGTCTCTGGTCGGGCTGTGGTCGCTCAAGAGCCGCTTGTCTTTGTAGCGTTAGCAACAGAACCGGAGAACCATGTCTCAGAGTCTTGTCTTGTTGATTGCGTGTCGTTGCGGAGCTTGTACAGAAGAACACGTGAGTCATGTTCCAGACAGTCTCTCTGTTGTTCTACCAAAAGCCTGTTTCCCTTCTCCTCTGACGATGCTCCGTCAATGTGGGAACACATCACCACAAAAGGCTTTATTGTTCTTGACAATAATGCATTATGATGAGTATGTACTGTATATTATTAAGATGTTTCACAGAGTTCTGCTCTTTACAGCTCACACATGTGATCGATTGGTTTGTTCCTTTGTCTTCTGTTTCTCTGTGTTGAAACACAAAAAACATTTTCCTGCTTGTGTTTGTCCTGACATGTGTGTGTGTGTGTGTGTGTGTGTGTGTGTGTTTCTGCGTGGTGGTTCTCCTGTGTGACCCCCCCAGGCTCTGTGAGACGGTGGTTCCTCTGGAGGACCCGATCATCACGGAGACCACCTCCACGCTGCAGGAATGGGCGGTGTTGTGGAAGCAGCTCTACGTGGTCAGTCTCCCTCCACCGTGTCTCCCTTCCCCACTGTAGTGAGCCCTGAGTGATATGAGCGTAAACAGAGGCCGGGGCGATGGACGGGTTACTGTAGTGAGCCCTGAGTGATATGAGCGTAAACAGAGGCCGGGGCGATGGACGGGTTACTGTAGTGAGCCCTGAGTGATATGAGCGTAAACAGAGGCCGGGGCGATGGACGGGTTACTGTAGTGAGCCCTGAGTGATATGAGCGTAAACAGAGGCCGGGGCGATGGACGGGTTACTGTAGTGAGCCCTGAGTGATATGAGCGTAAACAGAGGCCGGGGCGATGGACGGGTTACTGTAGTGAGCTCTGAGTGATATGAGCGTAAACAGAGGCCGGGGCGATGGACGGGTTACTGTAGTGAGCCCTGAGTGATATGAGCGTAAACAGAGGCCGGGGCGATGGACGGGTTACTGTAGTGAGCCCTGAGTGATATGAGCGTAAACAGAGGCCGGGGCGATGGACGGGTTACTGTAGTGAGCCCTGAGTGATATGAGCGTAAACAGAGGCCGGGGCGATGGACAGGTTACTGTAGTGAGCCCTGAGTGATATGAGCGTAAACAGAGGCCGGGGCGATGGGTTAAGGAGGACCTGAAGACGGGCTGGTTAATGCACAGATGCTAATCTTGATCTGTTTATTATTACAATTGAATGGCTGTTTCACAGGCCCTCGACGGGTTGGGGTGAGGGAGAGGGAGAGGGTGGGGAGTGGGGTTAAGGGTGGGGGTGAGGAAGAGGGTGGGGGTGAGGGAGAGGTTGGGGGTGAGGGTGTGGATGAGGGTGAGGGATGGGGGTGAGGTTAAGGGTGGGGGTGAGGGAGAGGGTGGGGGTGAGGGTGAGGGTGGCGTAGAGCGCGGTGTAGTGGATGCTCACCCCCCCCCCCCCCCCCCCAACCCCCCCTCCCCAGCTGGCAGCGTCTGCTTACATAAGCGACTCGTGAGGACTGCTCAGGCTCCCGGCTCGACCGAGGGGCCCGAGGCATGACCGCCGTGATCTAACCTCCTCTGAAGCGCCACTAATGTGTGCACCACTGTATGTGCACACACACTCACACACACACACACACACACACACACACACACACACACACACACACACACACACACACACACACACACACACACACTCCCCTACCCAGCCCTATCAGTATTCTTATTGGCTAGATGTTATTGCAGTTACCTTGTTGTGGTTCTGAACCAGTGAGTCTACTGGTACTGGTACTGGTAAATGTGCATTAGTTGTGACGGACATAATGAACTCCGTGGAATCTTCCGGGAGATCAGAGCACTCTCTTATCCTCTCTATTACACAGACAAGCAGGGCGGCCAGTGTACACACACACTGTGTGTGTGTGTGTGTGCTTGTCTCACGGAAAATAACCCAAAATAACTTTGTGCTCTGGCTGGTTTTTATTGGAGGAAAAAAAGGAAATCTTGGAAATGAAGGCACACACACAAAAATGGAGGGATAAATGGAGGGATAAGACACCCGGTCTACGTGACACGTGGGCCGGGTGTCTCTTAACGTTACTCTATGGTTGTTTTGACTGAAGAGAGAGAGAGAGAGAGATGCTGTGTGTGTTTTGATGAGTCCATAGTGGGGCCACGTAATGAAACAGAAAGGTCATATTCTGGGGAAAAACATATAACGTAAGGCCTACATCCCTACAGAAACCTTTCAAAATGGCGACGGTTATCCAATCACAGGTAGGGCTGTTTCTGCGACTGTGTGCCAGACTTCATTAATAATCATAACCCCCGTTCCCTTCACATTTCCACTCAAGCGGTCAGGAGTTCTGATGGATAGGAACATACATAAAGGTAATCCACCGGAGAGCGCGGGGTCAAAGACGTTAGGTCAGCTCCAGAATGTGTCTCTCTCTCTTTCTCTCTCTCTCTCTCTCTCTCTCTCTCTCTCTCTCTCTCTCTCTCTCTCTCTCTCTCTCTCTCTCTTCCTCTCTCTATATCCCCCCTCTTCCTCTCTCTCTCTCTTCCTCTCTCTATATCCCCCCTCTTCCTCTCTCTCTCTCTTCCTCTCTCTATATCCCCCCTCTTCCTCTCTGTCTCTCTTCCTCTCTCTATATCCCCCCTCTTCCTCTCTCTCTCTCTTCCTCTCTCTATATCCCCCCTCTTCCTCTCTCTCTCTCTTCCTCTCTCTATATCCCCCCTCTTCCTCTCTCTCTCTCTTCCTCTCTATATCCCCCCCCCCCTCTCTCTCTTCCTCTCTCTATCCCCCCCTCTATCATTCTCTCTCTATCCTCCTCTTCCTCCTCCTCCTCCTCACCCTGGTCTCTTCTTCTCTCTCTGGTGTTAGAAACACAAGGTGGATCTGTTCCACAAGCTGCGGCACGTCATGAACGAGCTGATGGACCTCCGGCGCCAGCTGATCCAGGGTCACCTGGCCCAGGACCAGACCCGCGACATCAAACGACACATCACTGTGCGACTGGACTGGGGCAACGAGTGAGTGAGCCCACACACACCCACAGCATCCAGGAGTAGTAGAACACACACACTCACACGTACGCACGCAGGCACGCTCACACACACACGCACACATGTACACACGCACACAGAAACACACACTCACTCTCTCTCTCTCTCTCTCTCTCTCTCTCTCTCACACACTTATACAGATATACACATACACACACACCAAACACGAACACACACACACACACGTACAAGCACACACACGCACACACACACACACACACACGCGCACACACCTCACAACGGCAGATGCTGGATGATCACTTCTACTTTCTTTTTCATTACAAAAAAAGATGCTTTTTGGTAGTTTTCCTGGCTATAGATAGTCCCCCTCCCCCGCCTTTTTATGTGTGCGTTGCTATGATGTCATTTTGTGGTCACTTAGCAGACGAGTGGGTCTGACTGCACACGCCCCGGGCCTAGAGGGACTGAGGGCCTGTATTCTAACCCTGGCCCCTTCCCCCCTACTGCTCTCACATCCTAGCCATCCATACCAGAGATAAAGATATGCAAGGAGTGTGTGTGTGTGTGTGTGTGTGTGTGTGTGGGTGGGTGAGTGTGTGTGTGTGTGGGGGCTGCGTTAAGCTTAGAACAGGCATTAGGTCAATGGGCCGTCTGTTGGTTAATGTAGGGTTTGTCATACGTCAAAGTGTTCCTTCATTTCCTCGGTCAACACCGGCGCGCATGGCCGGCTAGGCGGATGTGTTTCGTACGGGAGCCAGCGCTCGGCTTCCCGCCGCCTCATTGGCCAGCGGCCCAGGAATAAGTCCCATCTAATTGGCCGTGCATTTTTAGCTCAGCGCGGCCCCACCTACTGTACTCACACCAATGACATCATGGCATAACAACGACCACAGCACGCTTTGCTTTAAGACGACTTTTGAGACGATTGACATGTTTCACGTTACTGACGTTTGCAAGATGAAAGAATACCAGTGATATTTTTTGCTTAACCTGTGCTATTATCCTACTGTGTTTACTACCTTTCTCTCCACCTGCCTCCCCGCCCCCCACCCTCACCCCATCCTCTCCCCCCTGCCTCCCCGCCCCCACCCTCACCCCATCCTCTCCCCCCTGTCTTCCCGCCCCCACCCTCACCCCATCCTCCTCCTCCTCCAGGCACCTTGGTTTGGACCTTGTTCCCAGGAAGGAGTTTGAGATGGTGGATCCGGATCAGATCAGCATTTCTGAACTCTATAAAATGGTACGGTCACACAATGTTGTTTAAAACACACACACACAAACACGCAAACAAACACACACGCAAAAAGACACACATACAGTACATACACACACACGTGTAACACAGTGTGCTGCAGAGTAGCATTCAGGCACTCGATAAGTTGAAGATCATTTGAAACGATTCTTAATCAAATTGATCTTCAACTTATTAAAATATGAATCCCCGGGCACCGCGGGTGTTCCCCTTATTTATTTGTGAATTAATTCCGCCCCAACAACTTAAAGCCTTATCTAATAATTACTTTCATTTTGGCTTTTGCTGCTCTTGCATTTTTTTGGTCCCATTTCTCTCCCTCTGCTCCGCTCGGTGCCGGTTGGGCCCCTAAGAAGGTGTTGTGTTGTGATGTGTGGCGCGGTGTGCAGAATGTGATGCACAATGTGATGCAGAATTATCAAATCCTCCAGAAGACGGTGACTCACAGCAGGCCGCGTAGCTCTCACCGCCGCCGCCGCCCAGCCTCCTCCCCGCGTCGCACCCTTGCTCTTTATGCTCGCACCGTGCGAGCAAGTGACGTCAGGCTAAGTGTTAAGCACGGCTTCAGGCACGAAACGGGATAGAATTGTAGAACCGGATTCATCGTGTGAAACGTGAGGACAGGGGACGAGGACGGGGGGCAGCGGAGAGGGGGGTGGGTGTAGATTAGAGACATTATTATTCTTGAATAAACGAGATGTGGAGCAGCGCGGAGTGACGTGGGTGTCCGCGGTGGGGATGACGATGACAATCACCCGAGCGGATCCAAAGGAGCCGCATGTGGGCCACGGAGGTAATCAGAAGCGTGTCATACGATGTGGCAGCTGCACCGTTTAGCAAATGACTCCCGTCTGGACGTGGGCCAAACGTCCGAAATGTGTCACGTCCACACGCCTCACGTCTCCCGTGAGTTCCGTGGCGCACGCCGCGTCTAAAAGCTAAAAAAGTGAAGCGGTTACCCGAGCCAAAGAAAGATGACTCCTGAATGTCGGGGAAAGTCAGTTAGTTTTTTTGGCAGGACAACAACAACAGGCCTTTGGCACCTCCTCAGGTAGGAGGAGGGGGAGCTCTGTTCCACCGCTGGGCAGCATGTGTTTGTGTGTGTGTGTGTGTGTGTGTGTGTGCGTGCGTGTGTGTGTGTGCACGTGTGTGTGCGTGTGCACGTGTGTTTGTGTGTGTGTGAGTGCGTGTGCGTGCGTGTGTATGAATGCGTGTGTATAAATGCGCGTGTGTGCATGTGTGTGTGCACGTGTGTGTGCGTGTGCGTGTGTGTGTGCGTGTGTGAGTGCGTGTGCGTGCGTGTGTATGAATGCGTGTGTATAAATGCGCGTGTGTGCATGTGTGCACGTGTGTGTGTGTGTGTGCACGTGTGCGTGCGCGTGTGTTTGTGTGTGTGAGTCCGTGTGCGTGCGTGTGTATGAATGCGTGTGTATAAATGCGCGTGTGTGTGCATGTGTGTGTGTGCGTGTGCGTGCACGTGTGTGTGCACGTGTGTGTGCGCACGTGTGTGCGTGTGTGCATGTGTGCGTGCGTGTGTGTGTGTGTGGGATTAGCCGGCTTTGTCCTCTCCCCTCCCACATGCTCAGGTTTCTCTCACATGACGTGGGCTTCTTTGAACATTGAAGCGCTGCCTCTCAAATCAGTGGGTGAATTATTTTAGTCCGATTTCACAAACGGCTATACGGGATAATGAGGTAAAGGTGGGATAATGAGGTAAAGGTGGGATAATGAGGTAAAGGCGGGATAATGAGGTAACGGTGGGAGTGGGGAGTTGGGAAACAGCGGGAACCAATCTGACATCTTCCTTCCTGTTTCTCTTTCTTGTGTGTGTTTGTGTGTGTGTATGTGTGTGTGTATGTGTGTGTGTGCGTGTGTGTGTATGTGTGTGTTTACAGCACGTATCCAGCCGACACTGTGGCCAGCAAAGCACAACCCAGGTATGGGCTTTCCACAGCGGCTGTGTGCCCGTTATTACAAATATACAAACACACTTTGTTGTATTACTGCTTTTGTGTTTCCCATTTGTTATTCCTCCAAAAGTCTGTTATAACTGACTAATAATAGAATAGTAAGAATAGCCAGATGTATTTCAGGGCACTGCCATCACCCTCATACACCTTGGTCTTCACAGTGAATTCTTGTGCTCCACTCCCTGTGTTGTGGGTGAGTGGGAGGAGGAAGCTTTAAGGTCACTCACCCCCACCTCAGAACAAGCTTGTGACGACCCCCATCACCTGAGTCCACCCCGAGCCCTCACCTCATCACGGGATATCAGCTGAGAGAGAGATGCCTCATTATTATGACAGTTGATATCATCGTGCTTCATTGTTGTAGGAGAGAGAGAGAGACAGAAGCAGGACAGTGTAATGGCTATGGTGGTTGGACTCAAGATAGAGAGAGAGAGAGAGCGAGAGAGAGAGAGCGAGAGAGAGAGCGAGAGAGAGAGAGAGAGAGAGAGAGAGAGAGAGAGAGAGAGAGAGAGAGACTCTTTAGCCCTCCTCCAGTCAGATCCTGACCCTGACCCTACTGACGTGTTTCTGTGGAATTAACCGTACGTCTGCTCTGTAACTGAATAGGTATATTTGGTCCTAATTATGTTTAGAATTTAGCAACCAAACTCCCAATTACGGCTTATCCAAATTATTGTAAATGTGCATGCATGAAATTCATGGTACCATACATATAAGCAAATATAACACAGGCAAATACACTATTTGTGCTGATCTGTACAGAACCGATGTGGAATACATTTGTGTGTGTGTGTGGGGCTGGGAACTTAAGAGACACAGCAAGGATCTGTCTTGTTAGTCCCTAATGCTCTCTCTCTCTCTCTCGCTCTCGCTCTCGCTCTCTCTCCCCCCCTCTCTCTCCCCCCCCCTCACTCTCTTTCTCTCCCCCCCTCTCTCCCTCGACCCCCCCTCTCTCTCTCCCCCCCTCTCTCCCTCCCTCTCTCCTCTCCTCTCTCCTCTCTCTCTCTCTCTCTCTCTCTCTCTCTCTCTCTCTCTCTCTCTCTCTCTCTCTCTCTCTCTCTCTCTCTCTCTCTCCCCCTCCCCTCTCTCTCCCTCCCTCCCTCTCTCAGAGTGACAGTACGAGGCAGCGTCATGGCGATGGTTGCCGTGTCCCAGTGTCTCACCATCTCTTCATCAACCTGAAGAGCTTCACCTACAACAGCATCAGTGAGGACGCAGACGTCTTCTTCTTCCTCTATGACACGCGTGAGGCCAAGCAGATCAGGTACATGCACACACACACACACAAACACATACGCACACGCACACGCACATGCACACGCACACACACACACAGACAAACTTGGAAACTGGATACTTAAGAGACACAGCAAGGAGCTGTCTTGTTAGTTGCCAAGGCTCTCTCTCTCTCTCTCTCTCTCTCTCTCTCGCTCTCTCTCGCTCTCTCGCTCTCTCGCTCTCTCTCGCTCTCTCTCTCACACACACACACACACACACACACACACACACACACACACACACACACACACACACACACACACACACACACACATGCATAAAATATCCAGAAGGTGTATGTACTGTGTCACATTTTCCATGGGTGAAGTTGTTTAATGTGTTTCCACATCAGTGAGAAATTCATGGTGAGGTTGAACAAGAACGGAGGCCCAAAGAACCCGGAGAAGGTGGACCGGCTGTGTGCGCTCTTCACGGTGATAACACCATCCCCTCCTCCCTCCTTTATGACGCTGGAGCTGCCACCGCCCTATATTCTGATGACATGGTCTGCATTGTGCTCCTCTGTAGGACCTTAGCAGCAAAGACCTGAAGAGGGATCTGTACATCGTGGCACAGGTCATACGAACCGGTGAGTTGGACAAAATGAAATCATCCACCGTCTGTTCAAGATTCAAGTTTTTTTTATTTGCCATTTGCAACTAGTACAATGGAATGCTTACTCCCCATTCCCTCCCAAAGTATGACATTCTAGAACACAATACTAATATAAATACTATACACAATTAAAGTGACTGAAGGATGATATGTACCTATGTATGTGTAGAATTGTACAAAAAGCAATTAAAAAGCATTTTAAAGTGCCAGTAGTGCAGCAGCATCATGAATACAGTGCAGTACAGTGCAGTGCAGTGCAGTACAGTGCAGTGCAGTGCAGTACAGTGCAGATGGTGTCATTTGTTTACGGTCACAGCAGACGACAAGACAAGATGGTTCATGTCTTTTTAAATACATTTTCTTATGGGCTTTGTGTGCCTTTATGGACAGGGCAGTGAAGACAGGAAGAGAGAGAGAGAGAGAGAGAGAGAGAGAGAGAGAGAGAGAGAGAGAGAGAGAGAGAGAGAGAGAGAGAGAGAGAGAGAGAGAGAGAGAGAGAGAGAGAGAGAGAGAGAGAGAGAGAGAGAGAGAGAGAGAGAGAGAGAGAGAGGAGATAGAGAGAGAGAGGATAGAATAGAGAGAGAGAGAGGGATGAATAAGAGAGAGAGAGGGATGAATAAGAGATAGAGAGAGAGAGAGAGAGAGAGACAACAACATCTAGAATAGGAGAAAATCTCACCTGGTGGGGGTCACTTCAAGGTGTGCTGCCTCCTACCTGCTGAGCACAACTAGGGGCGGCAATATCTCAGGAGGTGGGAGAGTGGGTTGGTATGGCAACTGGAAAGGTTGCTTGTTCGATCCCCCAGCCCCTCCTCCTAGCCAAGTGTGGGGTATCCCTGAGCAAGGCACCCTGAACCCTAACTGCTCCTGAGCCAGCTGGCTGTCTCCTTGCATGGCAGCTGACACCGCCGTCGGTGGTGCATGAACGGGTGAATGAAATGTGTGAATGAACGGGTGAACGTGAGGCAAAAGCTCTTCAGAGGCAACAGAGAGTCTCAGATCCCCCCTCAGAGTTGTTGTTGATGTTGATGTTGTTGATGTTGATGTTGATGTTGATGTTGTTGTTGTTGATGATGTTGATGTTGATGTTGATGTTGATGATGTTGATGTTGATGTTGATGTTGTTGATGTTGTTGTTGTCGTTGTGACTCTGAAGGTCGGATGCTGCTGAACGACTCTAAGAAGGGCCCCCCCCACGTGATGTACCGCCGGCCGTACGGCTGTGCCGTCCTGGCCATGACGGATGTGTTCCACACCATCACCGACCTCAAGGAGGAGAAGGACTTCGTCCTCAAGATCTACACGTGAGGAGAGGCCCCGGAACAGAGGGCCTTGGATTGGTCTTTATTTATCTCTTAATGTCGGTGTGATGTGATGTCAAGTGAAGCCACACTTAGTTAGGAGAGCACACAACTTTACTTTGTATTGAAAATGAAACAAGTAATGAATTCAGGAAATGAGACCCATTTCAAAGCTATACGTATAAATATATAATATAGTATAATATAAAAGTCATAAAAACATTTGAATAACTTTACAAACTATGTCATTGAAGTATGCCATCAATTATATGTGACATGCGACTATTTAATCTCATAATTTACCATGTAGCAATGCTGTTGCTGTACTCTACTGTACCGCCCTACCCCACCCCTTAGTGACACCGGGTCTAAATCTGTCGGTCGCCATGCGTCACGTGTGTCAGAGAGAGAGAGAGAGAGAGAGAGAGAGAGAGAGAGAGAGAGAGAGAGAGAGAGAGAGAGAGAGAGAGAGAGAGAGAGAGAGAGAGAGAGAGAGAGAGAGAGAGAGAGAGAGAGAGAGAGAGAGAGAGAGAGAGAGAGAGAGAGAGAGAGAGAGAGAGAGAGAGAGAGAGAGAGAGAGAGAGAGAGAGAGAGAGAGAGAGAGAGAGAGAGATGCCCAATGAGTGTCACAGGAAAAATCAACAGCTGCATCTTCCTCTGTCTCTCTTGACGTCGCATGAGACGACGCATACGATGGACCCTCTCTGGTAGAGAGACACCTCCACCAACAGAGAAAGAGGAGAGAGAGAGCGATGAGAGAGAGGGATGAGAGAGAAAGGGGAAGAGAGGGATATATGAGAGAGAGAGAGAGAGAGAGAGATGGGAGAGAATATGGGCACATGACACTTTGATAAATGATCAAAGTTAGAGGACAGAGATGAATATCAGGAGTTAAGCGCTGGCCGCCCTGTCAGTCAACACCGGGAGAGTGACTCTGTCCTCCTCCTCCTCCTCCTCCTCCTCCTCCTCGTCAGCACTTCCTCGGGGCCGGACCTCAGGAGGCGCCGCATCAGGAGGGGGTCAAAGGGTCACTGTCATAAACCAAATGGTTGCGTGGTTCCCAGAATACTTTGCTGCAGTGTTGACTGCAGCACGCCACCCTGTGTTCACAACAACAACAACAGCTACAGAGGAGCCAGGTCCTCACAAGACGCCCTCATGTTGGCTCTGAGCTCACCAGGGGGTCATCAGTGTGGCTGAAGAGCTGAGTCTGCTGCTGAACAACAGCACTACTAACGCGTGGAGACTGTACAGGACACAGGACAGTGGGGCGCCATTTCACTGTTTTCTCTCGGTGTCAAAGTGGAACGGCTCCTTTCCTCTGTGAGTGACAGCGGCCACAGTTCAGGGCCGACTGTCCGCTCCGATCACGCTCCAGTCTGTCTGCGTTTCTCCCCCCACTCCGAACCCCCCCCCCCCCCCCCCTCTTGCCTCTCTCCCCTCTCCCAGGGGCCCCACGGGGCCCCGGGTAATGAAAAGGGGCCGGAGAAGGGGGCTGGCTGTCAGCCCGGCTTAGCGCACTGTGCTGTGCTTGTGGGGCTGATGGTGGATAGGGCCCCACTCCACCCCCCACTGAGACCTCTCCCCCAGGAGGAAGTGGCTTCCTGTGCCACATGCTGCCCATTTGGCTCCACCCCTTACCTACCTTAGGCTCCACCCACTTCCCCAGTCCCCCGCCAGGGCCCACTGGTTATTAACGCTCTCATCCCTCCCTTTCTCTTTCTCTCTCTCTCATCCCGCTCTCTCTTTCTTTCTCTCGACTCTCTCTCTCTCTCTCTCTCTCTCTCTCTCTCTCTCTCTCTCTCTCTCTCTCTCTCTCTCTCTCTCTCTCTCTCTCTCTTCCAGATGTAACAATGAGAATGAGTGGTACCAGGTGCATGAGAACATCATCCGGAAGTCCAGCACCAAGTACTCTGCTCCCAGCACCAACTACGGTAATGTTACAGCAGAGCGTCTTCACCACACCGGGCTCACCTGGGCTGTGCCTCCATCCACCTCCACCTCCACCTCCACCCCTTCCTGTTCATCAAAGCTTCACCTGGGCTGTGCCTCCATCCACCTCCACCTCTACCCCTTCCTGTTCATCAAAGCACAGCTTTTTTACATTTTGGGGACAAACTGAGTTTCCTCAGGAGGGTGGCTGGTGTCTCCCTGAGGGATAGGGTGAGAAGCTCAGTCACTCTGAGAGGCTCGGAGTAGAGCCGCTGCTCCTTGGCGTAGGAAGGAGCCAGTTGAGGTGGTTCATCTAGTAAGGACACATCCAACTGGGAGGAGACCACGGGGCAGACCAAGGTACAGGTGGGGTGATTACATCTCCACACTGGCCAGGGAACGCCTCGGGATCCCCCAGTCAGAGCTAGTCCATGTGGGAAGTTTGGAGTCCCCTGATGAAGCTGCTACCTCCGTGACCCGACCAGGATAAGCGGGAGACGATGGATAGATGGATAGATGGATTTGATGGATGGATGGATGGATGGAGGGATGGATGGATGGATGGATGGAGGGATGCATTGGTCCAACGTCGACTTGAGTAGAACCATACGAAGCAAGTGGAGGCAATTTGCTTTGCTCCGTTAAAACCAAAAATGATTCTCTTTTTTGGGGCTACAGAGTTTAGGAAAAATACAACAATAAGTAATCAATATGAAAAAATAACAAATATGCTTCCCTAATGTCCATGATGCCTGTGTGCTAGCATTCAACTGCTAGCATGCAACAACTGCTAGCATGCTAGCAACTGTTGTTAGCGTGCGTCGGGCACTTGTGTGTGTGCGTGTGCGTGCGTGCATATGGCGTGCGTGCGTGCATGTGCGCTTGTGTGTGTGCGCTGGGTGCGTGCGCGTGTGTACGTGTGTGTGTGATAGCAGGAGATCCTGCAGCCCAGGAAGCCTCAGAGGGCGTCTGTCATAATGCAGTATTGATAACCCTGAGCATGCTAACCTCCATTAGCGGCGGCGTGCAGGGGGCTAGCGCATCGTTAGCCGACGGCTCAGCGCTCCACAAGGTCAAACCTGTGAGAGGGAGACGCTCTCTCTCCTGTTCTAGAGTCTGTCTTTCTTCTCCAGATCAGTACTTTTATTAGTCTTTATTTATTATTCATTGTTTATTATTTATTGTTCTATTTATTTATTGTTTCAGTTCCGTTAGTTCTTCTTCTCTCTCCTCAAATGGTGGTTTTGTCATTTTCTTCTTTTCTTCTGTGGTGCCGGCGACAATCTCTCCTCCCTCCATCCTGCATGCTGCTACCTCCCCCGCACTCTGACTAATATCTCTTAACCGTCTCTCTCGTCCTCACCCGTCCTCACCCGTCCTCCGCCTCCTCCTCCCCCCGACCCTCATGTTGTACACTCACAGACATGGTCACACACACACACACACGCACACGCACACGCACACGCACACACACACACACACACACAGACAGACAGACATGGTCACAGACACACATAGACACACACACACACAGACACATGTATGCACAGGCAAACACACACACACACCTACATCCAAACAAAACGATGTATCTCATTTAAAAATGCAAACACACTCAGATAAAAATCACAAACACCCCCCCCCCCCCCCCCACACACACACACACACTCACTCACTCTCACACTGTTTCTCTCTCCCTCTCTATTTATCTCTCCCTCTCTATTTCTCTCTCTCTCTCTCTGTCTCTCTTTCTCCTTTTCTCTCTCCCTCTCTCTGTCTGTCTCTCTCATTACTCTCTCGCTCTCACCCTCTCACTCTCTCTCTCTCTCTCTCTCTCTCCTCTCTCTCTCTCCTCTCCTCTCTCTCTCTCTCTCTCTCTCTCTCTCTCTCTCTCTCTCTCTCTCTCTCTCAGGCCTCATCATTTCCCTCCAGCTGCTGCGTGGTGAGCTGGATCAGATCCGTCGTGAGAACCAGGCGGTGTTTAGCAGGGCTCTGGCACTCACACGCAAGCTAGGCTTCCCAGACGTCATCCTGCCCGGTGAGCACACACACTCACACTCACACACCAAACACACACACCAAACATACACACGGTCAGACACACACACACACTCAAACACACCAAACACCCCAAACACACACACACCTCTGGAGACCCAAAGGTTAGGAATCTGCTGTGGAAGACCAGAGGTTAGGACTCTATGAAGGACCAGAGAGAGAGAGAGAGAGAGAGAGAGAGAGAGAGAGAGAGAGAGAGAGAGAGAGAGAGAGAGAGAGAGAGAGAGAGAGAGAGAGAGAGAGGAGAGAGAGAGAGAGAGAGAGAGAGAGAGAGAGAGAGAGAGAGAGAGAGAGAGAGAGAGAGAGAGAGAGAGAGAGAGAGAGAGAGAGAGAGAGAGAGGAGAGAGAGAGAGAGAGAGAGAGCGCGAGAAAGATGGAAATGGGGAGAGAGAGATACACCAATTTTAGTTATTCCCCTCATATGCATGAGAAAGCTATTCAGGTCAGGTGCTGAGCAGTTCTTCGGCGATTACTAAAAGCAAGCGAAATCGCAAAAAGCTTTGAGGTAACGAGTGTGTGTGTGTGTGTGTGTGTTTATTTCAATTCATTTCGTCAGCAAGCATCACCCTGTCCGTCTCCCGTCGAGGAGGGTGGTGTACACCTCCTCCACCTTCATTGGACTTGGACAAATTCAGATTCAGATTCTAGAAAATAACATTTATATATTTTTCCACCAATTCCACCAAATTGATTTGTTTTCCGTTATGTGTGACCCCAAACAGAGACGCTTACATGGTGAGATGTACCACTGACCCAAATCTCCCATCAGGTTAAACGAAATGATTAGAAAAACATTTTAACCTTTCTTGAACCGTGAGTTACTATACAAACAGTGTCTCGACGAGAGGAACTATGCTATTTCTTTCAGCAAAAAATATTCTATAACCTTGGCTGTGAAAGCTTGGATATGTTCAATAACCATAAAGGACATGAGGCAGAAAGAGGTCAAGGTTCAAGGTTCTTCCAAGGTTAACGAAGGGCTCTGTCCTACCTTCTTTCCCATTCCCTGTGTGTGTGTGTCTGTGTGTGTGTGTGTGTGTGTGTGTGTGTCTCCTAGGAGACATCCGCAACGACCTGTACCTCACCCTGGAGAGAGGGGAGTTCGAGCGGGGGGGCAAGAGCGTCCAGAAGAACATCGAGGTCACCGTGTACGTGCTGTACGCCGACGGAGACACGCTCAAAGTATGTGAAAACACTGTTTTTAACTACAAACTCTATGTGACTACCGGCCGGCTGTCCCTCCGTTAAACCCCCCTCTCTGCTCTCCTCGTTCCCCCCCCCGTCCCCCCTCACCCGTCCCCCTCACCCCCCCCCCCCAGGACTGCATCAGTCTGGGCAGTGGGGAGCCTAATACCAGCGAGCACCGGTCCTTTGTCCTCTACCACAACAACGGCCCTCGCTGGAGCGAGATGGTGAAGCTTCCCATCCCCATCGACCGCTTCAGAGGGTCCCACCTCCGCTTCGAGTTCAGACACTGCTCCAGTGAGTCCGCACACGATGTCCTCATGCACCTGGTACCAGACCTGGTAACAGACAGACAGACAGACAGACAGACAGAGCCTGGATCTTTATTTTCCATTTACAAGTACAATGGAATGCTTACTCCCCATTCCCTCCCCCGCAAGTATGAATTTCTAAAACACAATACTCTAATAGTCTTGTTATAACAAGACTGAAGGATGATATGTAGTCAGGGAGATAACCAAGGAGATAACCAAGGTGATAACCAAGGAGATAACCAAGGAGATAACCAAGGAGATAACCAAGGTGATAACCAAGGAGGTAGCCAAGGAGATAACCAAGGAGGTAACCAAGGAGGTAGCCAAGGAGACAGTCAAGGTGATAACCAAGGGGGGTGTTAGGGTTAAGGTCGGGCTGGGGAGGCACTAGTTGGACAGTCAGTTGGCGGCAGAACCATAGTCGTTGCTTGGCGTCGGTGAAAGATTCTCTGATTGGCTGCTCAGCGAGGAAATGAGTGACCCTATCAGTGAGCGAGAAGCAAGCAAATGACGAAGCCAAGAGTAAATGATCTATATATTCATTATGCTGCCTTTTCAGTGGAGTAAAAATAGCAAGCAATCACTTCTTTGTTTACCGTTTATATCCGCAGTCCTGAGTCTGACCGGTTTCCCTTCTTGAATGACGAATACAAACTACCGCCACCTGCTGGTGAGGAGAGTCATTTCCACTCACGCAAGCGCAGAACCAATGTGCTCGTCAGCCGTCTGTGTGGTGTGTTCGCGTGGAACTTTTTTCAGCCGACGGGAGAAGCTTCGTCTAGCTGCGCTAATTTGTGCTAATTTATGCACGGCCGACAGTCGGCTTGGTGTGTCTCGGCCTTTAGGGTTTCTTGGGTGACTTGGCTAGGAGGAGCTGGAGGATCTCACCAGGACAGACTCCTGAGCTACTGCCACTCATGTAGTGGTTAGCGTTCTCGACTCCCTAGTCAAAGGTTGGCCCCCCCCCCCCTACCTCGAGTTTATCACCCTTGAGCAATACCCAGAACCCCCTTCCTTGCTCTGAATTCACGTTTGTCCACAGTTGCTTTGGACGAACGTGTCAAATGACTAACGAGTTACATAATACACTGTAGGGCACGGATGACGTGGGTCTAATTGAATGAAGCTTTTCCTTTGTTCTTTTAGCTAAGGACAAAGGGGAGAAGAAGCTGTTTGGCTTCGCCTTCACGCCGCTAATGAGGGAGGACGGGACCACCTTGTCGGACGAGAACCACGAGCTGTATGTTTACAAGGTGAGCGCTCCCCCCACCGCGAGTCCCTCGCAGGCAGCGCTGGGTAAAGTGCGGGGTGTAAAAGTCACCGGGCTATATTTAGAAGGGACTGTATTTCACATGGAGACTCCCTGAGTCCTCCACTGTACCCCCTCACCCCCACCCAACGCTCTCTCTCTCTCTCTCTCTCTCTTGCGCTGCCGCTCTCCATCTTTCTCCCTCCTCTCTCTCCATCTCTCTCTCTTTCCATTTTTTCTCTCTCCTCTATCTCTCAGTCCATCCATCTCTCTCTGTATGTTTTTGTTCTCTTCTCAATCTTTCCTCTCTCTCTCTCTCTCTCTCTCTCTCTCTCTCTCTCTCTCTCTCTCTCTCTCTCTCTCTCTCTCTCTCTCTCTCTCTCTCTCTCTCTCTCTCTCTCTCTCTCTCTCTCTCTCTCTCTCTCTCTCTCTCTCTTTCTCTTTCTTTTCTCCCTCCATCTTTCTCTCTCTCCCTCACTTTCGGTGTCTCCATCTTCTCTCTCCCTCTCTGTCTATCCATTTTCTATCCAACTCTCTCTCTCTCTCTCTCTCTCTCTCTCTCTCTCTCTCTCTCTCTCTCTCTCTCTCTCTCTCTCTCTCTCTCTCTCTCTCTCTCTCTCTCTCTCTGACTCTCTCTCTCTCTCTGACTCCCTCTCTCCCTCCCTCTCTCCCCTCTGTAGTGTGATGAAAACGCTACGTTCAGCAACCAGGGCCTGTACCTGAGCATGCCCTGCTGCAAGGAGGACTTCAACAGCTGCCCCAACCTGCCAGCCAACCTGCCCTTCCAGAGGAGCCCCAAGGAGACCTTCTGGGTGTCCACACTGCTGTGCTCCACCAAGCTCACGCAGAACGGTACAGTGGCCCTCAGCTCACCACTCAACATGATGTGTTTATCATTGTCCATGTGCAACAAGTGGAACGCTGACTCCCCATTCACTACCGCAGTGTGCATTTCAACAACAACCATCCAATACTACACTGTGCTTTACTGTGCAATACTATACGATACAATACTATACTATAAACAACACTATATACTATATGCTTTATACTATAAACAACACTATATACTATATGCTTTATACTATACTATAAACAACAATATATACCATATGCTTTATACTATAAACAACACTATATACTATATGCTTTATACTATACTATAAACAACACTATATACTATATGCAATATACTATACTATAAACAACAATATATACTATATGCTTTATACTATACTATAAACAACAATATATACTATATGCAATATACTATACTATAAACAACAATATATACTATATGCTTTATACTATAAACAACACTATATACTTTATGCAATATACTATAAACTTTATAAAACTTTAAAATATTAAAAAACAACAATATGCTATAACAATACTATACTTGATAAAAGAACAATAAGAACAATTAGAACAAGTGTCTAATAGATGATACATACATATGGCGGATGATGCAAAAGCTAGTGCATAGTAATGAGAGTAGTGCAGCACCGTAGTGAGTGAGCTTCATGAATGAATGCGATGCTACATGGATCGCCTTGAGCCGAACCCTCTCTGTAGCTGGAGCGCTAACCTGCTTCTCCGTGTGCTGTGCTGTTGTTTGTTGTTGTTGGTGTTGTGTTGTGTTGTTGTTGGTGTGTTGAATGACTGCAGTGGACCTCCTGGCGCTGCTGAACTGGAAGGCCCACCCCGACCGGGTGTTGGATATCCTGGGCCGGCTGCGGCAGATCAGTGGAGAGGAGATCGTCAAGGTGACTTCAACACGACCCGCCGCTCTGTCCTCAGTCCTGCTCTGTGACACCATGGGTTAGAGAGGCCAGGGGAGTGATCGAAAAAGACTAAATGTGACACTGATTTATGCTTTATTGGCAATTTATCAATTATATGATATATATATTTATATGTTTATATATATATATATATATATATATATATATATATATATATTTATTCAAGATTCAAGAGTTTTATTTGCCATTTGCAACAAGTACAATGGAATGCTTACCCCCCATTCCCTCCTGCAGTATGAATTACTAGAACAATACTATAAACAATACAATACACAATAAAATTAATTAAAATAAAACAATTACATTACAAAAGAACAATAAAGTGATGTGATTGTACATGTGTTATATTGTGCAAAAAGCATTTAAAGCATTTACTATATACATATATATATATATATATATATATATATATATAATATATATAAATATATATATATGTATGTATGAAAAGATTGGCAATAAAGCATGAAACAGTGTCACATTTAGGTTTTTGTATTTTAGAATCCAATGCTAAATCAACTGTAGCTTTAATATTCAGACGAAAATAAATCCCAAAGTAAATCAACTCTAATCCTCAGTCATGGTGTTCTCATGTTGTTGGTGATGGAGTTGGAGTTTCTATGGTAACCAAAGATCAATCCTTTTGATTCCAAAACATTTTTAAGATTCTTCTTCCCGTGTTTCCCTGCAGTTCTTGCGAGATGTTCTGGATACGCTCTTCTGCCTGCTGGACGACAACACGGACAAGTACGGACCGCTGGTGTTCCAGTCACTGGTGAGAGGAACAGTAGCGCTCACACACACACACACACACACACACACACACACACACACACACACACACACACACACACACACGCGTGCGCACCTGGGCACTGCTAAAGTGCCCTTGGGCAAGGCACCAGACCTCTTCACTACACTGCTCCCCAGACGCTGTATGTAAAATAGCTGCCCACTGCTCCTAATACTAGGATGGGTTAAATGCAGAGAAACTCTGCATCTGTGTGTGTTCATGTACGTGACCAATAAAGAGGATTCAATCCTCCAGATCTAGATGGAGTTGGCCTTACATGCGTTGTGACTGAGAGCTGAAGGAGTGGGCTTAGCATGAGTGTCTGTGTTGTTCTCCTGCCCTGTGTGTAGGTGTTCATCATAAACCTGCTCAGGGACAGCCGCTTCTACCACTTCAGACCGGTCATGGACTCCTACATCCAGAACCACTTCGCTGGAGCGCTGGCTTACAAGTAAAAACACACCAACAGTACTACTATTATATAACAACACAATAGTACTACTACTAAACAACAACACACCAACAGTACTACTACTACTAAACAACAACACACAAATAGTACTACTACTACTAAACAACAACACACCAACAGTACTATTACTATATAACAACACAATAGTACTACTACTATATAACAACACACCAACAGTACTAACAGTACTACTATAAAACAACACAATAGTACTACTACTATATAACAACACAATACTACTACTACTAAACAACAACACATCAACAGTACTACTACTACTACTATATAACAACACACCAACAGTACTAACAGTACTACTATAAAACAACACAATAGTACTACTACTATATAACAACACAATAGTACTACTACTACTAAACAACAACACATCAACAGTACTACTACTATATAACAACACAATACTACTACTACTAAACAACACACCAACAGTACTAACAGTACTACTATAAAACAACACAATAGTACTACTACTATATAACAACACAATACTACTACTACTAAACAACAACACACCAACAGTACTACTACATAACAACACACCAACAGTACTTCTACTATATAACAACACACCAACAGTACTAACAGTACTACTATAAAACAACACAATAGTACTACTACTACATAACAACACAATAGTACTACTAATTAATAACAAAACACCAACAGTACTACTACTAAAATATAAACACCTCCGACACAAGGAGCATGTGTGATGTGTTCTGATAGAAGATACCTGACAGTGACCCCAGAACCTGGTTCCACACTTGCTTGCTTGCAGGGAGCTGATCCGATGTCTCAAGTGGTACATGGACCGCTCGGCCGAGGTGGTCCGGCAGGACCACATCCAGGAAGCCATGAGGGTGAGTACCATGACTGAGATCAAAACACACACATGCACACACACACACACACACGCACACAGACATGCACGCACACACACACACGCACACATGCACCCACACATGCACGCACGCACACACACACGCACACACACACACATAAACACACAAACATACAAACACACACACACACTGATCCATTTCTTTGCTTTACTGCTGGTTTTGAAAAACAGAAACAAAACCAAAAACCAAATGCAAAACCTGTCCTGATTCTTTCAAAATTGATTTATGGGCGAGGCTTTGAGAAGGAGCCGATATTCTGACCATCAGTGCCTGATAAGGAGTAATGTGAGCTCAGGACGCTACGTAATATGACGCCCAGCGAGGATCCAGAGGACGACAGCTGTTCTGGGAAAGAAGCTAAAAGGGTTGTTGTGTCGAGAGGGTGCTATCGATACCTCAAGACGTTCCTGGAGAGTGGAACCACTCAGGAAGCAGTCAGACACCCTGCTCAGGTCTGTTCCACACATGGGAACAGACCTGAACTCGAGGGGGATTCACACATATGAACCAGAGGGCCCTCAGTAGAGCACACACCTTCGCCACTCCAAAAAGTGTCCTGGATCCGGATCTGCGCCAAAATCTAATCAACTGTTCCTTGTTCCATCTAAAAGTCATCTAAACACCCAGTTTTGTTGAAATTCCGTACATAACTTTTTTAGTTATCTTGCTAAGAGACAAACAGACAGACAGACAGACAGGGTGAGAAGATAACCTCCGGTCCAACAACAACGATGTCTATCAACACAAGGACAGTTCTCTGTATCTTCTGGGTATCTTCTGTGTCTTGGAGGTGAAGTAGTGGGTGTAAAAATACACCAAACGGTTCACACATAAACAATTTTGCAGCGTTTGTGACGTGACAATTGAGCCTCATTCAAATGTAATCAATCATTCACAGGCTCCGATTTCAACCAGTCAATGACCCACTTCTTCACCAGGGCCTCCAGATAAAGGAGGAGTCCTAGAACATGCAGATACCGGATGCTTTTCATAGCAACACGGAAACCAAATACAGCTCTTTCAAACCCCCCCGTTCCTCCGACGACGATACGGTACATCTTGAGGGACATATATCAGAGTAAAACAACGGCAGGATGGAAACCATGTCCTTTACATATTGATTCCATCAAATGGGACATGCTACATTTATTTTGAACGGTATTTGTCAATACATAAATATAATGAACTGTATTTGTCCATACATAAATACAATGAACTATATTTGTCAATACATAAATGCATTCAAATATATCCAGTGGTATCAAAAGCTCAGTTTGCAATATGGAGACATTGGATTCGTACTGGTCTGTTTTTGCAGTATTTCACAATATGCTTCAACCTGCTTGATGACATGTGTCTCAATTCACTGTCTTTCTTTCAATTGGCTGAGCAGCAATAGGCGACTTTGTGTGGAACGGGGACAACACAACGTCGGCACATGTTTCTATAGGAACCACGCCGGGTTCTGTATCTTAGAAACGCTGCAAATCTAATTTTGTAATATTCCTCCTCAGATAAATCATTTAAGGACAGCCCATGTATCAGCCACTGTACATCCCACAGTGTGTTCTCACGGTTCTAAAGAGAGATGTATCAGCCTCACACTGTACATCCCACAGTGTGTATGCTCACGGTTCTAAAGAGAGATGTATCAGCCTCACACTGTACATCCCACAGTGTGTCTCTCACGGTTCTAAAGAGAGATGTATCAGCCTCACACTGTACATCCCACAGTGTGTATGCTCACGGTTCTAAAGAGAGATGCATCAGCCTCACACTGTACATCCCACAGTGTGTACTCTCACGGTTCTAAAGAGAGATGTATCAGCCTCACACTGTACATCCCACAGTGTGTATGCTCACGGTTCTAAAGAGAGATGTATCAGCCTCACACTGTACATCCCACAGTGTGTATGCTCACGGTTCTAAAGAGAGATGCATCAGCCTCACACTGTACATCCCACAGTGTGTATTCTCACGGTTCTAAAGAGAGATGTATCAGCCTCACACTGTACATCCCACAGTGTGTATTCTCACGGTTCTAAAGAGAGATGTATCAGCCTCACACTGTACATCCCACAGTGTGTATTCTCACGGTTCTAAAGAGAGATGTATCAGCCTCACACTGTACATCCCACAGTGTGTATGCTCACGGTTCTAAAGAGAGATGTATCAGCCTCACACTGTACATCCCACAGTGTGTATTCTTGGCTCACGGTTCTAAAGAGAGGGGTAGCAAGTCGCTCTGACAGGATAGCCGGTGACAAGTAGACACAAACAACTAAATAGCGTTACACATATCCACAAAATAACCCCCCGGGTATGAATTGTACGCCGATGTTAGCCGTTATACGATCGGACGTGTGTACGCCTGTATAACTGCGGCGTGGTATGATTAGAAGTGTGTATAATAAGCCTGTACAAACCCAGGATACAGCAGATACAGTTGGCTGAGCGTGGGACGCTGACGGAGCGTCCGGTTCTGGCTGGCGGCGGTGTGTCTGTCTGCTGGTCTGTACTCTTACCACGCCGCGGGCGCTTGGCACGCGGTGGCCGTCAAACCCATTGACGCGAGGGGCTTTTCTCCCATCCCTTAAATAATTTATTTTAGTTTGTGTACCCGGGATCTGCCAGGGAGTAGTTGCGCATACGCGGCCGCTGCCAAGCCGCGTGCCCTTGGATGAAACTAACTTTTTGCAGAGGAGAGAGGATCTCTCTGTGGTGCAGAGGACACACACACCGGTGGAGGTCTGGTTTTGATCCTGATCTCCTCACTGCGTCCGTGTCTTTAAAACAGAAGTAAAGTTATTTTATTCCTCATTATTTTCGCGATTATTCAAAGTTCCCCAATTAACCTTGGGACACACTCCTGGTTGAACTTGTGAGTACAATGTTTAGCCGTGTGTGTTCTCCTGAAGGTATCCCTTCTCCCCTGGGTTTAGATCCCACATGGCCCTCCCAAAACGTTACACTGAATACCCACAATTACAAACCGTTGTTTGTTCTAGGCTACAGGAAGATAGCCTCCAACTTCAGTTCTTATTCCAGGAAGGTTGTTAAAACCAATCACAGAGTGGGCAGTTGAGGCCATTTGAGTTCATCGGGCCGATGGTATCGTGTTCCATCTGTGTAGCGGACCTAAACTTTAGTGAAGAAGTGAGCTCCAGTGTGGGGGGGGGAATCTGCCTTGCTGTCACTTCACACAGATGTTGGTAGAAAACGGCGACTCATCAGGGATGGGATTGTGCAGACCAGGCAGAAGGAGCCGTGTGTGTGTGTGTGTGTGTGTGTGTGTGTGTGTGTGTGTGTGTGTGTGTGTGTGTGTGTGTGTGTGTGTGTGTGTGTGTGTGTGTGTGTGTGGTGTGTGTGTGTGTGTGTGTGTGTGTGTGTGTGTGTGTGTGTGTGTGTGTGTGTGTGTGTGTGTGTGTCCATGTTGCTTACATGCTCCGGGACAACAATAGAACTGTACAGCGCGACTGTACATGCTGTACGATGCAACTCATCAGACTCCTGTGTAATCTGGGATCCAGCGGCCTTACTATTTTACAGCAGAACTGGTAGTGGGCAGACGGGACAGAGCCCAGCTCCCGGCCCGGGGCCAAACACTGCAAGGGGCGGAGCTAGGCCTTGTTTATGCTGTGTTGTTACAGAGATATATACATTCTACAGCGGCCAGTCTGCACAGTGTGGATTTTAATCCTTTACAGACACTTTTCGATAGTTCACTACTGCTGGCCTGAAGCATTACCATAAATAACACTCAGACACACACAAACAAGAGGAATGAGGTGGGGTGAGGTGGATGGGTGAGGTGAATGGGTGAGGTGTATGGGTGAGGTGAATGGTGAGTGATGGGTGAGGTGATGGGTGAGGTGAATGGGTGAGGTGGATGGGTGAGGTGATGGGTGAGGTGAATGGGGAGATACTGGTACTCTGAGACTGTTGGCATGAAGAGATAACGGTTTATAAAGCCTGACGATGCGTTGCCTTTACATCTCGTCGCTGCCTGAACAAAGTTTCAAGGGAGTTGCGGATCATATCGTCCCATATAGTGTGTGTATGGGTTGCGGTGGCAGTATAGCTCAGGAGGTAGAGCGGTCGCCTCACAACCGAAAGGTCGCTGGTTCGATCCCCCGGCTCCTCCTAGCAAAACCTGTCGAGGTGTCCTTGAGCAAGACCCCCTAACCCTAACTGCTCCTGACCTGCTGGCTGTCTCCTTGATGGCTGACTCCTCCGTCGGTGTATGAATGGGTGAATGTGAGGCATGACTTGTAAAGCGCTTTGGAAAAAAAGCGCTTTACAAAAGCCGGCATTATTATTAGCACTTTCACATATCACGATATATATATATCTCAATGTTATTCATCCACTTTAACATATCACGATATGTTTCAATGTTATATTTATCCACTTTCACATATCACGATATGTTTCAATGTTGTAGATTCTCCCCAACTAATTTATGAGAACATCTGAGCCCCACATAAAATCAACATCAATCAATAGTTTGAAGTGTAATCTGTCATTCCTAAATGTCATCATTATGTTTTCCTTCTTGTATTCATACCATTACCAACAACAATGCCATGCAATTATAATTATAGTAATGATATTTATAAAACAAATATTGTTCCTTGCATGTGTTCCACACAATATTCTTTATTATGAGGTTGTGATATGACTTTGAATGCACACACACACACCACCCACACACACACACACACACACACCACACACACACACACCCACCACACACACACACACACCACACACACACACCACCACACACACACACACACGCGCGCACACAAACAGAGAATTGTATGAGGCAAAGAAAGACATTTTCTTTAATGTGTTTTAAGACTTAAGTATTTATTGTTTACATCCTTTTGGAATGTAGTCTTTTTATTTTTTTGATTTGAAGCTTCGTGCTGAGATCTGTGGCGCTCCCCCCAAGGGGGCTCCCGGACCCCAGGTTGGGAACCACTGCTCCAACCCCACACACACCAAATAGACCCTCATAGGGAATGGATAGGAGACTTTACACTAGTGTGCTTCATATACCCCCCCCCCTTTCTGCTCAAGGCCCTGGAGTACCTGTTCAAGTTCATCGTCCAGTCCAGGATCCTGTACTCCCGGGCCACCTGTGGCATGGAGGAGGAGCAGTTCCGGGCCAACGTCCAGGAGCTGTTCCAGTCCATCCGCTTCGTGCTGAGCCTGGACAGCCGCAGCTCCGAGACCCTGGTCTTCACTCAGGTCAGGAGAGAGCGTCCTCAACGGACCTCATCGGACCTCATCTCGTCCCCACGGACCTCATCTCGTCTGTCTGAAAACCTTTTCTGCTCGCTTGGCGACGCTCCTGTTTAATTTGTGTCCGTCTGTTGATTTTGAATCTTAAGTTTGGTTCTTTTTGTCTGTTTTTCTCTGTTCATTCTGCTCCGTTCACACACTGGAGCTCCAGTTCAATTCCCGCATGTGTGCTGCTTGTATTTTTTATTTACGTTGACGCCATGTTGTTGTTGCTTTGTGTGTTATGTTGCACCCCCTCTCCCCTCACTGTGGCCCCGCCCTGTGGCCCCGCCCTGTGGCCCCGCCCTTGGCTTGCTCCTGGACAGCTCAGGGGTGCGGTCAGCTGCATGCCTCTCTGTGGTCATGTCCCAGCGTTGTCTCCTGTCTCAGTAAGTCACAGCGCCCCCTGTGTTCATTCAGGTCTGCTGCAACACAAATCCTGAGGACATCGATTGGTCACACCCTGTGGCCTCGGTCGTCTCTGTGGCTTTGATATCAACATAGATTATTGGTAGAGGTTGAAGGATTTGTATTTGTATTTTTTGTTCATGTGTATTTCCGACCAAAGACCTTTTCAGAGTTTACTTATTTCAAACCAGAACCAGAATCAGAACCAGCTGATTTGAAAGGCGTCGTTCCTCACCTTGTTCCTCGTCCGTCTCGGCTGCTCACAGGCGGCGCTGCTCAACAGCTTCCCGGACATCTTCGACGAGCTGCTCCAGATGTTCACGGTGCAGGAGGTGGCGGAGTACGTCCGGGGCACCCTGGGGAGCATGCCCAGCACCGTGGACATCGGCCAGTCCATGGACGTGGTCAAGCTCCAGTCCATCGCTCGCACCGTGGAGAGCAGGCTCTTCTACTTCCCTGGTGAGACACCTTTATATAGATATATATATATCTATATAAGTTATACTGTTATACTATATTTTTATGTTAAATATTCATATTCACATACATATTTTTGTTGCCTCAAATATATACTCATATACTGTTGTTATATCTATCTACTGTTGTTTCAAAAGAATCCTGCTTCTCTGTTCATATATCAAGTCAAGATGTTACCAAATAGACTCCAACTCTATTTCCTCTCTATTTATCATTCATCTCCTCCTCCACCTCCACCTTCATCTACTCCTCCCCATCCTGCTCCTCCTCCTCCATCTCCTCCTCCTCCTCCTCCTCAATCCTTCATCTCCTCCTCCACCTCCTCCTCCATCTCCTCCTCCATCACCTCCTCCACCCTCCAGAGTCCCGCAGCATCCTTCTCCCGGTGGTGCTGCACCACATCCACCTCCACCTGCGCCAGCAGAGGGAGCTGCTCATCTGCTCCGGTATCCTGGCCAGCATCTTCTCCATCATCAAGACCAGCTCCATGGTGAGGACCACAATGACATGCCTGCTCAGCACACACACACACACACACACACACACACACACACACACACACACACACACACACACACACACACACACACACACACACACACACACACACACACACACACACACACACACACACACACACACCACACACACACACACACACACATATGCACACACACACACATGTATGAGGGGCCGTTAGGGACATTATTCATTAATACCCTTCACATACACTCTCACACACACAACTGAAACCAAAATCATTTACAAACATATGTAAAAATCTCTCTTACATACATGTGAAACGCACTCACACACACACATGAAATGCAATTTCAGTATGTTGTGTGAGAGGGATTTCAGTATGTTGTGTGAGAGGGATTTCAGTATGTTGTGTGAGAGGGATTTCAGTATGTTGTGTGAGAGGGATTTCAGTATGTTGTGTGAGAGGGATTTCAGTATGTTGTGTGAGAGGGATTTCAGTATGTTGTGTGAGAGGGATTTCAGTATGTTGTGTGAGAGGGATTTCAGTATGTTGTGTGAGAGGGATTTCAGTATGTTGTGTGAGAGGGATTTCAGTATGTTGTGTGAGAGGGATTTCAGTATGTTGTGTGAGAGGGATTTCAGTATGTTGTGTGAGAGGGATTTCAGTATGTTGTGTGAGAGGGATTTCAGTTGAAACGGAAGGCATCTCAGTTGAACAGGAAGGCGTTTTAAAAAAACAGCGAAGAACCGCGAAAAACCATATTTTCCGTCTGTCCGTCATCATGTCCGCCTGCACACATCCTGGCCTCAGCGGAGACTAGTGGAACGCTATCGAACGTGCCCACAACCGGGCCGAACCGACTGTTGGAACTGCAAGTGGGGGAAAGCAAATTAATTC